>PTEX01000138.1:605857-628461 GCA_003342815.1 Eudromia elegans
AAAAAAAAAAAAACCCAAACCCACACAAAAAAACCAAAACCCAATGCTGCAGCTGTAAGGGAAACAAGAAGGATTTAGCCCCAAGCAATATCATACTCATATATAACCTGATGCCCATGTCCAGTTAATATTTACATGTCCCTGACAAATCTCTGACTCTCTACTTACTTTGAGTTTTAACTGTGTAATTTTCACTGTCTTTCTGTGAGGACTGAGACAAAAAAAGCCCAACCATTACAGTTCTGTGTCTGGTAAACATCAAGCACAATCCTGTGCCAGGAATGCAGTTGGTTTTGAACGGGAACTTCATTCCCTGTTTACTGGAAGTCTGCAAAAATGCTGCAAGCAGAGAAAGTCAAGAGGAGAGAGCACGCAAGGAAAACTCATAGTGGATCTTTTAGTAACAACATGAAAAAGTGCTAGCTTTTCTCTCACCTAATTGTAACAACTTCAATTTTTCTCTGTATTGTAAGTGAACAATATCTAGTTACGTGATTCTCAAGATAAGCACATCAACAGGAACATGCTCTCTTAAGATTTGGGAAAAAAAGAATCTTTTTGTTTGGTTTTATGACAAAGAGATCCTTTCAGGAAGGTAGAGCATCAACAGCCAAGTAAACAACATATACAGGAACCCATCTTGAACATTGTCTAGGGAAGAGTTTACTTCTATGTAACTTCGTATCAATTTCTTAAAAATGCATCACACCATCTGTGATAAGCAGATGTGGGGCAATGCCAGTCCCACTAACAGCTGAGTTATGGCTTTGGAGGATCTTAACACTGTTTCTCAAGGATGAGAAGAAAATATTAGCAATTTTTTTTTCGTGGACTGTATGCTACAGTGAACTGCAACACCAAAGGATCTTTTTGGAACACCTGAACAAAAAATATTCACCATATAGGCAGTTAACATTTAGCCTCCTAAGTGGCTAGGATTTTTAATCTTTCAAAAAGAGAGGAACAGTAACTAGCCTAGTTACACAATAATATGTTATCAAGTAAAAAAATAAAATTACTTTAATACAAATAGATTAAGACAAAATTCAAGACAAATTATTGTCAATGTTATAATATTTATATATTTTGCTCATGAGTGGCATCTACAAGTGAACCATTCAGCTGTAATCTGGTGACTTCTGAGAATACCCCAAAAGAAGGCCATTAAGATGCAATGAAGTGCCACTGCAGTCTGTGTTTACCCATGCAGCCGCGGTCTCTTGTACCACTTGGGCAACTGAGCTCTTCGAGAAGATTGCACAGAACTGTTCAATGGGCTCAGGAAGAAGAAAGTCAGCTCTTGGCTTTGCCCTTTTTCGCAGGAAGTCGCCCTGTGGCCTCAAGGTGCTTGTTTATTATTTCTTCCTGGGTACTGGGCAAACACGGGTGGTATTTACAATATTCCATGGTATATTCACCTTTTCCCTGAAGAGTCGGAAAAAAAATATCCACGTTAGGATGCTAAACAAGGAACTACTGCACTTGGTCACACCATGGTCTGTGAAGTAAACAATATTTTACAAAGAAGTATTTACACAACACTGCATGTTGAGGCATGTGGTTGTGAGATTCAAAATAAAGAAACAGTATCTGAACATTGTTTCTCTGATATGGGATTATAATATTGCCTCTAAATTCCAACACAGTAGTTATTTTGCTTAAAATTCAGAGAACTATTATGATATAAGCATGATGTTATGATATAACTTTTGCAACCTATGAATTTAATATCTGTATCAGTATTTACCACTTTGAATCACTTAAGACTTATCTCCTTCCTCCTCCTTTAAGAAAAATCTTTAGCCTGAAATGACATAGCTAATACTAGATATTTAAGAAACAGATAAAGTAACAGTAATAACTCTAATAAACTTTTTCTATTCTGCATTTTTGTTTTTATTTTAATCTCTTTAAGACTACTCATACTACATATAAGACAATGCAAATTAATACATTTTATAGATGGAAATAAGCATAGTTAAAAAATACTGAAAGAACTTACTTCAGTACAAGACCTCAGCTCAGTGGCATATCCAAACATGTCATTCAGTGGCACCTAAAACCACACATACAAACACATTATTCTTGTAGGAACAACTAGTTTTCCCAACCACTTTTGGTTACAAGCCAATCAGTCTTTATCATGCTGCAAAGAGACTTTGCAAAACCTTGTCTTCTTTGTAAGCATCACTGATTTTGCTAACTTTTTTTGGTAGATATCCCTATTTCAGTTAATGAATATTCACAATGTATACTCATAAGGAAACCCCAAAGATCTCTGAGTTAGAATACATCAGATATTGGAATATCCCAGAGTCAGTAACCTACATCACAAAGCAAGAGATCATAATGTTAGAAAGTGAAAACTGCAGCATTTAGACACACTGTGCTTTTGAAAACAGGAATGACGCAGCACGTGTTTTGTCACTAGCCAGCCTTTGCTGAGATGATTTATCCCACATCCCACATCCAATACATTTCCTATGACCTAATGTGAACCGGAACACATTTTAGAAGAGACACAAAAGGCTTGGAAGACAATCATTGCACGCATAACTATTAATACATTGCATGCATAATTACTAATGTCTCCTTTTAACAGCTCAAGAAAGATAGCTGACAAACGATTTCTCCCCTTAACTGTGTGTGTCTGTGTTGCTGCAGAGCTTGTTCCACTAGGAAACAGATCAGCTGCTATATCTGGTTCATTAAAGGGGTCCCAGTAAAGACCTGAAGCACAGGTGGGGGAGTTGATATAGTGAATACAGCATGATGCCAAACTGCATGAAACCGGAATTCTCTTTTTTTTCTCTGCCACTGTAATGTTTTAGGTCAGGCAGTTGGCTTCTCTGAAGCAAGACAGATTCATAACAGGCTCATGTTGCACTGTATGCACTGTGTACATGGTACATACAGTGCATTGCAATATTATGTTTATATTGCACTGCTGAGTTGAAAGTTAACATAGCTATTGAGCAACTTGGCTATAAATTTACATGTGTTACTAAGAAAAACAGCACTGGAGAGCAACAATAAAGGGAAGGCATCAGTTAACAGCACACACCTCAGCGTAGAGAGTAAAGTGATCCTCGGTGCCATCTTGTCCTGTGATCACTCCGTGACGGCGATTGATGCCAGCTATCACTGCTCCTTGGAACTCAGTGGGTGCAACCACCTCCACTGCCATAATGGGCTCAAGTATACGCACAGAAGCATTTTCCATGGCTGGAAGGGAAAAAAAGATTAATTAAAAAACTTGCAATTCTCGTGCCTACCTAGTTCATACACATTATCTTTTAATTTAGCCTTGCAAGAAAACAAAGTGCTGTCACGGAGGTGCAGCTTTAAGGCTGGAAGTGACAGCTGAGGCAACATGTTTCCTATTAGACCCATGACCCTAACACTGAATGGTAATGTATTACTCATGGAATTTGTTTTGCAAGACTGTATAAATTAACATCTAGCTAAATTCACATGCAGCAGGACAAGCTGGAGAACAAGCCCGGGATCACTCAAGATGCTCCTGTGTATAGCAATTAAGTGTCTTTGTGGCGAATGCTGAACGTTTGCTATACCAGTGAGGAAAAGTTTGACTCTTTTAAAGAGTTTTGCCTCCCCTACCTTCTATTTCAGAGACCACAATGCCAGCAGACACGCAGTTTGACAGAATGTTATTTTCTTATCTCTATTAAGATTAACGTGTCCGTGTGTCTTTACTGTAATCTAAGAAAAAAGAGTGCCTCTTCCTTCTTACAGATACAAGAATTAGGTTGCCTTCCTCAAAATTTTTTTTTTTTTTTGCATTTATTCTGTGCTACGTAACTGGCCAACAAACTTCGAATGTACGTGAACAGGTACGCCAGGCAACAAGTGAACACTAGAAGATGAGGTGGTTTAATCAGGCTCCAATAGCACTACATATTCAAATCACTAGCTTTATACCTTGTTTTAGGGCTCCTTCTCCCGCTCTGATGAAGGAGATTTCATTAGAATCCACCATGTGATGTGCACCATCATCCAGGACAAACCGGACTCCAGAGATCCTGTACCCTGACATTGGACCTTTTTCACAGGCATCTCGGAATCCCTGGCAAATAACATCTCAAAGTCAGCAGCTTTCAAATTGAAATGAAACTTAAACAAACAAACCCAGCAGCTTTAACAGCAGCTATACAGAAATATAGCGATAGCTGTATTTCAACATTTTTAACAACCCTCACACATCTGGACCATGAATGTTCTTGTTTCATAAAATGACAACAGAATATAACATAGTGGGGAAGACTTTTAAGTTCCCCAGCATTTTAAAACTTTGTACTGTTGTTCTTCAATTTGACATCACCTTCAAAATGGAAATCAGATGAGAAATTGAAGATAGGGAATGTGTTCAGGATTTTGTTTTGTTAAATAAAGCCTGTGAGCAATAACTGAAAAGGCTCCATGTGGAGAGCAACCACATTGACCACTTGACTGAGGTACAAAATTCTTTTAAGATTGCATGTGTTTGGCAAAAATCATTATGTGTTGCATCACAGAAGAACAACAGAATTCTTTTAGTTTATTATAGGAATCCAAAGATGGTGCTAAGATGGTGATAAAAAGGCATTATTAAAATTCGTATGTGATAAACTAAACAGTTACATGAACAGAAGCATACATAGAAGCTGCCCCCAAAGGAGGGAAAAAGAAAGAATACTGGGTAATTTATTCAGGAAATCTAACTTAACTGCAGTGTCTTACATAAGTGGTCTCTGAAAAATAACAAAAAAAAGACAATTATGTAACGTATTTCAGAATTAGAGATTAGGATCAAGTGACCACAATCAAAAGCAGAAGAGGAGAATTAAAAAGCACATTCAAAGAAGGAGGTTTGTTTTACTCTAAGGAAGGAAAGGCTACCTTTTGCACAGAGGCATTGCTATGGAAATAGAGCTAAGCACACGCTAGCAAAGAAAACAAACACTCGCTTCTAAATTAAGTGGAAAACCTAGGAATGTAAGACATTAAGCAAAAACACACAAAGTCGATTCTGTTTCTACTGAAGTAATGGGAAAAGCCTCTTTGCCTGGGGTAACACAAACAGCACACACAGCAATCACAAAATGTTTCATACCTTCTCAACAGCAGGCACAAACTGTTTGGGGATATTTGTGCCAATGGTTCTGTCCTCGAATTCCAGCTTTGTGTAGTCCTCTGGATCCAGAGGCTCAAGGACCCCTATGACTTTGCCATACTGGCCCGCCCCACCGCTCTGTTTCTTGTGCGTGAATTCAAACCTAAAAGCAAGCAGGCAAGCTCAGAGCACCACGTTACACAAAGGAAGCTCTCACCACAGTTTCACAAGGCTAAGTTTCTCATACTGCCATTTTGTTATGCTTAACTAAAAGGGCTAAGTGCCCTAGCATTGACTGAACGAACAGTCGAGAATATTTACTGAGCTTATGGTAGGGGAGTTCTAGTCCTTCATTCCTCTGACCTCAGGACTTCCTTAAGAGAAGGAAGAAGTTTCTTCATCTTGTGAGCTGGAAACTAATAGACTGTGATGATGTAATCTCAAAAACAACAAAAGAAACAAAAAGAAGTAAAAACAAAAAAGGAAAAATCTTGAACAGAAAAAAAAAAAGAGATAAAAAAAGAGGGAATAAAAGCAAGCCTCCCCTGTGTGCAGCAGGCGACGCTGCCCGTTCACCTTTAGACCTTTCTGCTAGCTGACCTACGAGCAGGATTTTTCCTCCTCTGCACACGCTGGCAGTTTTCTCCCACGCCGTGTCCTGGCAGTATCGCGTGCACTGGGCACGCTGCAAGGAGGGGGAAGCCCTGGGGCTCAGAATTAGTGTGCGCTGGGGTTTACACACACGTATACACACACGCATACACACCTTCGTGGCGCTGAGCGCGGAAGGAGGCGGCCTCCCGCGGCTCACGCCCTGCCACGTGTGCAGGGCGCGGGGCTGGCGCCGTCCCTGCCGCCGGCCGCTTCCTGCCGCCCCGGGAGCCGCATGGAGGCCCTGCCGCCCTCGGCTGCGGGGCGGGCGGCCGCGCTGGCCACCGCCTGCGTCCGCTACGGCCGCGGCGGGCCGGGCCGCGCGCTCTCGCTGCGCGCCGTCACCGCCGCCAGCGCCCAGGTGAGCAGCACGGCTCCTAAATCCCTGCGGATCTCCAGGGGGGCGGGATCCCGGGCACCCAGCGGAACGTCAGCGCGGAGCTGGGCCCGCCGGCACGTGCCCCCTGTGACCGCCCTGCTCTGCTGCACTCCGTAGCTGGTGGCAAAGCCCAGCTCTTGTTCTCTACCAGCAAGACTGCAGCAGCACAGAACAGGAAAACAGTGGGTTATCATCTGGCTATTTGCTTCAGGAATTGCGGGCAGCTGCTTAGCTTATTTTTCAGGGACAGGCTAATGAGCAGGCAAGGATGAGGAGAAGGCCTTTTAAAATGGTCAATGCTGCATCCTACAAAAAATACTCGAATTAGGCCTCTTCTGCAGATTCAGCAAGCAGAGACAAAAGCCACCTTTGCACCTCTGCACCCTTCAGCAGGGCCTCTCATGCTGGGGGTCTTTGCTGGGCTGTGCAACCTCTCGGGTGAAAAGCAGGCTGAGCACAGGCTCTGGCCTGCAGGGACGGCTCACCTTTCAGTGCTTTTTACTCAACAGAGAAGCAGCATCACCGGGTGTGTCGGCACAGGGAGATGAAATCATGAGTCAAGGTGTGATATAGCGCACGATATGTTTCATAAAGGGAACCCCATGAAGCCTCTCTGGGCTCAGTATTCAACCAAGCAGCAGTTACGGGAGAGGAGCATATTGTGAGCTCTAACACGGGAGCTAAGCAGTAGAAATGGATTTGGAGACGCCTAACCAGATGTTACCTCTGGCATATATTGAATGTGCAAATCTAAACACAGTAGGAGGCAATCACAGCCCTGCTCTACACAGCATTTAAAGACAGTCACTCTGCTGCAATGCATTTCACAAGAATAACTATGAGCTTCTCTGCGATGCAAAACAGTTCAGGATTACAAAACAGATATTCCTCATGTTTTCACATTTAGGACATTGGCAACGTTGGACGTAAATACCATCTGAAACTGGTGCTAGAAGACATTCTGGAGAAAGTAAGTTCAGTTTCACTTAATTGATAAATTCTATGGGTAGGAATGGCCACTTCAGAGGGCATAACAAAAGCCAACACTTTGTGCTGCTGCTCCTAGCTGAGGCCAACAGACACACACTGAACACATTTTTACTGTGTTTCAAACTGAAAAAAAAAGAAAAAAACCTGAACCTCCCCCAAAAGGAAACTCTCATTTGCTATACCACAAAAGCCCTGAATAATAACTGGTGCCTACCACCTTGACACATGAAGATAACTGAAGGTTGACATAGATGTTTTGGGATAATTCTCAATTTCCAGCAGAGTTATATTAATCCATTCCTCCAACTGAGAAACACAGCACCATTGCACACCCCACTGAGCATCACCTTTTACATGATGGCAGAAAGAAAATTTCCTTTAAAATACATTCACACGGATTCTATGAATTTGACCTTGTTTAAATAATACCAATTGTCATGGGTCATACTAATGTAGAATGAAAATTCTACATAATGAAAATTCTATATAATGAAAAAAATGTACAAGTGCAAATTAAAAATATTGCACATACACTTAAATATTGATACACGTGATTAACTCTGTAACAGGACCATACTGTTAACTGCACTGCTGAGATTCTTTATCACCTGGGCAACACAAATGCTGCTCCAGATGTTCACTTTGAAATTGAAGGAGAACTGAAGAGCACTGAGGAACACGATAACATATTCTACAATCGAATCAAGAGCCTGAAGGAAGAGCTTGTGGCACAGGACATACCAGGTACCCAGACGGGAGTGAGGAGTTACTGCAACAGTGTCCTCCATGGCCAGGAGCAAAGCAGAGCTAAAGGGCTCATGGTCCATGTGACGCCAGTGAGGAGTGAGGGGCAAGAAGCTGTTAGCTCTGCTCTGAACGCATGAGTCTGTTTTCTTTCATTCAAGATGCTTTGCCGATCACAGCGTTTCCAAATCCATTTACTAACTCTAAAATCCTAACTCTAAAAACTGAGTTAAGAGGAGCCTGTCAGTGTTTCTTTTTCACCCCTTATTATCCCCGTTCAGCAGCTCTCACGTGGCGGTTCTCGGCACTGCACACGGGGCGCCCTGGCTGTGGTTCTTGAGTCTGTTCTTACCTTACTTAGAAAAACCCCTTCTTTGAAGATGCTGTAGATTATTTAGAGGGACAGTGGGAAGCGGGAGGGAGATGGACACCGGGGTGATGCAGCAGCTATGCCAGGGTGGCAGAGGAGGTCTGTGACACAGGACCACACGCCAGGGCTCCTAGCGCTTAGCCAGCCCTACTCATTAGGGTGTCCTATTAATGACTGCCGCTCCACGACTCCTGCTTAACGAGTGCTACTTGTCTTCCCTGCCAGACAGCCACGGCAATGTGCCCCTAGGAATGGAGCCCATCAGACTGCTAGCTCAGGCCGCAGCCGGGTATGTGGCGTGGCAGAACTCAACTGAAAACACTCGGTACGAGCTCGCCCAGATTAAACACGTGAGGCAAGCGGTAAGTTACCAGCAAGGACCTGCACGAAGAATACCGATTGTGACAGATCCTAGACTACAGATGTGTTCAAATTCCTAAGCATGAAACCTCAACCGCATCTCCATTTCTTAGTCGAGTTCATTTTTAAGCCTGTTTTTGCTCTTTATTCCCTCCCGCTCCATTCACTACAACAAGGCCTGGTTTCACTCATAATTTGAATGTTTATATAGATCCTTCCTTCTCTTCAAAAATTTTGCTTATAGATGCTATATATCCTCAGCAACAACTTTTATGCTTGATAGTTACAAAATTGACTTTTCCACCTGGTGGTTATCACTTTGATTAGAATCTTAAATTACTTTCCTGCCTTCCATCCATGGGCTCCTGTAAGCCCAGCTTGAATCTGCAAAAAGTACACCAGAATATTCTTTTTTTTCTTTTTATCTACACTATGATCAGCCATACTCCCTCTGAGATGGGTCTTAAAGCAGATGACAGTCACAGTAATACTGCTTGACACTGCTGCAAGCCCTAAGCCTAGAAAAATAACAAGGGCCACATCTCAATTTCAATAAAACACAATCTATGCTGCTTTTGGTTTGCAAACTGTCTGCTGGTTCACCTCAAAATGCTAATCAAGAATCAAAGTACCGATTTTTCACACTCTTAATATTAGCTTTTTACTTTGCTCTTCCAAACTTACTTTTAATAATGTTTTTTGGTGGGGTGGGCAAAGCAAAGGAGGAAATACCTTAAGCATAAACTTATTTTTAGCTGAAGCATTCATATCATACATGAACTGACACATTCAGGTATTCATTCATACCATTCAGAGGAAATATTCTCCTTTTTTTTTTAAATAAATCAGTTAATAATTTCTATTACACTTACTTCAAGGATAGCCCTCCACATGATCTGAAAAGTTCACTCAATTGAAGCAATGTTCCTAGACTTAGCATAGTAACGATTAATTAAGGTTTATGAGAGGAAAAGAGTATTCAGGAAAAAGTGTCACAAAGAAGAAAGGAGAATATCTCAAGACAGAATAATTTATATTTTCATTAATTTCTGAGTGATTACAAGTGCTGTGTTTATACTGAGCAAACCTGTATTTGTCATTACCTGCCAAATCAGCAGCCTTTGCAGACAATTACCTGGAATAGGCTTAACTGACCAAGCAACCTGTTCATAGGAAAGCTTCTATAGGGCCTTTTTATAAATAACAGTAATTCTATCATTTATCTCCTCTACTTGGACATAAACAGCGAGAATAACTTCTAAACATGGTTAATTTCAAATTCAAGGACATTTAGCGTACAGTCTAGAGCAGAGAAATAGGACTTTATATGGAGAGAAGCCACTATAGCAGAGGTCTTCAGAATAAACTCCCAGAGCCCAAATGTTTGGCCACTCAAAATAGCCCATGAACTTTCATGAAGTTCTGGGTATGAAGAAAATGCAGAAACTCATTCTAGGACCAAGATTTGTCAATATTTTGCTCCCTCTGGTATCCAAACCAGATCGTGAATACTGAGTGGCTATGCGTAGGCAGGATTTACAAGCACCTAGATGAACTTAAGCATAAAGAAGGAAATACTATTAAACTAGGCCACTTTGTTAACCAAACTAGTGGACTTTTTTTTTAACCTTTTTTATTGTCTGGAGAATATATTCATAAAGAGTATATTGCTCACACTGCCACTGATAACTTATTAGCCACTGTAAAGACCTTGGAGTGTCTTACAAGTCTTACCTTATTGCCAATCTAATTTAGGATTATTTAAGCTCAATTAAAGAACTACAGCATTATATAACCATGTGTTCCCTGTCAAGTAAGTTCCTCGAGCTGGAAAAAAAATCTAACTTGAAGGCAGGAATTAACATAGTTTCAGATTTTATATTAAATATCTCAAATGCAATTTTGGAGTTCATGGTAATGCAAAATAGTATTTTTTTGTTTTGTGACAGTGTCTACACTACATCTGTTTTATCCTTGAATAGAAGCTGCCAGTTTCACCTATCAGAGATTTTTTAATTTTAACACAGAATTGATTCACTATTCTGAAAAGAGGGTGGGGAGGGGAAAGAGCTCCAAATTCAGCCCTTTTAATTTAGCCTTGTCCTTCCAGAAAAGAAGTGATGATTACCTTGAATTTGACTACATGGTTCTCCTTCATGAATTTGTGTCCCAGGTAAAGTCTTATCTCTAAAACCAAGAAATATGTTTTCTTTTTCCTTGGTTTCAAGGCTGCCATCTACATAACACCCACCTCAGCCATGGGGGTGGTGAGGTGTTCACAGGTCTGATGCCTGGAGCTGGGAGATCAGCTGGGTGCAGTTAGGGCAAAGAGCCCCGCTGCCGCAGTGTTCCCTCCTCCTGTTCCATGCAGGCAGGACACAACTCTCTAGCTGGTGTCAGAAGGCTGCAATTGCCAATGGGTCTCAGCCCCTCTTGCGAGTGGCAGAGGTTCAATATATGGTCACTGACAGATGTCCTCTCTAGGGAGGTACTATCACCAGACTGGCACAGGCACGAAAACCTGCCACGTTTTGGGCTGTTTAACTGCATTCCAGCTGCAAACAGGTATCTCTTTACTAGTGGGACAGCACTGGAGGATTAATATGCAACACAAAATATCCATCCCAGTTTTTCCTCAAACAGAAGGATTCCTCAAACACAAAAAGCAATAGGTCTGCTTCCTAGAATAGTATTTATATTGTATGTTATTTTCACATTAGGATTTGTGCAAATGTCTTCAGAAGACCCTGATGCAGAGAAACCGAAAGAGTTTTAGACCAGAAGCTTTTGACTGTGTAACACTCTGCAATGTCACCCACTGAATGAGAAATTTCACTCCCATTCCAACCATCACTGTTTCCTACCCCTCCCCACTCCACTCTAGTGAAGTTACAGCATCTGTAATGCTTTAGCTCTTCAGAATTTTCTGTGATGAAAAATGAACTTAATTGTTGACAGCTCAACAGGACAGACTGCTGTGCTGCTTATCCCGCACTGCTATTACTGCTTGATCAAACTAATTAAAAGTCAGCCCAGGTGTGGCTAAATTACAGCAGTCATTCCAGCTCAGCACTGTCCAAAGAAAATACCTCCTTGCTTTCTCCAGCACACCCTTCGCTTTGTGCCCACAGGAGATTATTCCCTGGCAGATGACAGTTCTCTGGCACCCACTGCATGGTGTCAAGGTAACACAGAACAGCCGTCAGCCGAAACACGAAGAGCACTAACGGAGCGCCTCGCACAACGGGGGAAGGAGCTGAAATGCTACAGGTGCTGGAAGGAGGGCAGACAAGTAGATAGGGGACACACAATCCAAGTACAAGGAACACTTTGCTCCATAAAATTTTTCCTGTGAGTTTTGTTTTGATCTAGTAACCCAACAGATGTATTTATACATTGCATAATCAAATGTTTTGTCAAAATTAATAGCAAAATGGTAAAAGAACACTTACTCCACAGGGGCAGAGATGTTCTCTCTAAAGGCGACTCTTGGCTTTCCCATGGTGCAAGGACAACTATATTCTCTTTCCATTCGCTGCAGAATCAAAAAACAGAATGAAAATCGTAACTGTCCCTATATATACACTGGCAGTGTTTTTTATCACAAACAATTTTAAAGTGAGAAATTTTAGTCAGAGTTAATATGTTCTTTTGGTTTGGGTTTTGTTTATTTCTGAAAAACAAGTGTTATAAATTATTCACTGTCATTCTACTGTCATTCTTGTTTAGGGGCAATTGCTTTAGATATAGACCAAGGCAACTGCATAACTATTGCATTCAAGCTTCAGTTCTCGAAGAGAAAAACGTCTTTTCTTTGTTCTGTCAAAATTTCAGATATATCTACTATGTTAGCCTATAAAAATAGAGGTTAGCTTGAAAGAAACAAACAGATCACTGTAAGTAACTATTGCTACTTCATCGCCTCTTATTATGAAATCATCTACATATAAAAGTACAGAAATAAAATTTCTCTCCTATACAAAAAGGTTAATATTAAAATTCACTACAAGCAAAGCACACTAAAGCAAAATTAAATGCCTAATACAACATTTTTGTACCAAACTGGACTGTCACAATTGGGTTTGTATCAAAAAGTAAAAACATTTCAGACTGAAGATTCATTTAAATAGATTATAAATCCCCATAGAGGAATCGCTAGGGAGAGAGAATCTTCAAGAGCTGCCTAAGAAGCTCAACACTTCCCCAAGCGGCTAGTATTGTTCACATTAATGTCACAGTGCCCTCTGGTAGAAAGGCCTCAAAAAAGTTGCCGTATGAAAACCTCAATTTACTATTAAATCAAATGCAGTTGTATCTCCAAACAATCCAGGAAGCTTGATGTGAGCTTAGGGGCCCAACTACAAAATCAAGCCTTCAGTCTGGTCTCAATCAATCTCAATCTGTATGCAAACAAATTCTGGCAGACCAATGCAATGTCTCAGGGAGAACGGAAGGAGAACTCTTGTTTGGGAAATTATTCAAGAGCACAGTCCGTGGAATTTGCTTTCAAAATTACCTGAGCATAGATTTCCAAGTGCAGTTCTCCCATTCCAGAAACAATGGTCTCTTTGCTCTCATCATCAAAATGGACTCTAAAGGTAGGATCTTCTCTTGTAAAGCGGTTCAAGCCTTTCGAAAATTTATCAAAGTCATTCTAAAAACAATTACATATGCAAGGCGGAAAAAAAAACATTAATCCAGTATCTGAAAGTCACATAACAAAAAAGGCCTCAAGTTTATTTGCCAACTGCTTAGCACTTCTACCCTCATGAGGCTATTTTCTGAAGCACAGACAGATATTTATAATTGCGTTTATTCTTCCAGCTCCTGGATGCTGATGAAGTTTGCCAGGCTGACTGTAAGCTTGATGGAACGGGAAAGTCCCTTGAGTCTAGCTTATCCCTACTTTTCTTATGGAAGATAGAAGTAAATATCTTTTAGTTTGAAATAGCTATTTCAAGACCATACTTACTTAAATCAAAGACATGCAGCCTCCCTATGGTTAAGTATTACTATCTAGCATACTGACATACTATCTGAATGACATGCTCTCAACTAGTTTGGACAGAATATTTCAAAATACTGCTCATTTTAACCTATATGAGCCAGTATTTGCCTGCTAACTTGCACAAAGCGTTAAAAGCATCAGAAAAAGGCAACACAGAAACAGGTTAATTCATAGGCTCCTACCTTGTTGGAAGGCTTGATGGCTACTGAAATAACAGGATCGGGGACATGAATTGATTCCTGCAATGGTAATAACAAAAGAGATCATAGAAATAGGTTGCACTGCATCAGCTGATAGGGTTTCTCCAGGAAATTTTATCACAAGAACCCTGGGTTCCAAACAGGCATGACTGTGTTACTTACGCAACTTGTGTCTAATAACACACTGTAACAAAACTGTAATTCTCCTTGGGATTACACGGCTACTACTTAATATTCATTGTAATGCCAACCACACCATAGTAATACTATTTCCTAGATGCAAGTTGATCTCTGCTGGGATCTCACACTGGACACTATTTCCATATTCTAATGCCTGATTTCATAGAAGAACATATAAATAGATATATCTGCACATGGTTACCAATAAATATTCCAATGTTTTGGGGATTCCTTTGGGGTAACAGCATCCTCTCAGTGATGCTGCCATCCCATAAACATTTGTTTCACAAGTTTGCTGAAATTAGAGTAACATATTTGATACCAAGTGCAGTAAAAGACCACCTATCTCTTGGATACACACACATCTATATGTTTAGGCTCTTTCAAGTATAACAATCACAATACTTATTTGCAATTGTATATACATCCAAAAAGTACTTAAATTCAACCAAAGATTAAAAGCATTTAAGAAGAGAAGCCTGGAAACTCTAATGCTGGAAGAAGCATGCAGATTCAGAAGCGCACTTACCATGGAAATGTCAGTGCTAGTTTTATCCGTGAATGTATCACCGCTAGCACAATCAATTCCAAACAATGCACATATGTCTCCTGCATAAGCTTCATTTACATCCTTAGGAAGAAAAGATTCACTAGTAAAGTATCTATAAAGCACTAAAGTATTTCACTAAGATATAGCAAAGACATAAACACTGTGTTTAAAAGCCCAATGTTAAACTCCTTTGAAAATTCCAGCTTTGTTAAAGTGCTCTGTAAACTTCGTATTTCTTCAAAACAAATGCACAAAAAGGAGAGCTTACACTATGATGCGAAGGCAGCAACACATTATTTTTTAGGCAGTCCTGGCCCAGCTACAGAGTTACAGAATTTTAAGCAGAGTAATGTCTGCAGCATTTTAAGAAGCACTTATCCATTACAGAATTCTATTCAAAAAACATATGGAAGAAAATTTTGTTGTCTATTTTGCCAGTACTACTTCCTTTTTCCCCACAAGTCAGGAATATGCAGGGATAATATCACAGCTGGTGTTTTCAGGCTGTCACCTCAAAATCACTTTATAATGTTTCTGAAGCAAAGACTCTTCCACTCAAGTGAAAATAAACTGAAACTGCCCTCATATATTATCACAGAGCTCTACTAAAGGCTACAGACAAACATCAACTACCACCAATATAAAAAATTTGCCATGTAATCACATTGTTCAGAGATAGAAAACTAGCTTCTAACTTTTTAAACAACACTGACCCAAAAGGTGACAATTTTGCCTGGATTTCCCCCCTCACACTCACCTCCATGTTGTCTGAATGCATTCGAACGAGTCTTTGCACACGTACTTTCTTCCCAGTCCTAGTGTTGTAAATATAGTCGGTTTTCTTCAGCATTCCCTGATAAACTCGAACATAAGTTAACTGCCCAAAACGGCCTGCCTGAAATGAAAATTAATGAAAAATCATTAAAAGTCAAGTATAATCCTCCTGGCAATCAAGATCACCACTATTTTAAGCATGCTCAGCACTAATGGACTCAATGATTCTGCTTTGAATTTATACAGACATGTAAACAAATAAATGAAACTGTTTTTTCTTTAATGTAATCTTAACTTTTGCACTATTCTGGGATGGAAATCTGGCATCTCCTTGCAAATTTTTTACTTTGCCAGTTTCACCAGTCCTAAACCTTCACAAGGACATACTGTAACTAGCAATTTGGCTGGCCACCTCCTGCAGGAAAATCCAAACCTCTACCCTTTAGGTGGTAAGCAGACTGTTTGGTTAAGGTGTTGGGCTTTTTGCTCTTTGTCTCTTAGTTCCCACAGTTCTCACCTTCAAGCAGAAACAAGATTTTTTTTCTGAAATAATTTTGAGATAAGCCAATAAAATCTTCAAAGCTTTCAGGATTTAACTAAGAAAAAAACTGAAGTATTTGAGGCATCTAATTAATCAAGAAGTTTAGAGGACTTGAAATGTTTGATACATCACAAATGATAAATTTGCATACAGTTTTATTCTCCTTCAGCATTAACATAAGACAAATACAACTTGTTAAGTATCTCAGCCAAAGTCAGGTGTTAGGAGTGCAGAAAATTCAAAACAACTGAACTCACTCAGTCACTTAATGTCCTGAGTCTGTATTCTACAGAAACTGTTAGCTTAGCTGTACTATATATACTGTGACCAAATACTGCCATCACATGCACAGACACATTTAAACACCAAGCTTTAAAAGGGGAATTCTGGAGTGCTTTTTGCCCCAGAATTAACAACCATCACTGCATTAAGGCATTTCCTGGGGATCACTGACAGCCTGATACTAGGCTGTATTTGCTCACTGAGTGTAAGACTGACTTACACCAACAATTCCCCCAGGAAATGCTCTCCTTCCCTACTCTTTTTGATGCATTAACAAAAGTAACAGCTTACCTCCAGCTTAAAAGCAAGGCCTATAAAAGGCTTGGAATTGTCTCGAGCAGAGTTCAACAGGAACTTGGTTTTATCTTCAGAATCCCTTAGGAAAACGGTTAGATAGGGAGTTACTATTATGAGGGAAACATCAGCAGCCTCCAAACACAAACTCAATCCTGGAATGTCCTCCTCCAGTTCCACAGAATTTTATAATACAAAGTTACAAGGTACTCACACAAGTGGTTCTCCTACGCTTACCTTAATTATCTCATCAGATAACAAATTTTCAAACTTAACATTCAACAGGCATTAGAAGGACAGGCATAAATATGTCCCCCCAATAAGACGAACTCTTGTAGTTTTCAGAATGCTGTGCGGAAACCGTGATTGTATTGTTTAACGTAAATGATTGTGTATTTTGGTAGTAATGTCTCCTGCTACATGTTACACTGCTACGAAACCCAATCCCAAAAGCACTCCATATGCTCCCAGCTTTACTTACTCCTTGTTAAGTAGAGCGTAGTTCTCAACTTCTGAGGGATTTGGCAGGTATTCTAGGACAGCATCCAGCAGGGGCTGCACTCCTTTGTTCTTCAGAGCACTTCCCACAAGCACAGGGGTGAAGGACCTTTTCAGCGTTGCTCTTCTGATTGCAAGCTAGAAAAATATCAATATGTTACTCTTCTTCTGCAATAACTTCAGGAGTCTGATGCAGTATGAACTATACGGTGCTACAGATGCCACTCTCCAGCTTTACTAGTTTCTTCACTCCTGGAGTAAAGTAGCTGCTTGTAAGACTCTAATGCAGAACTCCCTACACCATTAAAGTTAATCAGTGTTTTTCTAGAGAATTTTGAGGTTTTTTTTTTAATCTTACGTTAAAATGTAAACTCATAAGTTAAAATATAACAATAAAGTCAAGATTCTTCATTTCTGTTTTCAAGTCCTCATTTCCCTTTTTCCTCAATTTATTATACTAGAAAACAATAAACATTTCAATTTGTAAAAGCAAAATGAGATGTTTTGACATCTTTAAAGCTCTGTGAAGCCTTTCTGAAAAAGAAAGGTAGAGAAGGGATACTTGGGAACTTGTGTGCATAATGAATCATCAGTTTTAATCAAAAATGTTTTGACATTGCTGTAGAAGGACTTGTTCACACTCTCCTGCTGAAGTCACACTGACCACCTCAAGAAGCCTTCCAAGACACCCTACAAACTCAGTAAGATAAATTAAGTGCACAATAACCACATGAGTATCCACTGCCTTTCACCCAAACATCACACAACACTGCAAAACACAGCTGAGGGCCAAAGGCTCCCAAAACAGCAGTCACAGCTGCCTTCATTAAAGGCTGAGAAAGGTGGGCAGGAGCTGATTGCTTATCCCAGAAAAGATCAAGTTACTGAACCCAGGACCACTACCTTGGTCTCACTTCTCCTTGCCGCTAGAGGATGCTCCTTGCCCACAATTGCAAAGTCTTCACTTCAAAGGAAAGCAGCCGCTCTCTCCTTTGGTAAGCTAAACAAATAAGTTCCCTGCAGTTAATCACATCATCCGACCTGGGAGTTTATTAGAGTATCTAAAGACAAAAGGCTAAGTGACCTTTATAGTTCAGAGATAGCAATTCAGAAGAACTAAGCCAAAAATTGTCAACAAAGAATAAACCTCAAGAAAGTTAACTGACTTATAGGAAGAAAGCAGAAAAGGATTTCTTAAGCTAGAAAAAATGAATACCTCCTTCCTTGAATTTCTTAATGACTCTGCAAAGATAATTTTTACATTATGTTCCTGCACCACAATTTCCACTTATCTATCCCTTGTGTCTTTCCCACACTGTGCTAAGCATAGAACATGCAGCCCTGCTGACGCCTGGGTTTCTATTTTGCCATATCGTTTCAAATGAAGCAACACGACTCGAATTGATTCACATCAACAACTACCTGAGAGGAAAAAAAAAAAAAGAAAAAAAGGCGATTTTATTTTTGAATAAAGATTATTGTTACTGAGTGCCTCACTGAGCATCTTGGGGCGTATCAGTTCCTCGAGTCTAGCAGTCTGGACTGCAAGAATGCATTCTGGTCTGCAAATGAGGTGTTTGCTTAAGAAGTCGATCTTTAATGAACATCAGATACACAGGCTCTGACCTCCAGGAGTGATACCTACCATCACTGCTATGAAAGGATATTTTCAGTGGAAATTTGGCTGCTGGCCACTGAAAGAAAATCCATCTTCAGGGACATATTAATACAAATTAACCTGCATCTGCAATGCTATAGCCATTATAACTATAATTAATTGGCTTTCAGAAGTGGGAAGCAGAGGCACGCTGAACAAACAAATTCATTTTTGTAACAGGTTTCCCTCCCAGCAGGAGCCATTGAAAACAGCTTCCTGCTGGAATCTCTCACCTCTTACATAAATACAGCATATTCCCACTTGTACTGTTCCCTCCTCCAAGTGGAACATGGATCCTCACAGGTCTCTCAAACTGCTACTGTATTTTGTCTTTACCAAGTAGAGAAGGGCTGCTTTGCAACACAAAGAGCTCACGCTTCATAAAAAATATGTGACTGCTGCAAATGCCAATAACTAAACCTCTGATTACTGAAATGAGCTACGTTGGTTTAATACTTCTGAAAAAAAAAAAAAAAAAAAAAAAAAAGCAAGCTTATACAGATTCCTTTACAGTGCTAGAGACATGAACCACCAGTAAATCCAGCCATATGGCCAAAACAAACTTTGTTTTGTTTGGTAACTCAAAGTTCAAAGTCATTAAAAAGTCTAAAATCCAGATTATGCCTCATTCTGCTCTTAAGACCCTACTACGGAGTGTAAGCTCACCCCACCCCGCAGCAAGCAGGAGCTGAGGCTGCAGAGAGGCCGCACGACTGCAGCCGAGTTTCCGAGGCCTCCCCACCACCTTTTACAGCACGGCCCTGCACTCGGAGTAATGGAGATCTCCACATGTCACAAGAACCAAACATTTGCTGTCTAGGGTCACCTGCTGTCGGGAAACTGGGGTTCCTCACTGCTTCTATGAGCATCCCTCTAGGTCAGAATGCCTTTTGCCATGCAATACCCAAAATAATTCACAAAGTAAGTCAAGAATCAGTTTCAAGAAAAACCATTCTTCTTTCCTGAAAATTGTTATTTTGACGTAGACTCATTTCTTCTAGATTTGCTGCCTTCCAGTCATTCCAATCCCCCTCTAGAGCACTGCTCCCTTCACCTTAGGTGGATGTAATCAACGCAAATACAAAACGAGGCAAGATTTCTTACAAAGATGACTTGAAGCAAGTCACGCTCAGAAAGCTGCAGGGTAGATAATTAACAGAGAAAAAATGAAAACCACTTCATTTCCTTTGGAGATGTTTGCTTCTCTCCAAGGAGCACAAAAGCTCGAAATTTCCAGGGCAGATCTACGTAGAGACCCAGTGACTTCCGTCAAATTTGTTCCCTCCTTCGTTGTTTTTTGAAAGCCCAATAGCACAAGTTGCATTTACAGAAGGAACTGCTCAAAAAGAAACACAAGGGTAGAACGGGCCCTCCACTAGGAATGAACTGGGATCACCAGGTAGTAGGTGACACACATATAGACATTGAAAAAAAAAAAATATTTTCTAGGGCAAAAAGAACATATGGCTGCAGGAACAAAGACCACTATAAAGTTACCTTTAAATCAGCAGCTGTAGGAATCTTTTCTTCCAAAAAGAGCTCCCCGAGCTGATCATCTGAGTTGGCCACACATTCAATCAATTCCCGACGTCTTTCTGCAGCCTCTGCCCTGAATTCAGCTGGGATTTCATCGTACCGAACAGTCTGGCTGCACACAGTAAATGAAATAACCACTCAAAAGGAATACTGCAGGAATCAAGCTTTGACTCACTGCTCATTGGTATGACCAGGCTGATCATAAAAGTAACCCCACCACTGACATGGATATAAAAAAAACCACATACTAGGATGAAAAACAAAAATCAAGCAATGTTATCTTCCTCTTTGGTATCTTTGATGCTTAAACAGAGAAGGGTTTCTCCTTCCCTTCCACGTCAGGATTCTGCAAAGATGCAGAATAACTTGCCCGTCAACACCGTGCCACCGCCCTGCACCTATGTTCTTCCTGGTAGCCTCATGTCAAACACACACTACTGGTTCCAGGTATGAAGCAGGACTCTCATTTCTGTAACCTAGAGAGTTGGTGCCCCAGCACAAGCAACATCCCTAACTGCCCAAATAATTTTTTTTCCCCATTGCTAAACAGCTACAGGTTTCTATATTTCAGCATTACCCATATAAATAGTAGCTTCAGGGTAAGAAATATTCAAGTTGCAACACTTACCCAAGTGCACCATCAAAATACATAGCTCTTTCTTCAATAAGATCTATAATTCCTTTAAAGTTTCCCTCCAGCCCAATTGGAATCTGCACAAAAGCCGCATTGTGATTTAACTTGGATCTGGAAAAGTGAACAAATAAGAATTAGCAGCCATTAAATATATGATTGAAAGCAGAAAGGCGGCCATTAAATATACATGCTCCGGTTCCTTGAAAAACATCCCATTCCTACTATATTCCTGCAGTTGCAGCTTTTCACTCCTTTGACAGCACCAGAATCTACCAATACAGAAGACAAGTGCCTAGCTGCATTTTAATGCATCTACTAGTTTATTATAATAAATAAAAACTAAAATCTCAACTCTGTGAGTCTGAGCTAACACTAAGACTTATTTTGCTATCATTTTCTTGGGGCAAGCCATAATTACCCTCCAAACTGCAGCTACAGACGCCAAAAGGCAACACTTCCCAACACCCTCGGTGCTGACGCGGGTTCGAAGCACTTCACAAGCGACACCTACCTCAGGTGCTGCACGGCTCTGCTCGGGCTGGAGCCCAGCCTGTCCAGCTTGTTGATGAACGTCACGAAGGGCACGCCGTAGCGCTTCATCTGCCTGCTCACCGTTATCGTCTGGCACTGCACCCCTCCCACGGCGCACAGCACCAGAACCGCTCCGTCCAGCACTCGCAAGGATCTCTCTACCTCAATCGTGAAGTCCACGTGTCCTGGATAAAAACCAAAACCACACAGATGACAAAAGGCAAAAAGCAATTATTCCCTCATGGCTACAGAAATAAATGCAAAGTCCCATGGAATGGAGTCACATGAGCACAACTCAAGCGACACGAAGCCGGATGCGGGTTTTCTGTGCGCATGAAGGAACGGTAACGGGCGGCACTACCTGGCGTGTCTATGATGTTGATGTTGGTGTCCTTCCACATGGTGTACGTTGCCGCAGACTGGATCGTGATGCCGCGCTGCCGCTCCAGCTCCATAGAGTCCATGACGGCGCCAACTCCATCCTTGCCTTTCACCTTACGGACAAAAGCAGGAACAAGCATCTCTTAGAGAGTCTGCTGGGGGGGTTTCACGAGCAGCAGCAGTGCTTCATACACCGAGCACCATCTTCCACCCCAAAACACGCGCAGGGGAATAACTTCCAAAGCCTCCAGCTAGGAGCACGTTTGACCTTGGCAGTTTCACCCACAACTTGCACAGCCTTTGCCCTTCTGAGGGCCCTTCCTACAAGAGGCTACTGAAAACCCTTGGCAATTTCTGCTGCACTGGGAATTTAACAAAATAACACACCTGAAGCTGAAAACAAACAAACACATGTACACACTGCCCGCTCCTCGGTGCCACTTTTGAGGGGAAACCTCTCCCTGTGGCGACACCCTGGGCAGGGCAGGGCAGGGCAGGGCAGGGCAGGCCCGGCCCGGCCGCTGCCCGCGCGGCCGCCGCACCTCGTGCATCTGGGCGATCCTGCCGGTGTAGAAGAGGATGCGCTCCGTGAGCGTGGTCTTGCCCGAGTCGATGTGCGCCGAGATGCCGATGTTGCGGATCCGCTCGTTGGGCAGCACCCCCGAGGAGCAGCGGCGGCAGCCCGTCCTGCAGAGAAGCTGCGAGAGGGCGCGAGGGCGCCGTTAGGGGGTCAAACCCGCCCGCCCGCGCGCGGAGATGGGTGAAACAACACGAAACGCCGCGGGGTGCCCGAGCGGGCCGTCCCCAAGGGCGCCTTCCCGCGCGGGCGCCGCGCGCGCCTCGCCCCCGCCGCCTCCATTACAGGCGCGGCCCGCGCGCGGCCTGGCGCCTCACGAAATGGCGGCGCGGCCGTTACCTGAGCCCGGCGCCC
>PTEX01000138.1:628631-672033 GCA_003342815.1 Eudromia elegans
GCCGCCGTCAGCGGGGGGCGCGCCGTGTCCGCGCGGGACGGGCCGTGGGAGCCCGCGTGCTGAACGCGCCCCACACCCCAGCATTTATTACAGACTCCGCGTGTGCAGGCCTTCCCCCGGAGAAGGGCTCCGCTCCTCTCGGAGCATCACAGCGTACAGGCTGCCGTGCACAGCGACGCTGGCCGAAGCACAGTGCAGGTGCCGCCTTGCTCTGCACCCTTGCACTCCGAGGATGCGCTTCTTACCTCAGTTACAAGGACGGTCAGTTCTTCCCTCCCTGCTACATGCACATAAAGAGATAAACTGTTAAAGTGCACCCTCCCTGAAACTGATTTTTTTTTCCCCAGAAAAAACACATTAAAAAGCACTATGCTCTATTTTACTGTACCGTTCATCAGTGGGCAATTCCCATGAAGAGGTAAGTGACAGATGGCACCAGTGTTGCAGGGTCAGGGTCTCAGCTCCCACGCTGCCTTTTACTGCAGTCCAGGGACAGAGGATGATTTCCGCACCTTAACCCTTAGCAGGGGGGTGGGAGCGGAGCAGCAGCCAGGCCGCTGCCTCCAGGGCTCGCTCCGGGCACGGGAGCACCTGGATGTGGGATGCCCGCAGGAACAGGGATCAGACACACACACTCGTGTCCCAAGAACCACATTAAATACTCTAAGGAGGTCTCAGCACTTTCAAGACACCTTTTAATGTTTAGTCATACAAATACTTAAATTAGACTTCCATTTATCATATAAATAGTTAAGGCAACACTATAATATTTTAGCCTTGAAATAGAGGCTACAGTGCTAACAGTATTATACTATATCCTACAGAAAATTTACACTACCACTTGGGACCTAGGCTGATTAACAAACAGCATGTGAACTTCAATACTTTGAATACAAAGGCTCAACCCATTCCCAGTCAACCACAGTTTGCTTTCTTCTATAACCCTTTAACTAAACAGGAGGGAGAAGAAAAAGCAGGGGAGAAACACGGGAGATGAGGATTGACACTGTGCTGCCGCCTCTGCTGGGTCGGGGCACACAAGTCACACAACCTCCGCCAGCTGACAGAAAACAGGTTCTGTGTGCAGAGATACGTGAGCTGTTCAGAACAGGAGTCCTTCACTCATTACCTGATAAACAAGCTGCTGCCCATTGAACCAGGTTCTTCCACACACCTTTCCGATTAAGAACACATAGCTGAATTTTAGAAGGACACTGTTACTATTACAGAAAAAAAGAAAAGTGGAAGTGGCCCTTTATATTTCATTCTTGAAGTCTCTCCAAAGGAAATACACAAGTGATCAAAAATATAGAATTAACAGCTTAGGATATTCATGCACTGTGTTTGCATCTAAGTGGATACTTTTAAAGAAAATTCTAAATTTCATTAGCATTTGAGTATTCCTTTCACTTTTCCCCACATTGTAAACTGCTATAGAATCCACAGATACATCCTCTTGAATGTGACTTTAAATCCAATTACATATCAACAATAGTGCACTTAATTTGTGATCAACTGATGTACTGCCAAACTCAAATTAATAATTGTTCATCACACAAAATGGGAAGAACCTACTTTCTATGCAAGTCATACCATGTAGAAAAAAGCAGGTTTATTTATCAGGCCTGATAAAAAGTTAGAGACAACCAGTATAGTTGTGTGGAAAAACTGTGCAAGGCAAAGCAGAGCATTTTTTAAACAGAATTAGCTATATCCCATTAAAGTGCTTTGAAGTGGAAAGTAATTTAAAAAAATAGTTTAAACCAGGGATCCAGAGTTTTAGAGAACATTCAGTAGTCAAAAGATTAAAGGAGAAAGGCACACTAATAGTAATACAACACAGAGATTGGTCATATATATGCATATACTTTACAAACATGAACAGACAGCACCATCATCTTCTCTGAAGAGACCCCGTCCAAAAGGGCATGGAAACTTTATTTTTTGCTGCTTTTGATGGGTACATGTGAGCCTTTCACACTGAGGTTCTCTGAAGAAACTCTGGGTCCTCTAGAACCTGCAACTGGTGTTTTTGCAAGTGGTTTCTCTCTGAAACAAAATTTAAATCAAAACCAACATGTGATACATTATTAACAAGCATTTCATTCAATATTTATTTGAAGGTCCAGTTATTTTAAAAAGTCTTAAATCTACTAAAGAAAAGTACATTTGAAGCTGTAAAATAATACTATCATGATATAGAAAATATGAAAATTAAGCAACTTTAAAACCTTTGAGCATCCTTGCTCTTGTGTTTGAGTAGACATGCAAGGAGCTTCTGCTTTTGCAGATAAAATGCTTGTTCCTACACAGATTTCCTGACCTTTCGGTTCTATGAGAACTTAATAGAAACCTAAACCAGGGGAGAGCTGCAGACAGACACAGCCCTACTAAAACCATCTTACCTCTGCCCACAAAAGCCAGTTCCAACATAAGGCTTTAATCTTAATGCAACTAACCCAGCTTAATGATGGCATGGGGTGGGGGGAGGGATTTTAAACATGCACAGCTGAGCTATAAGCACTGACATTCTTGTCTAGAAAAACCTCATGCATTTAATTCTATTAGTTTATAGCCATTTACAAAGACAAAATATTGAATTCTTCAAGTTTAGTTACAAAAATACTGCCTTTTACTAATATCTGGTGTGGTAGCATCAAAAAAGCAGAAGTAAAGCATGTTATTTCTTCTCAGATTGACAGAAAGTATTGTCTGCTCATTAAACAGATTGCTTCAAAACTGGCTTTTATTCTATAGATCGTCTTCACTGTTTTTCCTAATAGGAAAACATTTTTACCTTCTTGATCCATCTTTGGGTATGTTGTGAATACTTCTGTATTTTGGAGCTTCTATATTGTATGTAGCTCTAGATGGCTTGAACTTCATAATCTCCTTCTGCCACTCTTCATCAAAGGTCTGGGCATCAGCTGAAAAACAGTTCAAGTTTTTTTATTTTTAACAAATGTAACCAAGCCAGGAGAAAGCATGTAAGCAAAGTTAATTTTGTTGAAATTGTGTTTAGGTCATGGTCCACATTTGTCTAACATGGCCTTAAGATTACTTCTGGAAGCTCCATATGAGACAACCAAGAAGTCTATCACTAGTAGGTTTAAATTTGAAAGTTAAAAAAAAAATCAAACAGAAAGTCAATTTTATAAAAGTATATGAAGGTTTATATAATCAGACATACGACTATAACCATGTAAATAAGCACACAGCAAGTTTAACAATTCTGTAAAAAGTTCACTTGAAAATGTTATTTAAATTATCTTCAAATACAAGCAGTTACCATACAAGCAAAGGAAACCCACTGCATCACTATGATGCAACATTTTCAAGTCTTAACTTTTTTTAAGCTTGGGGTCCACTTTACATCAGAAACATGAAAACACAGAACTTGACTTGCAGATTCAGCACTTCCTCTGATAGAATCCCTTTTAAGACCACTCAAGCTGAAACTTCTAAATTCGTATGTGAAATACCAGTATAAAACTAGAATATTGCATATACAGACATACATTCATCCAAGTTGATGAATTCTTGGTTCAATTCTTCATCACCAGTTTTGGTGTTCTTTGATTTTTTTATAACATGGGCACGGTCATGAATATGATGACCAATAGCCATTTTTTCCACTCCACTTTCAGAATCTTTAAGTGCTTTTCTTGTCTCCTTAACCTGTAAAACAAAGGGAAATATCAGTTCTTCCAACAAAATTTTCTTCCTTCATAAAGCTTTTTTCTTACTTGTTAAAGTTAGGTTTTATAGGCTTTTCCATTTGTTTATTGCATTAGCAAAAATATACCAGCAAAACACAGACCAAGCTATTTCTTTTGGTCCATTGAATGCACATTCTGGATATTAATTGTTGGGGGGAGAGGTGGAGGGCAGAATCTGTCAAGGCCTGGTCTAAATATACTACCTGCAGACAAGGCTTCAACATTCATCTTGACACCAGGATGAATAATAGCATATGCCAGTATTCTCAACACTAAGGGACAACTAATTACCAGGTTGTCATGTTGACTCGTTTGAAACCCTGGCGACCACTTATCACTGTGTTCATAGGTATATTATTAGAACCTTTTTGATAACCGAGTGCCTGCTTGAGCTTGAACATATCCCACAGCCAATCATGCTGAACGGCCGTTACTGCTTGCATATAGTCTTTCATGAACCTTGCTTCAGGGTTCAAATTCAAATTTCTTAGCAGAATTAGATGCAACAGCTGCAAGAAAGCCAATGAAAGGGCATCTTCAGCTGAAGCATTATGTAAGCATTTAAAAGTACTCGAGTAAAGGGGATGATTCGAAGTGACACTGTGCAGAAATAGACCGCCTTTGGTAGCTTGTGTGTTAGATTATGGTTTATGCACAGAGGCAGATTAATTATAGCAAATAGCAAGACACTGAACACAGCCTTGAAAACCAAGGCATCTGGCTCTCAGGTTTTCCAGTCTTTGATCTGCATACATTGTAACTAAATATATATTTAGACATATACAAATTGCATGGAAGAAAACAGCATTGTAGCTTAAGCAGTATTTCATATAAAGCAGTATTTTGTAAACATATATTTTTCATAAATTACAGGAGTAACTGTCTCCAGTAAAAAGACTGGAAGACTGTGGTTTAGCATAGATTAGCTTTGTTTCTGTAAATTACATATCAGCTGTTTGCTTCATTGACTACTTACACCTCCAGGAGCCGTACGTGTCTGAGCTGAAGCTTGGAAAACTTTTGGAGGTTCATCCCCTATTTTGGAATATGTCATCACAGAAGAGGAGCTGAATGTGTGTGCATCAGGATGGACAGACAAGTCATCCTATAAGCAATCATTGCATTTTTCTTATTAACATAAGTTTAAATCTGTGGATAGTAAATACTTTGCACATTCTAAGAATATCTTAATTGAATTATCACTACGGAAAGGAATGACCCCTAGAGAATTAACCCTTAATTCTGGTATCAGACAGTTGACCCACACAAATTGACCCTTTCATCTCAATTTATTCCTTCCTCCCAGTCTTTCTTCCTGAGTTTGGTGGGAATGTGCCTATGCAGCCTTCTGGGAACAGATCCTGGGACATGACATCCCCTCTTATCCTAGCGCTATCTGGGGACAAGGCTCACCAGCCCAGGAATCTGACCAACAAACTAAAAGCACAGCCAGCAATAAGCAACGGCTCATACTTTTGTCCCGGCACAGCTTACCAGTGGAGATGAACATGGCATGAACCTGTGATCTCACAGGTTACAATATCTAGTACAGACTGTAAAAGTGCAGGTGAAATAGGATTTCAGCAACAATGACAATAATCCATTTTACAAGGCCCCACTAACAAAGTAAAGGTATTCAGCAATGCTGTCAACATATTGATGTGCTATCTAAGCACTGCAGAAGAAACAGCAGCGAATACAAAACCAGTGGAAAAAAGATTGATTTCTAAAAAGCATAGACTCAGGGTGGCATTTAGACTTTGGGGAGTTTGTTACCGCACCTCTGAAAAACAATTGTAATCCTCCTGTACTGAGGGTGTACTCAGCTCTCAGACAGCTTAAACCAGTTTCAACCCTTGAGAATTAAGCTTATATTTAAAGTACTGCTACCAGCAAATTATCAATGACAGCATGGAGAACTATAGCCACAAGAGTTTCTAGGCCAGAAAGCATACAAAACCACCAAGTACATTTTCTTACTATCTACTCTAAGTCTGTAACCTTCCTCCTCTTCTCCCCACTCCAGACTAATGACAGTTTAAATCTGTTTTTGTCCAATATAAAGCCAATTTTAAGTTACTCACAAATTTTCTTTGCATCTCTAGCATACTGTTCCGCATATTTGACATCATTCTGTCCATCGCAAAAAATGGATCCCCAAAATCCGAGTCCTGCTGAAAAAAAAAAAAAGAGTTAAAAATGAAGATTAAGAAAACTAATTTCTAAAGCTGGTTAACATGCACTGCTTTGATGCCAATCAGAGCATTAACAAGGTTCACAGCCTGCAATTACTAAACACACACACAAACCAAAATGCATCTTTTAAAATTAAAAAAAAAAAAGCAAGCACAATGAGCCTGACTGTTAATAAGCAAATGAAGAGGGCTGAGTGAGCCTTTTGTCACCCGAAGGTCAGAATAAGCACATATCATGGACAGTCTGCAAGAACTGTTTACACATACCTTCCAACCTGATCAGCTTGTCAGTTCCCGTTGCAGTTAAAAGTACCACCTGGCCCTCCACACCTTACAGATCTATGGAAGATCTAACCACCTCTATTATTCAAACCCTGCAGTGCACATGGTCTGCTATAATAAGCATGAAGCAAGGGAAGAAGCTAGAAGGCCTAACTCTAAGTTCCATGTGCAGCAGAAAGATAAAAAGGAAACATTTCAGAAGTAGAAACAGTTTATTTTAACCACACCTCAAATAGGGTAAAAACCCCAAATTCACCATCTTATGCTTCCCTATGCAAAAATTTCACTTCAAGTCATCTTCAGAAGCAAAACTCAGGATAGACCTGTGAAAGCAGTCTGCTTGGGGACTAAAGAGAACAAGTGAATCACAATTTTAACACAGGAAGACATTAAATAATTGTAGAAAAAGAGCAGGTAAGCTGAACCCTTCTGTCCTAACAGCATACAATGATAGAAATCACATGTGTAGCAAGCAATGTGCAAGTTACAGGATGAATGTGCAAAGCTATAACTCCACATGATTCTAGCACTGGTTATTCATGACAGGTACTTTGGGATTTGCACTAAGATACTCCTTCTGCACCTGAAGCCTCTGCTGGAGCACTGACCATTGCTTCTCCTTTGCAAAAGTCTGGTTATATCTCTCAAACATACATATGGTGTGCAGAATGAGAACATCCCAACCTGGGATTCTAACTGCAGCTTACACTTGATGATGCATATATCATAGAATCATAGAATGCTTAAGGTTGGAAGGGACCTCTAGAGGTCACCTAATCCAATCCCCCTGCAATATATACCCAACAATTTTTTTTTTTTTTTTTACATGAAAGCAGAAGATCCACTGGTGCACAAATGATTAAGAGAGACTTCCATACGCATTTTTATTAGCAGGTTCTGTAGCTGATGGCATAGATTGACTAATGATAAAAGCTGCCATTAGAAGGAAGAAAAAAGGCACTTGAAACTTCTTTTAAGACCTATCAAAACCTTTAGGCAGTTACTATAGACATTCCAGTGAATCAGATCATTGCAGCAGCAGTAACTCAGTCTGCCTCCACTCCCAGCCATCCGGGAACTGCACCTACATTCTACAGGGTATCACAGACACTAACACCTTTCAGGTTGGCCAGGTCTGCTCTATGGCTGCACTCAATCTCAAGCATGGTATTTCATTCATCAGAAGACAGTTCTGAGATCAAGGACAAACAGATAAACCACAGAGGAGAAAAAACAGGCTGCTAAATAGCCACTTTTTCAAACTTGGTATCGGAGTGCTTCGTCTGCCTCACCATTGCCATTAATAAGAAACAAGCCCTCTAGCATTATGCTGCCCGGTGCATCTGAACGCCAACCAGAGCAGCTGCGAGCACACAGAACTGGCCTTCGTCCATGCGCTAGCCGTGCAGACAGGGCACAGGTATCAGCAAGAGCTACACAGGTTATTTCTCCTGGGATACTAACCAGTCTACCAAAGCCTGAGAAGGGCATGAGGGAGCAGCTTAATGCCTGGAAGGAAAAAGAAACCAGTTTCCTTTAGTTATTGTGCCTGTTATGAGACACAGAAATAGCATATGCATTTTCATGTATAGCACGTGACATTTAATATTTTTGATCATATACAGTCACTCAAGGGTAACTTGGCAATTTATAGGGTGCTATGACCATATGCAACAGTTTTAGTATATAGAGATACAATATTCTGAAACTAGAAAGCAGTAACTGTCAGCACATTTAATAATTCATATAAGTACGCACTAGAAGCTAGAAGTTGAGAACCATTTGTACACCATAGCCTTTGCACCTAACTAATGCCTGTGTAATACTTCCAATGTCACTTCTCTAAAAACACTTGATTCTATTTACACAGTAGAATCCCATTATTGAAAGCTGATTAAAGTCATCAATATATCCCTTAAATTTGTGCAAAACTGTCAGCATTTTAAAACACATCTAGATATAAAAGAGAAAAATAAGAGATGCAATTGACCAGTTCACAAGCACTCCTTATATTACAATAAAATATAAATACATTTCTCTAAACTCTCCATAGTCCTCTTGCAATAAAGAAAATGAAGCCCGACTCGTCAGCACTTTCAAAGGTCACTGCAGAGAAGTTCTAAGTAAATCTATCATCATATACAGAACCACTCGAAGAGTAATAAATCCCCCATGAGCAGGTTATATTCTTCTGCAGATATATAAATAGATGTAGCTATAAACACCAGCAAATACAGTTCCTGTCTGACCAGCACATATTGAATATCCCTATATGACAGGGCAATGAGATCCTAGAAAACAAATTGATGTTTCCAGGAAACTAAGATGGGAGAGTTATATAAAAGCCTACCTAAAGAAAGACCGGTTAAGCAGAAGTACAAACTCTTTATAAAAAGACTAAAATTACAAAAGCAAGGATTTTTGCCTGCAGAGAATCTTTTATGAATGCTTTCAGATTGTAGCTCTAATATGTTGGGGTAGAAAAGACTTTAATCCTATCGGATACAAAAGGACATGTTAGTAAATAATAATTTAAAGTTCTTAGTCACAGTAAAGATTAAGTACTCTATTTTACAAGATATTGAAAGCTCTTAATTATTTGCTTATTACATATGGCAATCAGATATCCTATTGACCAAGCTTCTGTTCAAGTTCCACCACGGTTTCCAGTTAGCAATAAGAGTTAGCCTTTTTAAAAAAAAATATTAACACAAGAAATCAATCCCAGGGCTAGAAAGTTTTCCAAAACTCTCAAAACTACAGGAAAGTTCTCCCAGTCATGTAGAATAAAATAAATGCAAGTCAGACCATTTATCACAGAAGTCATGTGCACACACACAATAGTAGTATTTCTGAAGATGTTTTCCTCTATTACTCCTCATACTCCTTATCAACTCCTCCGTTTTCCCCAGTAAAAGAGGTGGATCTGAAGATTTATTTGAAAAATTAAAGCCTGTGGAAAGATGCAATATTCAAACACATCTATGAACACAGTTTTAACTTGTAAAGGAAGCTTAGGTATGCTATAATTTAAAAACAAATTACAATAAGTTAATCACAGGAGTACTGTTAAAGTATACGCACACAACAGCAAATAAATTATCAGTTAGATTTTTATGTAGAACATATGCATATCAAGTTTGCTGTTCTTCCAGAAATGATGCAAGCAAAAGCAATTTTGGACTACTATAAAAGATCAAACAATCAGTATTGACTTTTCTTCTGGAAACTCTTAGGTGAAGCGTGAAGAACTTCAAAATGACACATTGAAAAGATTTCAGGAGGTGCAGAATACTTTTCTACTCAGCAAAACAGTGCTTGGGCATCTTTAAATCCTTTTAAAGATAGGCATAGAAAATTTTATGCTTTATCTCCCATTGCCAAAATACCAAAATAGGTTAAGTTTTGACATTTTACTTTCCTTAGAAAAGAAAAAAAGTCAGATTCATTTTTAAGTATCTACTGAGGCACGACTTAATCTGCTTCAACAGAGAAAAGCCTTTTCCTTAATTAGATGCAGCTACATCTATATTTGAAACTGGCAACACACGAGTGCAAAGGAAAATCTGACAGTTACCCTCTTGACCTGCAAGTGACAGTCTGTTTCAGCTACACTTAAATTCCAAATATCTACATTTGAATAACAACAAAATCTGGCTGAGTTTCAGAACCCTCTATAATCTGCTCTGTCCTAGAACTCAAACAGTAATGAGTGACACTGACAGGAGTGGTGGTGGTGGTAGTCTTTTTTAATCGGGTAAGATTTAACTAGAGAAACAAAAAGGAATACTTATCACTCACGACCAGATAGTTGAAAATGTACTTTCTCTACACAGATTTTTACCAACTTCCTTCTCAGTTGTAGGTGACCATATACAGGAATATTAGGCTTCATATCAATTTACATGATCTTCTTGAATTCTTACAGCCATGTAGCTTCAGGAAATTAAGAATTGGAAAAAAATAACATTCTATATGTTCTATGTGGCTGAAACATAAGCTTAGCTTTCATATACAAGAGTGGAAGTTCACTGTTAATTATTTACCATTACATTATTCTCAGTGGTAACACACAATATTATAATTCAACATAAAGTAACTGCTCTTACTCCAAAGGAAAGAGAATACAGAAATCCAATGTAACCATGGAAAGTGAACAAAATAAAAAAAACTATAAAGACAGAAATCTCCAAATCTTACTCTGCGACTTCCTCTCGGAGCAACCTGAGATTCATGGCGTGTTCTTCGATCTACTGCTCTCTCCCTGCCATCTGTTATGCTGAGAAATGGATCTCTTCCAAAGGGATCAGAGAAACTTCTCATCATCTGGCGCATATATTCATGATGAGCAGCAAAGGGATCACTGAAAAAGAGACATCCCACATAGAAAGTTAACATATTTTCTTTCAAGCTATATAAAATCATTACAAAATAATTCAAAATTGACTTTTTAAATCATTCCTTAAGGTGTTCTATTTTTTTTTAAAGCAGAACCCAATGAGGGAGTAATTTCCCTCAATTATTCTCACTTTCACTTTTTCCTCACCTTTCAAGTTAGTTTTTTTTTTTTAAACTTCTTTTGTCTTCTTACCGTCCCTCATTACTCTCTCATGTTCTTTGGTGCTCCAATTGCTTTCTCCTTTTTCTTCATATTTTGTGAAATTTTCCATTCTCCACAGCCATCTTTCACTCCAGTCTACACTCTCTATTTGCCAGAAACTGATCCAAGTGTGATCTGTGTTTTAATCTTTAGTTTCTTTCACCTAAAGTCTCTGAAATTAAGAGAATCACCTTTTCCCCTGTGCTTTGGTCTTGCAGAGGTCATTGAGGGATTAACCACCAGTCTTAACCCTCTTGTAAAGAGGTATTCCACAGCCTACTCTTCCAGGTGCTTCCAGCCTACTTTCCATCCTCTTCAAGCCACATGCTTGAAAATTTTTACCATCCACTAAATTCCAGCCAGCCTTCTCTCCCTTATTTTATGACCCACAGTTGCATCTTAACTGTCCCAGTTCCCAATGGTCTGGTATCTTGCCTCTCCACATAGGAAGAAAAATTTTCACCATCTATCTTGCTTTCCTTGCAAGCTTTTTTCTCCTCTCTCCTCCTTCCTAACACTCAACTTTTGTCTCCAAACAGCTCTAGAACTCTGCCATAACTCCTAATCTTAGCTTGCAAGCGAATCATTGCACACACTGCTCCCCATTGCTAATTAATCCATTGCCTTCTCTAATTTGCAAAGAACTAGAGTTCAAACTGAGGTCAGAAGGAGTAAAACACCATGTTGACAGAAACACAGTATATGTTCAGTATTGCTGCCTATGGTCTAGTGAAGGCTACATTTTTTCAGGGTGTGAAGGGGGGAACACACACAAACAGTTCATTTTCTTTCTTCACCTCCCTTTTAATTTTTGCCTTTGCTACTTCACTGGAAATCACTTTAGAAATGTTAATAGCCACTTTCTAGCTTTGTTTACTCCATCTTAATGGCACCTCATCTCCCTTTCCACCCATTTCTTGGCATTCCCCAAACACCTCATGCCCTCATTCCTACAGGCCACTGCAACCTTACCTATAACATAACTTCCACCTCCACGTAAGAAAAGCTTAAGGTTGCTTCTCTGACTTAGCCAATATCCCACTGTCTCATGAACAGCTTTCCCTGCCTTCTCTCCCAGTCCTATGGAAGTTAGCCACTCTGAGCTCTTCTTATGCCCCACATTTCACTTTCCTTAAATGAAATGTATATATACACACACATTAACAGAATAAAATTACATTTGCAATACTGGATTATTTCTCCAATGAGATCTGTAACCCAACAAAATCCCTTTAAGCGATGCACATACTTAGGTCACTCCAACGTGGGCAGACAGACCGTTAGAGCTTACAAGTATTTTTTCCACTGTCATGAGCAGAGCCTATCTATCCTACTCACATGACTGCCAGCTTTAGCTTCAATCCAACGTGATAAGCAACTCTGACAGCAAGAGTCCCCTTTGTTTTTCCAGGGGATGAAGAACAGATGCAAAATTACTGCACAAGCCCAGATCAAGAAAGCACACAAATACTACTCAAGTGCCAATGTATATCTATACAAATTTCTTCAACTGTTTGCACATCTGTCCTTCTGTTATTCTGCAGTAACAGAATTTGCACTAGCAGATAGTTAAATTGACCTTCACTTGACATTCATATGATTGAAGGGATCACTAAAGGGAACCAGAAGTCAACCCTCCCAGGCTGTTAAGATATAAAACAAATATAACTATACATAAAAGTCAGTATGAAAAATGAAATGACAGATGCTAACACACAGTAAAGAGCTGCACTGGCAAACACATCACTTGGCAAGTTTAGTTTAGTTTCTGTATGATTCAGGTGCAACTTAAGTTTAAGGCTCTATGTTCCGGCTGAAATCAACTATAGTATCAGAGCAGAGTAACAAAATGATTGCTCCTCCTTCTCTCACTGTATGTTTCTGTTCAGTTGAAAACCAGTATCTTAGGAGAAATCCAGTTCATGATTTCTCAAAACTGTTCCTATTAGCATCCTATTTCAAAGCTGCAGGAGCACACTCAATATAACACCTGGAGCAACAAAACCAAACCTGTGCCATGGTGGATCAGAAACACTGTGCAACTGCATGTGGCAGAGGAGATTCAACTTCTGCACCTGCCCAAGCTGCTGGGGGAAGCTCAGCCAGGCCCTGGAAGTGCCTTGGCTCACGGAGCGCTGCCTCCCAGCCCAGCTGCTCAGGGACAGAGACCCTGCTTCTACCCCGGGCACTATTCCCAGTCCGACAGTCAAAACCTCTCCTTGTGAGGCAACGGAAGACTAGTATTACACTGTTTGGGAAGCTAATCTTCTTACATAAAGCAGTAAGTTCATTTCCCTATCTAGATGTAAGACGGATGCACCAGGGACAGCGCTTAAAGAACACACCTCAGCCCCTTCCCTGCGTTTGGCATGTTTGCTCACGTGTACACTCTTCCTCCTGGCTGTTGCCACATCTCTCTCCAATTAACTCTTACCAGTGACTACACTAAAAGTTAACAAGACAACAGGAACTGATATCTTAGAGCATCATGAAAGCTTATATTGAACATGCAGGTTACAAAACTGCATTTTCACCTTTATTTTCACTTCACATAAGTAATACTGACAGTAGATTTTCTGCAGTGTTTCCTGGGTGCAAGTGATACCAACAGAGAGGCTGTTCTAAGAGCCCACCAACCAAGTGCACTCATCAAAGCTTGTCCGGCTCCAGAAGCACCTCCTCGCCCACAACCTGCTTCAGCAGCAGAGCAGCGGATCCTGCTTCGAGAGCTGCAAGGGCAATCTCAGCCGGAACAGCCTGTAACCAGGAGATGGAGTCAACAAACCCACGCACAAGCCTCGCAGCCTTATCCTTCCTCGTCCACCCACTGGTATCACACCTAGCTTGTAATTACGCTCCACGTGGTAAGCATCACATCAAAAAAAAAAAAAAGAAATTACAGGCTCCTTTGAGTGCTCAACTCCGTCCTTACCTGCTGCAACTTAGTTTCTGACAAGCCATGTACATTTGAGGTCAAACCTGGTGCTTTGACTTTTAGGGCTTTCCCAACAGCCCCGTGGAGCACCTGTAATGCAAGCTTACCCACGTGAGGTTACGAGGGTTCCCACAGGAAATTAAACTGACTCTATCACCTAAACATGCACACATGTTAACCACTAAAGCACTATCATTGACCTCTTGGAAGAGAAATAAAAAAAGCCCTTCTGCTTAACTGAAGCATCAACAGGTTCTGCAAATAATTTCTGGGAAAACAGACATTTTCCATTAAATAGTTTAGGCAATTTCTCACATGGGCACTTGCAAAGTTTTAATGTAAGAACACCCTCCAGGGCTGCACTTATAGGCATCCAAAACAGGTGCTCAAAATTGCCTTCAGAATAAATTAATACACTTAAAGCCAAAGAATAATAACATCTAGTCCTCTTTTTTTAGGAGTTGTTAAAGACACTACAGAAGTGAAGCAGCTCCAGTCAAGGGTGATGCTTTCCCCCTAGCATGCATCACCGTGAGGTTAGTACTGTGCTCTTCACTGCAGCACGACAAGGAAAAAATAAAGAGTATTAGCAAAAAAAGGGATTAAAACACTGAACTTTGGTATTTAGGGCCACTGGCGACAGTTTTAACCCTCTACGTAACCTCGAGCCGCCCCCAGGGTTCCCGCTCGCGCCACGCCAGGGGGCCAACACCCCGCGAGGGGCGCGGGCCTCGAGCGCTGCCCCGAACCGCGTCCCTCGGGGGGCCCCAACGGCTCCTCCTCGGCAACGCGGCTCCGGGCGGCGAAGCCCCCCGGGCGCAACCCTTCCAGCGCGGGGAGGCTCCACCCCGGCGGGCCCCGCAGCCGCTCCCGGGGCCCGGCGAGGCCCCTCACCGGAAAAACGGGTCCTCCTCGAAGCAGCGCCCCAAGCCCCCGAACATGGCGGCCGCCTCAGATGCTCCTCACCCGCCGGCGTCGCGCGCGCTCTGGAGCCGCGCAGCCCCGCGCGCGCGGGTGCCCCCCCACCCGAGCCCCGCCCCCTGCCACGTGACGCCGCTGCAGCGCTGCCATTGGCCGTCGCGGGGCGTGACGATGCAGGCGTGGGGCGGGGCGTGGGGCAGCCGTGGTTGCCGTGGCAACCGACGCCGCCGTGCGACCCGGTTCCAGAAGGTTCTGGCGGCGCCGGGCAGACCCCGTCGGTACCGGCGCAGTGCCGCGCTCCCTGCGGGAGTCCCCTCGGGGCCCCGGAGCACCGAGGGAGGTACGTGTGGAGAGAGAGACGCAGCCCGTCAAGGCATGGCTAGAAACGTGCAATATTGAATATCTGAAGGTTCGTTCGAAAGTAGTCATTTTCCAGACAGACACGTGTATGTGCACAGTGCTTGCTGGCGTGAAAGCGAGTGCTGAGTGAAGGCCTTGTGACAGGACGTGGCCGTGGCCCGGCCGCAGCGGGGACACCGCGGGAGCGGGAGGCAGAGCCGCGATCCCGAGAATGATTTTGGTTGTTCCCCGCTAGGTGGCAGTAACATAAAGTCCGTGGTCACTGGACGGGGCGGCCTTGCCCCCGTGTCCGAGCTGATCGGGGGAAAAAAGGGAAAAAGGCGGTTTTGTGAGCAGCGGCCTAGCACAGCGTTAGCCAAGGGTAAGAAGAGCGGTACTCGGGTAACGAGCATGACAGCTTGCATCAGGAGTACGTGTATGTGTGTGCATTTGTTGTAGGTGTGCACACACACACATGTATAATGCACACATACATGTGTATATGTATAAAACGCATACCTAGGTATTTATTTTGCAGCCCGAGGAGGGTGTCGCGCTTGCGGGGTCCGTTGGCGGCGGTCGCCGCTGTGGCTGCGGCAGCCCCTCGCCGGCGGTTGGTGCATCGGGGTTCCGGGCCCTGCACCCCTCCCCAGGGCCCTCGAGACTCTCGGATTTCTCAGGCTCCGAAGCGGTTCCCCTCCAAAGTCCTGACCGGCAGTTCATTCCGGACCGCTGAACTGCATTGGCTCCGAGAGGGAAGTGGTTGGGACCCATTTTTCCTAAAATTTGCTTACGTGTAAACATTTCGGAAGGAGGAGAGTTTGGAAGATTCAGATGTGTATGAATCTGATCATCACTCTTCCTAAAATGGGAGAATTATAGAGAGGGAAAAAATATATATGTTTCGGAGCTGGGTTATTTATTAGCTCTTCTGCATCTTGTATTGAGAGACTGAGCAGAAGCTCCTTCTTCCCCTCCTCTATCTCCATGCTCCAGAATTAAGAGGAGAGAGATAAAATGTGCCCTGGATGAGCAGGTGGATTAGAGAGCATCGGAGTGTTTCCGTGGCAGTCCGGAAGGAGATCCGCATGGGATCTACTGGGCTCTCCTGCGGCAAGGGCCAGGGCAGGCACTGCAGCTCCACCGAGATGCTTCCCGCTGCGGGAGCCGCTCTGCCGGCGTTCGGCCCAAAGTGGAAACCCAACGTAGAAGATGAATGAGCTGAGCCTGCAATATTTCTGAAAAATATCTGTAATCGGGTGAGCATTGATTTTGCTGTCTGCTCGTGTCCGCGTCTCTCCAGGTGCTTGCGGGTGGTGATACTGCAGCCTCCGACACGCTCCGAGTTTGAGCCCTTGTTACCACCGTAACAAGGTGAAGTGTGCATGCCGACGGACTGGTGGGCAGGGAAGTGTGGCAGGAAAAGGGCTGCGCGCTGATTATCCAGGGAAGCCCGAGACCTGTTTGTACATTCCTGATGAAAGATTAGCAAATAAAGCACACCAGGCTGTGGTCATGGAAGTGAACTCTGGTGCTTTGGGGCTTTTCCTAACGAAATCTCGTGCCAGTTACGATGTTATCAGAGAACGGTTTTTATTGCTCAGAGTCAGAACTCAACCTTTGTTTCAGTCTGCACGGAAAAACGTTACCAACATTGTAGTAGTGTCGTACTTCACACTCTAGTTAGTCTTTCAGTTCATGAACTTTAAAGTTCCTCTGAAGGTAGATTGTACTGGGAGTGCAATACACTGGGACTTTACCAAAGTGGCTAGGTTTATGTACAGGGCTCATTTATTAATTGCATGTCATTAGACCGTGATTATTATACAGTTGCCCTGGAGCAATTTGGTTTTGCTATTGTTTATTACCGTTCATTAATATGCATGACATGATATGCTAGACTATCTATATATTCCTTGCGACAACCCAGCAAGGTGAGTTTTCTTTAATATAGTTAGCACACTGGATACTAAAACTTGCAATTTCTTACCCTCCTGGTGTTTTGTCTTCTCAAAATATTTGTTTCAGGGTGGTCGTCATGGTTTGTAGCCTTCTATCAAAAGCTAGGTAAAATAGGTATTTTTAGCCCTGTTTATTTGTCAGGTTCTGAACACAGAAAATACTTTAAAAAATATTTTAGAAGTGTTAAAAGGTTTGGTTTCATGCAGCTTAGCCTTTGTATGATTTGTCTTGCACAGAAAGATTGCCGTTACCTCTTCAGTACAACTGTGAGATGGGAATGTGGAGCCTTCAACAGCCATTCAGTGTGCATCAGATCGCCCACAGTTTGCTGTTTAATTCTGTGTGAACTCAGACTCTGAAAGATGAAATTTCTCTCCGAGTCAGGGAGGATCCGGAGATGGATTACTGTGCAGATAACTAGGCAATGTGAGTTCAGTTATTGTTAATTTTTGGCTGCTGGTGGGGAGATGGGCCCTGTTAGAAGTGAGCTCATTACGAGAGGCTCGCTAACATGATAAAGTCAGTAGTCTATTTGCACAGAGTGATATCTCTAATTGCTCAGGCCTTTTTATGGTTTGTGTCTGCTTGAGTTAGATTTCTTTTGTGTAGATAAAAAGGCTTCTGTAAGAAATCACCTCGGTGCTGCCGCACTGTCAGTCTGGAGGGCATCTCCAATGAGATTAATGATGTCTGCCTTAATATAAGAAAACTTTGCATAAATGAGATTATGGTTTGTGCTGAAACCTGCCAACTCTTATTCATTTGCTGTAAATATTATCTTTAATTAAAAGTTTTAAGGTATCGTGTTCCTGAACTAATGAGATCTACAGTGATTTCCCTTAGGAATTAATTTACCTTCTTAATTCTTATTCATTTTGGTGATATGACTATTTAAATCTGATTCAGACTTCAGAGCTTTGTTGAACATATTCATTTAGAACAAAAGGTCACTTTGCCATATTGACATCTTGTTGGTATTTATAATTCTCTATTCTCTCCCTGTTTATGGATGTTTGTTTAGCTTTCTGCCCAAAACATTTTCTGCTAACATTTCTGTTCATCTTAGCTCCTCATGCTGAGGAGCTCTTTTTCATAGCTGTTTCACACTGGCTTGTGTTTTCTGTTTCATGCAGGGTACAAATCAATTATAGGGAAGCTGAAAAAATATTTAAATTATGCTCAAATTATTTAGAATTGCAGAGCTATATAAAATATACTAAAATATTTGAAGAACATATAGTGCAGTTACTGAGAAATACTGAAATATTTCTGTCTGTGTATCTGCATAGTCATCAGCTACTGTTTTTCTGCAAGGATTATTTTTGACCAGTGGGGATGCTTAACACTTGGAGGTGAAAATTGGATTACTGCATAGATGTTTACACAGGCAGAGTTCCAGCCAGCAACTGGTTTGTGAGAAGGAAAGCCAAAAATCATTCTGAGAGTATTGGCCAAAGAACAATATTGCTAGCTAGTTTTTAAAAATATATAGTTATTGTCACTAAATTACAAGGTTCTCTTGTTTTAAAAATAAATACATATCAACATTAAAAATAAAGAAATACTGTTCTAGCTACAACATAGTGCTGTATACGGTAGTTTTGTATGCTTAGATCCGCAGGCCGAAATTCTGCTCGTGTTGACTCGCGTTTTGCATCCGCTCCGTGCCGCATTCGCTGGGCCTGTCCTCGGGACGCCGCCTGCGCTTCGGCACGGGCTCACAAACACTTCATGGTGCAGCCTCCCTTCACAGTGTCCTGAGTCCTTCTATGTCACAAAAGAAACACCAAGATAAATCAAGGACAAAAACACCGTCAATACCGTTTTTCTTCCTGGGAGTCTAATGAAGTCCTTTTTCCCTTCTCCTCCCTCCCTAATATATACCATCTTTACTGTAGAAATTTGCAGTCTGCGGAGTCTCAGGAGGAGGAAACACGGAAACATCTCAATAAAGCCTACTCAGTGCACGAGGAAGTGTTTTAACGGTATGTTAATGTAAAAATCTGTTGCAGAGGATGACCGTTTGCAGCTCACCAGAGCTGAGCGCGTATTGTCTGTCACCGCTTTCAGGTTATACTGCTCCGTGGCTCAGCAGCAGAAGGAGGCTTTTCCACTGAAATCAAATCCGAATATGAGAGACAACTTCTCAGTCTCTACATTTAGGCAAAGATGCTGGGTCTGCCACTGATGAAACTTCAGCTGGTTTAAAAGTGGGGTGACCCTAATGAAGTAAATGGAAAATGACAGATGTAAAACTATAGGGAAATGTAAACCAAACTTCTTTCAAAGTGCTTTTGCTTAAATATATAATACTCTTCAGAAGTGCATTGTCAGCCTTAAGTAGATAAATTGAGCCATATTTTATGTCAAGCATAAATTGTGGAATATAATTCCTGCTTTTTATAGGAGCTATTTTTTGTATTTTGCAGTTATCCCCCATATCTTTCATTTTCTTCCACCTAAGAGTCTGTGATAGAAAACATTTCTGGAGATAGTAGAGGCTGTGTACAACTGGGAAGCATCCTTAATGGCTCCTTTAAGGATTATGTTCGGCATTGAAGTGGATAAAATACTTAGTAACTTGTGTTTGTGTGTTTTCACGTGTGCTACAGTAGAAGCTGGTGCATCCAGGAAGTTCTAAGCCTTGTACTTTCAATACTGGTAAGGAAAAATGTGTTTTGTTGCATGTACACAGCAGGCGTTGGACTAGCTGTATATAGAATTGTCACTGACTTCTGCAACTTCTTGATATCCTTCTATTTATAACCTGCAGACCCACTTCCTCCCATTGCACATGAATTACACATCAATAATGTATAAATTAATAAATTATGCTTGGATGCTATTATCGGGGCAACAAATATCATTTAGGCAGCAATAAAGAGCACTGGGTTGTGTCAGTGGTATATGAAGTCTGCCATGTCTTCAAAATTTCAACCACATAAAAGAATGAGATTTTTGTTTGTGACAGACTCTCAATTAAAAGAACTGGTGAAATTCACTCTGCTGGAGTCACGGAAACATGAGAGAGTGCTTCCTTTTGAAAATCAGGGCTTTTATTTAACAACTGTTTTACAAAATACAAGAAATGCAGAAGTTGCCAAATTGTATTGGCCCGTGAGATCTGTCTGGTGTTCAGTGTCTCATTTACAAGTTTCTTTACAAGAAACGACCAGAAAGTGCACAGCAGCTCTCTGTGACACAGCCCGCCTTGGGATGGGTTATCATTGCAGCAACACTGGTGGGATATGGTTTTATTTCTTTCTAAAACTATTCAGATGTAATTCAAATCTATCTATATAATCAATGCATTTTAAAGATGTTAGGTTTTTTACTTTGATTACATCTTGTGGTAACGAATTCTAAAATTTTACATTAGTGAAAAAGTATTTGTTTTAATTGGTCCTAATTTTGCTACTTTTCCCTCTTCCTCTGTTTAGTATGGTGAGAAGTGAGGCATATAAACAATACAGTTTCATTCAAGAGTGTTTCTCATTGATTCCAGGGACATCAGGATTTGATCCAGAATTAGGGCTTGTTTTAAACAGTCTCTTGCCATTGTGGCTGCTAGCTATTGGTTTATAAAAACTTTGGCAGCAGATGCTGAAGGGTGAGGGAGCAGAGGGATTTTGCTCATGGATTACTTCAGCAATTTGCTGCTGTCACATCTTGCCATTCCCAATGGCCAAACAGCCAAGTGACCAAAACGCAAACGCCGGAGATGAACTTGGACAGTCTTTTATCAGCGGGCTGACCTGTTCCTTGGCTCCTGGCAGCGCCCTTCTCCTTGGCGCTGGAAGGGGGGCAGACGCGCTGCCCAGGCACGTGCGGCACCGCGGCAGCACGTCGGGCCGACGCCGCCTGGCAGCAGCCCCTGGCCGAGCTGCATCCGTCAGGAATGCGTTGGGCATCTCTAAAACTGGAAAAAAAGTCTTGCTGGCTTAGCAGATGATACTAAAGTCATATTTAAATCAGGCTTGTAGGAAAAAAGAAGATGTATATTAAGTGCACAGGTTACTGTAACGTGAAGTTTGTGCAGCTCTGAAATGATCAGTATGTGTCCAGTTTCACATGTATGGGACCATAATTGTCAGAACTAGTTTTCATCTGTTCATGCCAAGAAATAGTGTCAGCTTTTATTACACAATTACTTTAATTACCTTTGTTGCAGCCTCCAACTTCCGAAAGTATAGGAAAAGTTCGAGGTCTGTTCACACTACTGTGAATCAGACAGTATATTAAAGCAGGCCATTTTTTTCCTGAACTCTTCTGGCAAAGCTGGTACCGGATGACCTGGGCGCGCTGATCCGTTCTGTGCTGCGTGTTTCTGTGGAGTAGAGAGCAATGTCAGAACCAAGGTTGAAGGTAACTTGAGAGGACTTGCACAATCAGTTCTCAATACCAAGTCAGTTTTGTAAGGATCAGCAGTTACTATTTAAATGTAAAGTGCATTGGCACAAAGGAGGCCTCCTTACTTCTTACCTTTTCACAGTTAAGTTCCTTTACAGGTAGGTTTAAAGATGCAAATTTGTAGAACTGGTCTTTTGACAGTGCTGTTAAAAAGCTGATTACATTCAGTCCGTAACATCCGTCCAATGCAGAGTGTTTTGCAAGGAGTTTATTATGCATTGTTCACAAATGTCAGATAAAATTAGGATTCCACTATAAGCAACTAGAGGTAGACATGTAATAACAACATTTATATTAATATTTTATTTAAATACATAATCAATTCTAATAGTCACAGAGCTCTGTAACTTGCATGAATAATAAAATAAAATGTCAACTTATATAAAAGATGCTCAGAAACACTGTGAAGGTATCCAGAAATGCAGGTCAACATTTTCAGCAATGCTAGGTGTATTTAATTGCCATTAATAACATCTTGCTAGCAATTAATGAGAATCATTAATGTCTTCCTTTCAGAACGAAAGCATGAAAATCCAGGAGCTGCCAGCAGCACCAGCTCCCTCCCGGCAGCTTCCAGAAGAGGTGGGTCCTCCGGGCGGGCGCGCTCCGGCGTGCCTCGTGGCAGCGCAGCTTTCGTGCCATCACTGCCGCCTGCAGACAGGCCAGGCCGAGAGAATACTTTCTTTTCCCCCCGCTTTTCCTTTAATGTCCTGCACAGATTGCACTGGATTTATGATAAATGCTTGGGCTTGACCTTTTTGATTAGTATTTTTATCCATGACCATTCAGATGCTAAGTAACAGGTCACACAGAAAACTATTAGGTAGACTGCTTTTTCATCCAACCGTGACTTCGGCCCTGATGAAGGAGTAAAAGGCAAATTCTGTTTCCAAGTGTCCCCCTCCCGTGTTCTGGGTACCACTGAGCTTTGCTCCTATGCTGCTTTGGGACTAGAGGGACATCTAGTGGGAGTGAGGATTTTAAACTGGAACGCAGCGACCACATCACCAAAAGGTGACAATTTTGGAAATTACAAACTGTTCAAAATTGGTGCTAAAGGGCTGAGATTCATCTCCTCTCATTACTGTTCCCCTTGGTCATGAGCCCTATTCCATATGGTTTTTCTAAAGCAGCAAAAACTACAGTAAAGTAGCACTTTTAATTATCGAATATGGGTTGAAGTAGCCCTAAAGCAAGACTCCTCCAAGAGGGAGGCACGCGTCCCTGAGGGAAGGAGCGTAACTGGAGGTGAAGCACAAGCTGCTGGTTTTAGCAGCTAAGCCCCGTTCCGTTCCTCTGTCCTCGCAGGAGTATCGTGTGTCACCTCCTCGCCCTGGGGTGGCAATTCCAGAGTGACTCAGTGTCCACTCTTGCCCCCTAGTGTCATATCATCTGGCCTGGCCCTTGCCACTTGTTTTTCTTGCTCCAGACGTCAGCAAAGGAGTGGAAAAAGAAGGAGAAGGAATAGAGTCAGGGAAATACATTAGAAAATGCCCATTATGATAAAGTTAAAACTGAGAATTTTAAATAAGCAGAGCTCTGCTGTGGAGAACTCTGCTTCCTCTCATACTTGTTACAGGATTTCCTCTCGCCCAGCAGGAGAATCTAGTGGAGCAGGGAATACTGCACAGATTGGGTGGCCGAGGAAGAATCAAACCTGTTCACTAGAGGTCCAAACTGGGCCGACCTTGGTTCAGAGCTTGGCCCATAGAGACGTAAGGCCCGTTAGGCATTAAGGCTGTTTCCCTTCCTTCTGGGGATATTACTACTTACTATTGCTGCCCGTTGAAGGAACCACAGAAGTGTGGTGCTGTGTCATGGGTGGATTAAGTTATGGGTCCAAGATGATCCCTTTTGAACCCGGTCTTTAGAGTTCAAGGAGCTCCACTAAAAATAACCTGTCTCTTGTAACTTGACAAATGGAAAATTGTAATCAATGAGAAGGTTGGTTTTGGGTTACTGATGGAAAAATGGCCTTCAGGCCCATTCAGTCCTAGTTCATATCTCAGATGTTTAAGCAGAAGTAGCAAAATTTGATCTACTCGTGGCTGGCAGTGTTTTCCGAGATACTTCTATTTTACTGGTACAAATCTTTCTAAATTATTGTAACAGTAATCGAAATAGAAACAGAACTAATTTTCAAGCAGTTACCCTAATAAAAAATAATTATGTAGATGCCAGATGACTCAAGATATCAGAAATGAATAATGGACATTTTACCTAAAACTTATCAAAACAAGATCAGCCTAGTTTGATTTTAATTGATGATGGCTGTTCAGTAGGCTAAGTGAAATGAGTTTGCTAATGTAATTTCTAAGGGTAGAGGTCTTTGCTGACTACCACCAGTCTGAATGGATCAAGTTACAGCATTATCCTTTCCCTCCTACACGCGATTGTCTAGGTCAGATTTAAGGTAGTTTGGTATTACCAGCAACTTTGTGTTACTGCTCCGCATGTCCTGAGGGACAGGACACGGCAGCACCCGAAAGCTGCACCCCACACGTTACAGCCCCGCGCGGCTGGTGGTAACAAACTGCTATTGCTTGCCTTTTGCCTAATCGGAAATCCAGTTACTTTCACTAGGAAAAAGTGGGACATATGACAAAAACAAACTGCTCACAGGCAAGAGTCCTGAAAACTAATGGTTTACATTAAAAGACCTTAGATAAGAAGCTTCTAAGAAAGTCCAGTTATTACAGAAAGGTACAGCCCTGTTTAGGAATTATGAAAAGCCGGTGGTTAGAGCCAGCACTGCATTCTCCCAGGTTAATGGTGATTAATTTGTAATCACCGATGTGAGCTTCATATCCACGCCAAGACATGGCATTTGTGTCTGGCTCTCTAGTTAGAGAACACACTTGGCTTTTCCTCAGGGAAAAATGCCATGAATGGAGCTTGTGGACAACACATTTATTGGGACAGGATGCAGTCTGTTAACTGATTTAAAATGTACCGAGTCTTGTAAAATAATTTCAATCGCGAAGTTTTTTAAGCTTCTCCTTATTCTTGCATAGCTGGTCACCGAATGAAGTTTCATTCTAGTGTTCTTACTACTTAACTATATCATTTCAAGGACTCAGGATCTGCTTTTAAATACGCTGATCATTAATTATTAAAGTTATTATAATAACTTTAATAGCTTTAATCATTTATGAGACACTATTCAATTAAAGGCAAAATAAGGAAAAAGAGAATTTACACACCCTGAGCTGAGGATAGCCTAATAATTAACCACCATGCCGCCCTCTGGACTGGCCTTACCCACACTCTGGTGCCCTGTTCAGCAGCGCAGCTTCTCCTTTGGCGCCCCGTTTCATCGCCGTTCAGCCACGGCAGGCTCTGGGAAGCGCAAGCCCTGCGGAACGCTGGCCCAGCACCCTTAACGTGGGGCTTGGCAGCAGGAAGCTCTGAGCTGCAGTGCAAATGAATCTGGCAAAAGACCATTAACATTCCAAGGATGGGTGCTCGGAATATTCAGCTGAGCCATAACAACAAGGGATCCGGCACAATTAGATTAAATCTCCTGCGAGCTACAGCGTTTGGCCTTGCTAGGACTGTCAGAGTGCTCCACATGACCTCTACCTCAATTACACAGGCTTAAGCATCACTGACCTGGTCAGGGAAGCATCTTTAAAAATCTCTATTGTACGAGTCTGCAGATTTGTGCTAAATAACAACCAGAATGGTAGATTTCCTATTTTGTAACAGAGGGTATCTAGTGGAAAACAACGTAGCCCTTCCTCACCATTCCTTCTCCCACTTCAAGTATGTGCAATGAATGTTCCAAGGAAGAGTTGGGAAAGGATGACAGAATACAAGCCCTAAAACAGAACACGTGGCTTCTTACCTGAATTATTTCCACAAAGGCACTAGGGAAGAAAACAACTTATGGATCTTATTAAAACCACGGCATTCTCGATAGCAATTTTACTGGTTATTCTGATTGCTGATCTACAGCTGGAACTACAAAAATCAGTAAAACAACCGTTTGCTCTGTGTCTCACATTATGTTTGGAGGATGTCACTACAGGACTCAAGTACTTCACTTTTCCGTTTATTCCAGATGAGCTGAATGCTGTTGCCAGTTTCTGTTCAGATCCTGCTCCCAGTTCTCCTCCAGCAAGCACCTGCTGGACAGGCTTTTTAGATAAGCAATAGTTGGTGCATGTTGTCACCGCTAACTTGGCACCATTCACTTCTTCAGAATAGGCTGGGGTTTAGAATATTTAAATATCTTATAGAATTGCAAATTACATAAAAGACAATATTTTGCACAAAATAAAAATACTAAAACTATCTGATAGTGTTTGAAAAAGAAGAATTCAATCCTGTACCTTATATGGGGATCAAGCATTTTTATTTGCTATGAAAGATACATGGAAGGGGATTAGAAACAGGACAAGGCCAAATGGTTACCATTTGAAAATGCTGAAATAAAGGGGTTATTTTCCCTTTTAGTTGCAGACACGATAGTCTTGAAACTTAAATACCTATTTTACACCTAACTATTTTAAAGCAGAACCCAGTAAAAATACAACTGTTAAGAAAAATCAATTTGGCATTCCAGCATATTTTTAATAATTTTCCTCTCACATCACTAAGCAATAACCATTAAAATCTATGTCCAGAATCCTCCACAACAAATCCAGCAACAAGGAAAAGTAACATTAGAAAAAAGCTTACGGATTTCTTCATAGGAGCAGGAAGCTGATGTGTGTCATTGCCAGTAGTGTCTGTCCAGAACTGTGAGACTTCCTTTACTCTCCCACCGATATCAAGAGTTTTCAAACTATGAGACCAAACTCAAATGGCCAACGTAAGGAACCAGGATAAGTTTGGAGCAGGCAGATGGGCGCAGCAAGGAGAAAGGTGACAAGAGAAATGAGAACAGCACTGAACTTGGCCCTGAATCCCTCCTCAGCTGCAAAAGATCCCGTGGCCCAGGCGGTAGCACCTGCACTCCTGGGCTACCTCTGGTAAACCTCAGCTTTCTTGGACCAGCTACGTGTATATATGTGCGTGTATGTATATACATACACTCATGTATAGTATGTATTTTTGTCTTCTGTCAAGTCTTCTGCACACAAGAGAAATTCAGTACAAAAACAAATGACACCCCCATGATATCCTTCCCTTCAATACCAGATAGCTTAGCAGGATGAATGACCCTGCAATGAAATTAAGGGAAAAAATGATGATGGATGATTCTTGTTTATTCAGATGAAATACTTATTTTCTGCACCACTCGCTGAGTACTCAAATCCCCCAAGAAGAACAAAATAAATTGAACGGTAGGATTTCCTGGCATCACAGAGAATCTCTGCACGACCTCCCCAGCAGTTTGCTCAGGCCACCGGGCTGCCCATGAGCCTTTCTTGCCGCAGTGCAATCAGCCTCTGAAACCACTTTTCTTCGGCTTCTGCCTTCTCAATAAAGAGCTGCAGGGGGAACAGGGAGGGCAGAAGTCAGCACAACTCTAACTTTAACTTTACGTTAACATTAACTTTACCTGGATTTGTTCTTATAAATAAATATCAACCATTTCAATGCTAGGGAAAGCACAGCTGCCTAGGATGCTTAAGAAAAAAAAGAAAGTTTCATTATTCAGTACTTATATTAGTTTACTAATTAGTTTACTAATATAAGTCATTTTTACCATGCTAATTAAAAAAAATCTACTGTGAATACTCTTATTTCCAATTAAGTGTCTACAAAAGAATTTGCATAAGCTTAGCTACATTGACTTTAAAATCCCATCTTTAAAAAGCCTGTCACCTAGTTAAAGCTTTAGGATTTGGTAGTGTGGGAAAGTGCTGAGTCCTCCGTCAGCTTTCAAACAACAAAAAACAAAAGCATCAATTTCTTAAAACTTTTGATTTTTAAATTCTCTTCATTAAATTAATAGGGTTAACATGTGTAACATATATGTACTGCTAAAACTACATCACTGTTTATCAGAGCTTAAAGTTGTATAAAGAATAGGGGTTTTTTTAAGGGACAAAAAATGGCTCACATCCATTTGGCTTTTAGCCAAAAGCACCAAACCTCCTCTTTTGTGTTTGTGCTATTGTGGATTATGCGAGGGGTGGGATCCCTTCTGAGCCAATGAGCAGCTCATTAGTAAGCAGGCTTCAGCACACAGCAGCACAGCAAAAGCCGTCAGCTCCTGCGAGGCTGCTTTCACTTGGTGGACTCTTGTATGTGTGCTTGTTTCCTAAAGACGAAGCGAGTGTCCCCACACTTACATTGGGGTGAGCTAAGGAGTTATCGTCCTGGTACTTGATGGCAGTAGGAATGCTGGCCGCCGTCGTCTCCTTCTCGGGAGCAGCGGCATCGGCAGCTCCCGCTCCTACGCTTACAGGTTCGTATTTGAGTTCAGCAGCTTCTGTGGACTAAACGAGAGACCCCCGTGTGGGCACTGCCAGGCTGCCCTCCGCGCGGCGCCCTCGCTGCGCTGCGTGGCCCCCCAAGGCTCCCCCAGCCTCCTCCCGGGTGTGCCCAGCCGGAGCTGCCTGCGCCCGCAGCTGTGTCCAGGCTGGATGTGCCACGTGAAGCCCGAGCAGCCCGAGCAAGCCGCAGCCCTGCGGCCACGGGGCGCCTCCTTAGGAGCTGCAGCAGCTTCTTCAAGACTTCTCAGAGGACAGCAATGGGAATGTCCCCTGGGAAACACACAGGGATAATTTAAAACACGTCACTGTCGAATGCAAAAAAAACCCAAACCTTTCCTTGCATTCTTCCAAGGACAAAATCGTCTGGGTTCTCTTAGCAACGCTCAGTGGCCAAAATGCAGATAAAATTTTGAAGCCTGGATGTCTTAAGTTAATTCTGTCTGCTGTTTGGAAGCTGTCTGAAAACCAGGCCATTTATTTCAGTAAGTAAATACAGCTTTAAAGTTTGGCTTTGGTTAAGCTGAATTAAGAATACTGACTTCTAACTACATTCTAAATGTAGGATTACCTTTACATTTTAATTATTCTGCTTTCCTTTAAAAGCATATCATGACTTCACATGACTTAAAAATAACTTTAAGCAATCTGAATTGCCAGACATACTGTCAAGGCAGTTGATCTCACGCATCTAAACTGTTCTTCCTTGACCCCCAACAGGCATTCAGGAGAGTCGTCATCCAAACGCAGACCCCAGCAGTGCCCTTTGGAACTGTCGACACCGATGCTTTCACCAGTGGCAACTCTACCAGCCGTGCGTCCTCCCCCTGGCTCTGAAAGGATAATGCACCAAGAAAGGAGATGGAGAACGCACCTTTTTGACGTCTTTACTCGACCTGAACATCTGCGGAACAAAGGAGTCACTTTCAATAGCTTCAATTTCTTTTACTCGTTTGACTTGCTCCACGAGGGTGGCTTGGTCTGAAAGAGAAGGTGTAACGTCAGGATGCATTAGTGTAAGCCTGGGACGAGCACTGTGTCTAAGCAAAACCTGGAGTGCATTTCACAGCTTAGGAACTACCCAGCAGGAAAAAGAAACAACCAGCCTTTAATGCAAGCTAAAATACTCTGTTACAGAAAAAAACCTCCTTTTCTTAATAAAAGTAACAGCAGTGAGTTGGCTGTTATGGCTCAACATGTGATATAATTCAAGATGCTAAAAGCAGAATTTGCTAGCAAAGTCCTTACAAGATAACTTGCAAGATTTACAGCAGGAGAATTGCCTGGAAAAGTTAAGGCTTCTCAGGGTTCGCAGCTCAGTTAATCCTCACCTACATCCGACAGCACTGACTAGCAAACCATGCATTTCCACCCCGTTTTCCAGCCCCGTGCCTGCTCTGACGACTGCAGCCTCTCACACAGGTGTGCACTGGGGCCAGGTGACCGGCCCGAGGCACCGCAGGAGCATTCACACAACAGGTAAGGGAGACAAGTGATGTGGGAAAGAAATGCAACGTCCGAGCAGCAAAGGAGATACCTGTGTGGTCAGGAATGACAGAGCGTAGCGCCATGGGTACGAGGACCCGACACACCCGGGAGGTGCCAACCCTGCGCGTGCGTCGAGCAGGACGCACCGACAGCCGAGCGCGGGGGCTGCTCCGGCGCCCGAGCCGCTCCAGACACCGCCCCAGGGGGCTGCTCCAGACACTGCCCGCCCTGCGGGGGGATTCCCCAGGCGAGGCAGGGCGCTCGCCCCGTGGGGACACGCAGGGCAGCACAGGGCACTCCACGTGCACGGGACCCGGGGTCCCACGCAGCCCTGCACGGGAAGCACCGGTCCCATCCCGGCCTGCCGCAGGGCCTTAGTGACTCCTGCGCAGACCTGCGGGAATGACAAGTCATTAAGGGAGACAAAAATCACGGGATGTTTTTAGGATTACATCAGTGACATTAACGTGGGGCAAATGGACTGGAGGAAGCAGAAGCCATTAGCGCGCGGTATTTCTGACAAACACATTATTGGTAGATAGAATGGCTTCCAGATGTTGTTTGTCAGATGTCAGTAGGAAGGATATGTATTTCATAGTAAAATCAAAAATAATGGAGTCGGAAAGCTAAGAGGCTACAGACAAAAAAAATCAATACTAACTCACTGCACAGCAAGTCTTTTTACTGCGTTACAGCGAAAAAAATAAACTTAAGCCGGCATTAGGGCTTGTCGAGGCCGTTCCCTGTTTTTAAGGGGCTGATCTATCGGCAATAACAATTAGGGTTAAACGAATTGCCGAGATGCGCGTGCTGACAAGGCCGGGGCGCGCCCGCCGCCGCCGCCAGGGGGCGCTGCGGCCCTGGGAACCGCCGGGGGCAGCGCGCCCTCGTTTATGTAACTGCACATCAAGGCGTATAGAGGTGTATATATGTGTGTATGTGTGTATGTGTGTGTGTATGCACACGTGCACCTATGGGCTCAGCGAGCTGCCCGTGCTCGTTACCGCCGCGGCTCCCGGGTGCTATCGGCAGAGCTCCCCTTGGTGCCCGCTGCGCGGCGGGAGCCGGTGGTGGCACCCGCGACCCACAGACCTGGCGAGCGCCGGGAGGGCCACGGGCACTGTGGCAGCGCGAGAGCAGCAGCACGCGGGTTCAGCATCAGGCGGCAGCCGCTGCCCCACGCGGAGCCTGCGCGGCGCTTCGCGTCCCGAGCACCGGAGCCGCTCACGGGGGCGGCAGGAGCGGCCGCCAGCAACGCCGCGGGCCGGGGGTCCTCCCCGCTGCGGGGGGCACGGGGCCCGTGGCACGGCCGGCCCCACGGCCGCCGGAGCCGCCGCCGCTCCTCTCAGCGCACCGCAGCGCAAGACGTAATTCAATGCTCAATTTACCCTTGTCTCGTAGGAGATTTTTCCCCGCTAATTGATAGAAATTAAGCCATTAATCAAGCCACTAGCCATCATTCAAACCAGGGAAGATGAATACAAACTTTCATCATAACCACCTTCCCCATTTTAGTGTTCATTAGCATTAATTTTTAATGCAATTATGCTATTCTTTTACGCTGAGCTCATAAATTACTGCTCTTTTGTTGCTCGCTGGCCTTGTAAAATCCAAGGTAATGCTTTGTGCTCTGATCTTAAAGGCAATTACTGGCTGCTTCTATCTTTTATATATCTGCATCCCAAATAACCTCTAGATTGTACGTACAGGCTGATGAGTGTATATATTACATACGTGTGTAATACATAACAATTTGTCCACATTAAGCTCGGACACGTATCTGTTAGACGCGTTCCTATAAATAAGAGGAAGCAACAGCAGCAGCAACTTTAAGGCTGTTACTTTGGTCCACCCAATGGCTCCCGATGACCACCAAGAAAAAAGCCCCGGAGCCCCCCCAGGGAGGGTCCCTCAAGCACCAAGTGCAACTCGAGCGCAACGAAACGTGGGTTAGCAGAGCTGCAGGGTTGTTCTGGTCGTGTCTCGTGCTATTCACAGCCCTCCCCGGGCCAGACCTCCAGCTGCTAGGGCAGATATTACCGTTCATTCCCGCTAAACACCGTCCAGCACCGACAAAACCCACCATGTACGTTTGAGCTCACGGTTCAAGGAGACCCTAGTAGACCTTTTTTCCTGCTACAGTAAATGTATTTTTGCTTCCACTGAGAAAGGAAGCGACGGCTGGGAGCAGGCACGATGTTGTACTTCATTACTGGAGGAGGACTGTGCGTGATGTGGTTTTGCTGTCGAAAACCAGATCTGGGAATTTTGCCATGTTAAATTACAGGACCACAGAACCAGGACTGGGGTAATGCCTTAATGCTTCAACGTGAAGGAAAGTAAACATAACTCAATTAAAATACGCACTTTGGGGAATTTTATGGCACTCTGCATACTTAGGAGAACTGCCACCTACCCTGACCTCTCAGTTATAATTGCCTATGTCATCTTTAAGTATCATTAATGCAGCCTGGATTTCACTCACCCACACTCAGCTTTTTTCCTCCTCCACCAGCACGCTGTTGTCCAGTGGACAGAAGTGCCTAACGACAGGAGTGACACCCGCTTTCCCTGCACGTGCCTTGGAGGACAGCATCGGAGCACGGGTTTGTATCTCGCCGGTATCGGCTGCCCGAGGCCGTGGCCGCACTCACGGCCTTTGACTCGGGGCTGGTGGCTCGTGTGTGAGCTTGACCAAACGCACGCGTTCCTGCGGATGGTGGCCCAGGGCAGAACAAGGGCACCCTCCTGCCTGCGGGCTGTGAACTCGTCTAGAACCCACCGAGCCTTCTTAATGCAAATTGAACGCACCCAGGTCTTTCCATACGTAGCCTGTTTAGGACAAGGACTAGCTAGACAATCCTTCCTGATGCGTGGAATGCTTCCTCTTTCTGGGCTATTCCCTAGTGCTTCCTTCTGCTGCACGTTCCTTAGAGCTAGGGCCGCTCCTAAGGCGCTGCGGGCAAGGGCACAAGCCACAGCCGGCGGGACCGGGCGCTGCGGGCGAGGGCAGCACCGGGCGCTGCGCTCGGGCTCCGGCGCCTCCCTTCCGCGGCCGCTCCACGCGGCACAAACCTCCTGACGCTACCGCTGCTCCCAAGCGCGGGGCTCCCGCGGCGCCGGGCGGCTCCGAGGCGACACGCCCGCAGGCACCAGGTCCCTTGCAGGCTCCGTGCGGGCTGGGAGGCAGCAACGGCCCCGTGTCCGCACGCGGCTCCTCTCCCGCGGAGGGGAGGTGCCCGCCCGGCAGCACCTACTCCACGCGGCGGCCTCGCAAACACGGCGCCCGCCCTAATGAGCACCTATTAAGTCCATTGATTTCCTGATTCCAATTGATGGCTAACAGGCCAAAGCTGCACGTCAATATTTGCGTAACTAATACCCCAGAGCCAACAATCTGGACAAATGAAACCTCAATAGACCAAACACTGCAAATTAATGGAAATTTAAAGACTGAACCTCAGAGTTTAAGTGAAATCCTTAACGAATGAATAAATTAGCTTCCGATTACAGGACAATTCTGGTTTTGTTAGGGGAAGGAACAGCCCTAAAGCAGCTCGCTGCAGCGCGTTGTCCCCCGCTATGCTGAGCCGGAGCGCCTGCTGACACAGCAAATGCAGCCTTGAGACACTGGTCCTTAAAACATGACTTGTTCAACACTAACCTTTTGGGATAATTTGCTAAATCAAGAGAAAAATACAAGTGATGCAGCCAGGAAAACCTGCACCCCAGCACAGGGGCACAGGGGCTGTACATGGAAAGCAATGTCCCCGGGTGCCAGAGGGCTCAGTTCCTACAAGGTGGCCCCCGTCGCACCCGGCAGCGCCGCCCGGCCCGCATCACTGCTCCCACCTGCGTCCGCTCCCCCTGCGGCTCCTCCTGCTCCGCGGCACGTTCCTCCCTTCCGGAAGCAGCTTTGCAACCCAGGGCTGTAAATTCTTCTCTAAGTGACTGAGCTTGGATAACTAATTGCGTGATTGCCTTACAGCGCGTTACCTTGACTGCTGCTGCTCTCGGGCTCGTGCTTCAGCGCGTGGGAAGACAGAAGTCAGTAAAACACGCAGCGTTAATGAAGTGCACGAGCAGCCCTTGTTCCTCAGGTACCTTAAATCCTCAAGAAAAACCTCCAGGCTCAGAACGTGTAGGAACAGCCACACACGGCCCTGGGGGAGCCCGAGCGCCACCGAGCTCAGCCGCGCTCCCGCCTCGAGCCTGCGGGTCGGCCCGGCGGGAGCGTGCACCGCTCCTGCGCCACGGCCCCGGTGCCAGCGCGGGACGAAGCGCCCAGCGCCGCGGGGCCCTCTCCCATGGTGGCATCCCGTGCTCCCAAGCATTTCCATGGCTGGGTCAGACCTCGGAGCTTCCCCGGCTCTGCCATGGCTGCCCGCGGCTCGAGGCGGGAAGCGCCGGGGAAACGCGAGGTTCGTCCCGGGAGCCTCCTCACCGGCCCCTCCACCTCCCACGGAACCAAAAGACAGGAGAGAAGCTTTGAAGGCCGAACTGCCCCCCTGCCCCACTGAACTCGTGCAGTGAAGGGCCCGGCCAGGCTGCTCGGGCTGCAGCACCAGCACCCGCCCTCGCCCTGCACGCAGGAAGCCCCCGGGGGCTGCGCAGACGCAGCGAATGACCCCGTCCCCGCACACCCCTGTCCTCTTGGCAGTCCCCACTCCTCTCCTTAGCGCGTGGCCCAGGCTCCCTATTATCTGCCTGCAGAGGTTGACCTCAGGATATTAGATTCTGCCACACTGCTCTCGCACTAAACCGAGGGGAAACACTTAATCAGCCTGGTCTTTTCAGGGAAAAATCAACTTTAAATTTGCCATGATGAAAAATCAATAAACCCGTAATTGCTTGGCTTATCACTGCGCGAGGAACAAATTGGGAAGCGAAGCTTAGCGTCCGCACAGACCTCAGCGCAGCGCCGTGTTTCAGGATCACTAAGCCAGAAAAGGGAAAGGTCTCCGAGCGATAATTAAATCGACTCATGCTGATTTTCTGCCAAATTTATTTCCCCCGGGTGCATCGCGACGCGGCGGCGCTTCCCAGCCCGGCAGGGCCGGCCCATTCAGCGGGGCCGGGCGCAGATGCCACGAGGCCCCTCCAGCCGCGGCACCACGGCAGTGGAGACGCCTCTGAAGTGCCGGGCAGGCTGTGGCATCCCCAGCAGCGCGTGAGCGCGCGGGACGCAGGGGGGCACGCGCGGGACGCAGGGGGGCACGCGCGGGACGCAGGGGGGCACGCGCGGGACGCAGGGGGGCACGCGCGGGACGNGGGGGGCACGCGCGGGACGCAGGGGGGCACGCGCGGGACGCAGGGGGGCACGCGCGGGACGCAGGGGGGCACGCGCGGGACGCAGGGGGGCACGCAGGGAGAGAGGCAAGGAACGAGGCAGCCCAGGCAGCCGGCAGCTCCGCGGGGGTGTTTTCCACCTCGTCCCATTGCACAACGGTGTTCCTCCAGATACCCTGCATGGACCTGGCTTCCTGCACCCCAACCTGGCCCTGCTCCCACGGTTAACAGGACGGGAAAACCAGCAGAAAAGGGAATGCTCCCTGTGGGTGCAATGGGTGCACAGCACCCTTGGCAGTGCCTGGCACCTCCCTCAGCCACCTTCCCTTTTAAACACCATTTAGCTACAGGTTTACTAAACGTGAACACCCTCAGCCTCTTCCCAGGGCAGAAGGGCAGGCTGGGCATTAGCTTAAATTTTTTGAAGATAAATATGTTGCATTTTACATTTTCGTCAAGCACAGCAGGAATTTCGGGACGAGATATTCTGGAAGACCTGAATATCACACCTAGACTTGCAAAACATTCTTTTTTCCAACTATTATATATATATATTTATATATATATATAAAAAGGCAGTGAATCCTATGAATTCTTAATAGAGATTACATGAGAGTTTTGCAAGACACTCGCCTTCCTTCACGGCAAGTCCCACAACTCAGAGCTTGTTAAAGACATCTAAATCTAGAGACAAACTGGGGTGGGAAATCACATAAAAACGTCAGTCCTGCGAACAGGCATCCATTGAAGCCAAGCTGCAAAGTGAGCTTGGTTTTCTCACTCGCACACGGAGCTCGTCTGCGCAGGAAGCACGAAGCCGCTTCCGCTGCCTTCGGAAATTACGCAGCCTTGGGCTGGGCCTCATCAGGGACAACTCAGCCTTTGGGCTCGCGGGCAGTGACAAAACCGAGAGGAGACGTTTCTAAGAGAGAAGAGCAGGTGAGGGCGCTGCCCAAGGGCAGAGCAGGACGCGCAGGGCTCCGGCTGCAGCACCCTGCAGCACCCGCCCTCTGCTGAGCCGGCGGCCCTTCCCGCACGGAGTGGCGGCCGCAGCTCCGCACGGGCCCCCCACAACACCTTCATGACCCAGCACCCCAGCCAAGAAAACCTGTTACCTTCCTCCTTTCTTCTCTTGGCCTCCTCTTCACTTCTTTCCTTGGCCTTTAAAGCTTCGTCTGCTTTAGCTAAAAAAGAAGAGGAGAGAGGTGTAACTACAAACTTTGTAATTGCTTAACTTCCTTTGTGTCACCAAAGAACGTTTCCAGGTCCCGACGTGAAGTCGGCGCACAGGTTTGGTTCTCAATGCGCTTTCTTCAACGGTGTTACCGCTGTGGAGAGCGCAGCCCACGGGCTGCTAAGCAGGACATGGTCTGTGTGGGACGTTACCCCAGTGCAAATCTCTGCATTCCCCTTCTGCAAGCAAACCCGCCAGGAGTTCCTCCTCGAACACCAGCCTCCCCACCCCGTCCACCCCATGCCAAACCAGAGCGGGACGAGCGCGGTGCCGCCTAGCAAGGGGTGCCAGCCCGGCGACTCCTCCGCGAGGCCTTCTCTGCAGGAAGGCCAGAACAGGCCACTACTGCCGGGTAAGCTCGGCATTCCGCCGGGCAGGGTGCCGCTGCTCCTCGCTGCAAGTCGCAGCAGCAGCGTTACCCCTCGCGTTACCAGAGTATTCTCTCAACAGGATCTCTTCCTCCCCAGAAAGCTTTTCCCTTATTACTTAATTATCCACCAGTTGCTCAACTACAGGGGTTTTCAGACACTTTACTACAGATGTTAAAGAAGATTAAAAATATACAGCACAGTAACAAGGGACTATCAATATACTCTGTAAATTAATTAAATTTCTGTTCTAGCACATCATTTATTCCAAAGCATTAATGTCTCAAAGGAGCCATTCTCTTTTATTGCCATCTCACTGCTTGATGAGTGAACTAAGTGAGAATAAGTCTCTAATAGCATTACACTGGATGAAATATTAAGTTTTCAGAAGTATCACTAGGCCAAAAGAGAAAGGCCCAAGAAGCCGCAGGACTCGTGATTCAGACCAGGCCTTACACGCACAGCTGCAGCCCCCACGGGCCTCGTCTCGCACGGGTCTGCGAGCTGAGAGACCCCAGCGCAGGGCCCAGCGCCCGCTGAAGCGGCCCCGTCGTTCCCCGTGGCCGCTGAGCCTCGGGCTGGCAAACACGGCGCGAGCCACCAAGGGGGCCGCGAGCTGCTTCCTCTGCGTCCCCCTGTGCGCCCACGCTGGGAGAAAATCCCTGCACTACCCTGGGAGCTCGTCCTCGGCGGCCACGAGGGCTGCGACGCGGCTCGCTGCAGAGCTGCTCCCCCAGCGCCCGCTGCCGCCCCCGCTTCCCACCAACACTCACAAAAGCACGCGGCAAAGATCCATCGATCCTGCGTGAAAACAGGCCGCCTTGCAGCAGGGCATGGTGCTAACGGGAAAGGCTGCAGCGATCCCAGACCAGGCAGGATAAAAAAAACAGAGGAAACACAGGAGAAAGCAATGACACTCAAAGTGCCACCTCACAAGCGGCACGCGGGGCGGAGGCAGCCCGAGCTCACCAAGGCTGTGCAAGGACACGAGGCAGAGAAACCCCGAACCCCCGCTCGCCCGCGCCGCGTGGTCTGTGATTCAGACCCGAGTACGTTTTTGCCGGGCTTGCGCCAGGGCTTCTCCATCTGCAAGGCCGCAAGCACCAAGCACCCCTGCACGCGTGACCGCGGCACCGCCCCACGCGGCACCGCCCCACGCGGCACCGCCCCACGCGGCACCGCCCGCCCCACGCGCGGTGTGGTGCCAAACTCCACACAGACACAAGGACACTGCACCTAAACCACAGCCCAGCTCGGGGGCCGCCAGTGCTGATCCCAAAGGCTCTAACCACTTCCTTCTTTGTCAAACACAAACATTTTTGTACTCATAAAATATTCAGTCAATTCGCATATAAAACACAAGTGTAATCCATTATTAATCCACAAGGCCTTATTTAATTTACAGCTCGCTCTCGTGCCTTACACCGATTGAGGCTGCTGGAAGTCCTGCCCGGCGCTGTCCCCCGTCCCCATGCGCAGGAGCGCGAGCGGGGCCAGCCTGGCGTGGTGGCACCGCCGCGTGTCACATGGAGCACGCGCCTCCCCGCGTCACAAAGGTGCTTCCCACATGTCCAGCATTCCTAGGAATGCCGCGGTGGCCGGGTGCTCCTCTGAGCACCGCGTGTCCCCGTCTTGCTGCTCTCTGTGCTCGACACTCAGTGCCGGCTCCACCCCTGCTTAAAACGTTGCTCCTCAGCCAGAACGCCGACACAACCAGAACCAGAAACACTGCTACAAGGGACCGGCACCCACAGAAAGCAAACGACAAGCCGGCAGCCCCTGTTCCTTTGGGGCGGAAGATTCTTGGGATACAGACACCTTCAGGAAAGGTCATCCACATTTAATGAAACAGGATCAAGTTGTTTCCTAAGGAGGCTGAAGTCAAAAGAAAGTAAATTTACATTTTTATGGTATTACTGCTATGCCAATAGTGGTATAATTAGGCAACATTAGTAAATCCTTGGCTAGGTACACCCATCTATTATTTAGTGCATTTCTAATTTCTTTCTTTCTCGCACACTGTTTCCCACACGAGTCTGATAAAAAATTCAACTGAAATATGTTTTAACACTAAGGATTAATTGGCTCCAATTGCTTCCGTGGCTCCCGACTCGCTGCAGTGGATGCTGTTAAATATTGCAGAGATCTCCCTCCGCTCAGAGCGGGCTGCGCGTTCCCGGCTTGGGTGTCTCGCAGACAGCTCGCGTGGCACCCGAGACCCTCAGCCAAACTGCAGATCAGCCACGAAGGTCTCCTAATTGGCTGCAACTCTCGTCTCCTCCGGCATCTTGCTACAGAGACAAAATTATTTCATTGAATAAACCTGTAATTTCCATAGGAAATAAATATTTTAATGGCATCTCCTACCTGCGTTGCTTTCCTTTGGGGAACGGGTGGAGAACAGCAGAGCTTGGTAAGGAAAGGACAGCACAGAGTTAAAAATTACCCCCATCTACTGAAGGATCCGTGCTAAAAGACACGCTGCTGTCTGGAAGAGCAAAGAGAAGGGCAGCACCAGACCCTTAGGGCTTTCTTTTGGGCATCTCAGAACCGCATAAAAAGCGAAGAAAAGACAAGAGCCTCAGGAAGGCTGCAGTGGCACCTTCCCCAGCAAGCTCTGCAAAGCAGGACCCTGAATGGCAAAACTAGGTCCTAAAGCCCAATCAGTTATTAATACGTAAGAAAAACAAAAGTGAAGCTAAGGAAAAGGCCTAATTAGAAAAACCTTGTGGTGTAGTGCTAAAACTTCGTAGTGTTAAAACTCCTTTTCTGTAATAAAACTCTTAGTCAAAGAAGTCAGAAACGGGGAGCTATAACATGAACACAAATGGCTACAGAAGCTACATCTGCAAATGTGTTTCTGCTTAGCTGCTCTCAGCAGAGAGTGACCAGCCCTGCCAGCAAAGCCACTTTTCCTAACGTTTTGGTGGCTCCTGAGGCACTTTTGCATGGTTTGCTTTAAAGTAAACTGCGAGATCCCCCTGAAACGCGCAGCCCTGTTGTGCATCCGGGCTCTCCCATTGCAGGCCGTGCCCTGAGCTTGTCCCGTCCCCCTGGGACCCTGCACTCGTGATGGGACCTGCAGCCATCCCCGTCTGGTTACCAACCATATTTGGAGAGGAAAGCAGTTGAATTAGCCTCTACCAACCCTGCACTTGCAAGAAGAAAGGCTGCCAACAGATACAACTTCAGAAATGAGTGATGTGATTCTGCACGTGGCACGCACTCAGTGCAGCAAGCAGCAGAAAAAGACAGTGTTGGGGCAGGGGACAGGGGACGGGGTTGAGGCCCGTGCGCAGGGGCACGAGGCACAAACCCTCTCGCCCTTCCACAGAGGGATGGAGATGACCTGTGCTCTCCTGGGGTCCAAAGAACTCTGTCCCCACACCCAGAACTCAGGGGCCACCAGCTCGTTTGCCCAGATTTGCTGCTGGGCGCTGGCCCACGGCTCTTCCTTAACGGCCACTGGCCTTCCCTGCTGAAGAGTCGTCCTTGGCCACCACTGGGAACCACCCACGAGCACAGTCAGATCCCCGGCATCACCTTGCCCAACACCACCACATTGCAGACGTATCCGCTCACACTCACTGCTCTCCCTGCTGCTGTGAAGACACCGACGCGGGGACCAGGGCAGCCAAACAGGACTTTACATCCCAAGGGACCCCAGGTGAGGCAGCGCGGTGAGCCTGACCGCATGGCACGCGACATGGGCTGCCCACAGCCCCAAGGGGTGGGCGGAGGTGGCACCGACCCGAAGGGACGAGCTCCGTAGGCGCCCCGCTCGTTCGACACGAGCGCTCCGAGCGCAGCAGAACATACGGGTTTCCCTGGGCTCTGAAGAACAAAACTGCTCCCGCTCCAAGGAAGAAACCTGAATAAACCTCAACGGCGATGGCCGATAACGCGCAGGTTTACAGCTGTCTCTCTTGCTCAACCAAGTCTGGAAGATTATCAGCATTATTCATCATCTACAGTGTGTCTCTCCGAACGAAGCCACAGGCGAAAGGACATGACTAAAGCTAATGTGGTTTAGACTGCAGATAACAAAGTAACGCACGCACCAGAGGCCCGGCTCGCCGGGGCGAGTTTCCAGCACCTGAACGCAGACACATGACCAAGGAGACACCCGAGAGGACTCCGCTCTCCCCAGGCCTGCACAGACACAGAGATGCTCAGAAGCTTCCCATAACACAGAGTTATTATGTGCTACCTGTGCTAAACAGTCAGGTCAAAAGGGACAAAGTCCCAGACATAAAACTGAAGCTGTAACTACAATTACAAATGCAGAATAAACACAAATCTGATAGAGAATGGACCACGAGAAATGCAGGCACCAAGTGTCATGCACACAGAGGCACTACAGGGAATTTCTCAAGAAAGAAGGAACTTAGTCCATGACAGTCACAGCAATTCTCCATTTGTACCACGATAGTGATGAAAAATCTTTGTGAAGCAACAGAAAACAGAAAGATGACCAAAGGGGGGGCCTTGGGGCAGCAAGGAGCAGCACAACGATGCAACGGGACGCTGGGACGGCACTGTGGGCCAGCAAGCCCCAGAACACGGCGGTCCCAGGCAGCGGCGACTGCGCGGGCGCCGGGCAGCAGCGAGGGAAGCCACGGAATACTGCCGGACCCGGGCGCTGGGCAGCAGCGAGGGAAGCCACGGAATACTGCCGGACCCGGGCACGGAGCAGCAGCAAGGGAAGCCACGGAATACTGCCGGACCCGGGCGCGGAGCAGCAGCGGGATTTACTGCGCCGTAACTGCAGAATCATACGACAGGCATCCAAAAGAACCTGACGTGTGGCACCAAAAGGGGGAGTGTGTGTCAAGGCAAGATTTGTGCTGAAGACTTACTGCCCGTGCCAACGCGCTCCGTTACAGCCCCGCTAGCCTTGAGAGGCGAAGAGGCAGGGCCGGCAAAACGCGGAGCTCGGCGCCGGAGCCAAGATCCCATCCCGGCAGGAAAAAATGATGGGAAACTATACGTTCTGAGCTTGTATCATTAACTGCTATAATCATTTACTGTACACAGCATTATTAAATATTCCCCCAGGATAAAAGGGGTAAATAGATTGCTTAAAAATTCAGTGGCTGACTGTAAAATTTCATTGCAGATTAACTGATGAAGATGAAGAAATGCTGCTGAAAGCAAACAATTTATCTTCACTACACACAGCAGATCACTCCTGGAACGAAGCCAAAAGCAATGTGGGTTTGAATTCAATAGCTACATTAAAAGAAAACTACACCCGCACTACACACCACTCTCGACATCACTGAGTAAACAGTATGCTGCAGTCCTGGTTAAATAATTCAGAAAAGAATTCTGGATATCAAACACGTTTCTGAAGTATTACACGTCTTAATGTGTTGCAGATAAATTCCTGTTTCTAAAAAATATCTATTAGTGCCCATTAGGGCAAGTGGGAAAATAGAAAAATCAAAGACTCGAAACCAACAAAGGGCCGGTTGCTCAGAGCGGATTTAAGGAAGGATTTGTCATCAGCAAGAAAGTCACCTCCAAGGGCACGCATCTCGTAATATACACTTGCATTTACACTCGCTCATCTGCAGCCTTGAGAGATTCCAACTGGCTCTCGTAAGTCTGGACAGCATAATTTTAGCACAGACGTGTGCATCTATATATTTGCACAGAGCTATAACAAAGTAATAAATAAATAGCACTATTCAACACCAGAAATTCCATAAACTTTCCCCAATTAGATTTCCATTCCAGGTAGCTTTAAGTTACGAGCAGAGCACTCTGCAAAGCCTCCCGCTGCAGATTACTGTGTGGACTGTATTGCACGCGTTATTAGAAGATGTAAATAGTCTGAAATATTATGAGCTCGGTACAGCTCCAACAGCGCGCCAAGGGAAGGCCCGTCAAAGCCCCCGCTGCACCGACGGCGACGCTCGGGCACCAGGGAGAGGCAGCGCGGGACTCGTTCCCGATCCACGTGATCCCTTCCCTGGCTACAGGCCTGGCGGTCACGTCCCCCCACTTCTTAAGTGCAGCCCTGGGTCCAGCACGGCCCGTGCTGGGGCTCGCTGCTCCTCCTCTTGGGTCGCTTGAAGGCCGCTCGGTCCACGTGTCTCGAGGCTCCAACGTGCAGCACAACAACTTACCACGAGCCTTTTAAAGCACTTTGTGGTTTGCACAACAGCGCTGAACCAACACGGCTGGAAGAGATCTTCAGGATCATCAAGTTCAAAGTCGTCAGCACTCCCTCATCCCAACTTGGGGTGTTTGCTCTGGCTCAGCAACAATCTTCATGTTGAAGCGAAACCCCAGGGCCGTGGTGCCAAAAGCCAGACCAGGAGCCATGCTTTGGGACACGGCACTGCAGAGAAGCAGGGTGAAGCACTGCCTCCAAGGGCTGAAAAGTACACTCAGGGCTGACATTTATCTATACAGATTTACAGCGAGACATACATGTATCTCCAGCAACAGCCACTGAAGTTTCTCTCAACAACTCTTCAGAGACAGCTTTACTTAGAAATAACAGCTCAATTGCCTTAAAGAGCAAGCTCGAGAGCCCTTACCCTGCTAGATGCGGCGTGAAATATTAAATAAAAACACCTAAACAGCAACGATGAAAAACGAGCAGACCTTCAAGCAGCCATACAAGCTCAGAGCCCTCCGCATGGGGAATTCCCGAGGCTCGAGCCCGCCCCGGCACACGCAGCGCGATGCCGGCGGGCCGCGCTCCGGCCTCCCGTGCAGCCCGCATAGACGCTCCGGGGCCGTGCACGGCCCCAGCCCGCGCCAGGCTCAGCTCCAGCTAAAGGTGATTGAGATGATTTCGTCATTAGTTAACACCTCTCACTGACGCGTTGCAAGCAGAGCTGCGAACGGCGCCGATGAATACATGGAGCTACAGTAGTTGCAGTTTGGTTACAGTTATTTGCTTCCCAGCTCCGCTTTTGTAACCAGCGGTTTGATGAAAACATGCAACAAGCTCATAGGAAGAGTGAAGCCAGCTGCAGATTTAACAGGAACAGGGGCGTAGGTGTGAAAAAATATTCCTTTAACTATAAACAACATACACAGCTCCTGATTAGAAACACTCTAGGTGAATATTTGCATGCACCATAAAGCAGCATGCAGAGGTACACACTCCAAACACTCATCCGAGCTACCACAGTTGCTGCATTTGGAATCTGAAGTTATTTGAAATTAGCATTTGGAATTATTATGTGCTTCTAAGAAGAAAGGGATCTCTAATGACAAGTTCTCAGTGCAAGTCACAAGTTTTCCAGCCAAAA
>PTEX01000138.1:672070-689570 GCA_003342815.1 Eudromia elegans
CAAAGAAACACGCTTGTGTTTTCACTGGAAAAAAAAAAAAAAAAGCAGCTGAGCATTAGGGTCGCTGCTTCGACAAACTATTATTACATGCTTCACCAGTCCATTAAAGAAAGTAATTTAATCAGTTCGTATTTTCTCAGGAAAATCTCATTCAGAGAAATTTTATTGCCAGCTATCTAAATAGTAAATACTTATTATCCGCTCAAAATGAGTTTTTGCTTGCCAAGGGCAAACCCATTGCTGTTATTGTGGTGCTCTGTCAGAGAAACAAGAAGTTAAAAAGGTTATAAAGATAGCATTAGCGTCATGGGACTGTCTCGTCAGGCCTCAGAAGTGCTTAGTAATTGAGGGGTTTATTCCAAGTGTATTAGCACCCACACAGCGGCAGCGCTAACGCGGCGCTCCGGGCGCTCCGGGCACACGATGCCCTCGCGCGCCCGCGGCTCCGCCGGCGCCTGCTCCCAGCCCGCGCCTCCGAGGCACGGCAGCAGCTGGAAAACCACACCAAAACCCAAAGCAAAGCATCCAAAGCAGCCTCCGTGCTCGGGGGCAGCCCAGCAGAGGCTCGGCAGGAGCAGGCTCGTGGAGAAGCCAAGCCTGGGGCAGGAGCTGAGGGGGCGCAGGAGGCGGCAGCTCCGCAGGTCTCTGCTCCGCGGGAGGGAGCGGCGACGTCCGTCCTCTCCGGCGCGGCCCCGAGCGCTGCCAACGGGCGCTCGAGACGCCGCCAAGCGTGGAAGGTGCCGCCGAAGCAGAGCAGCACCGGCTGCTCACAGGCTCCTGAGTTCCTGCTCGTACTGACAGCTAAAAGGAAGAAAAGAACACACCTCCCCGTCCCGAAACGGCTGCCAACCCCACTGCCCAAAGCACCAAGAAGCTGATGGGCCAAAGGCTCACGGGGAGAGCGCAGAGCCTCCAGGCACCCACGGAGACAACCTCCAACAACCTGTTAGGAGAGAATCAAGGTGGACGTTCCCCTGCATTAGACTTACAGAAAGACAAAACTGAGCCAGATGCGCAGCACCGACCGAGGGCTCCACGCTGGCAACCTCGGCAGGTCTGATACGACCAGTGCGGCCGGTTTGGGAACACTCATGAAGGATTTGATAGTTAAAGGAGATGGGCCAGGGGACTTACACGGTACTTCTGCAAATTGGAAGTGCCACAGGTCTCCCCAGACGGGGAGTAAATAATGCTCTGGTTAAATTTATGTTTTGCAAAAAATAATTTGAACAACACACAGAGGTAATAATTGCACTTCTATACTATAGCTCAAGATGAGCAACTTAATATATTGTAGGGTGATGACAGCACAACATCCTATTAGGATTATTTGTTTATTGCAGCTCTGCTGAACTGACAGTTGGGGCTAAAATTTACCATGCTTTGGTGTCCTTCAGCTTATTCTTCTGAGCTGGGCACGTTCTGTTTTGCTTTGAAGATAGAGATAAATTACCTGCACAAAAGCATTTCTGAAGATGGGTCAAGGAAAGATGTTTTGGTTATGTTAAAGAAAATAATATAGGGGATGTTTTCTTTAAGGAGCTTTACGGAAAGCCCTCGATATTTGAGAAAGCAATCTGGAATAAAGCAAGTAGCTGCTGCTGCATCAAGAACTCCCTTTTTCTTGTCCCCATGAAATCATGCCTGTTTGCTCAAGCTGTTAACCCATGAAAAAGCCAGAGATTACTAGGGACATGTGTAGAGCAAATCCCTCAGATTTCTTCTCTGAGAAGGTTTAAACCCAGATGTGAAAAATGAAGTTGAACTTTCTATACAATTTACTCCAACTGGGCAGGGCTGACACAAAAGCTCAAAGGAAGGAGAATTTCTCTGAACCCCTTTTCAACTCATGCTTTGCAAAAGTGCAAGATCTAGACCGTGTAAAACCACACGCTGCCAGTCAGAACCCCAAATTAAGCTGTCAGCATGAACACAAATTCTTGTTCTGCCCACTCTGGTTCCGCACTCCGTTGTCCTGATCAGCCGCCCCCATGAAGAGCACCCAGGTGTCCTGAGCAAGCTTTCTTCCCTTTCCCTTCTCCTCCCATTCCCTACCAGCAGCTCCCCCAGCCGCGCTATCCGCGCCGCTTCCCCGGACTGAACTTCGAGCTGTTTCACAGCGCTCCCGTCCTCCGGAGCCCATCTCTTGCTCCCCCTTAGTTCCGCCTACTTGCAGAGCAGGGAATCGAGGTCAGTGCTACTGCAAACCAGGAGGGCCTCTGGCTACACCTCACTCCACGGGACTCGGGCCAGGGATGGACACATGCAGGTGCCAAGAACAGAAACCATTTCCAAGATAAAATTCAGCTGAGCTTCTCCCAACAGCAACTGCTTTTTTTTTTTTTGCCATATTGACATACGAATTAATGGAAACACTGCTAAAAGTACTGTTTATAGCACTGAATTTTCATTTAAATAAGTTACTAGGTGTAGGATCAATTATTATCAATTCTCAGTGCAAATTACTCCTATTAAAAGCCTGGCAGTATATAAGCAAACACAGATACCCCTGTCTTCCCCTGCATTTCCGTGCTGTCTGAATATCAAGCAACGTAGCAGGCACTGTTTCATCTCCACTGACTATATTTAACGACACGGAGTCTGACTGTAAGGGGCCGGCTGGTGCCCAGGCCCCTGCTGCTCTGGCCCCCTGGCTCCAGTGCTCTGCGAGGCTGCAGCAGTCCCCGTTACAGACACTTGTTCTTGGGCAAGGCAAGTGTCAACAGCACTCGCTCCGGGAAAGCACAACCCAAACCACGGGAATCGGGGACTGCACCTTCCTGCCATGGGTTTTGATTTAACTTGATAGCAATGGAATCACGATTTCACCTCGCAAGAAGGATAAAGTGTCTCAAAAACCAGTGTCCATTTAAAACTGAAAACATCGTGGGACAGCAGGTAGTGTCCGCTGTGACCAGTGAAGGCCATCGAGGATTTTGCTTTTGCTCTCAAAATGGACCAATGTAGAGTGGTAGCCTACAAGAAAAAGCAATAAATCAGATAAAAACGGTATTTGGAGCATAATCAGTAAGTAGTAGATCCAGAACTGCTCTTTCCTTCTAACACAAATACACACACTCTGTCTGCATTTCAGCGAAGAGGAGACCCCCTTGATGAGGGCAGAACACGAGCCCTTTCCACCGACCATCTAGGTTAGGGCTCTTCAGAAAGTTCTTCAAAACACTGAGAAAAACACAGGTTGCTGCAGGTATCTACTTTCCCCCTCAGAAAGGGAATACTTGCTCCTACTAATCTTTTGCACAGAGCACCGAGCACTTCTTGATTACATTTTAAAGGGCAAATGAGAACATTTTGATAGCTAAAACTGAAAATGACCTCTCAAAACACTATTAGTTATGGCATGTAGAAGGATAAAACAAAACCATCCTATTAAACAAGTTTATCTTAAAATCTGCTTTCCCAGAACATTTCCATAGGCAGGAGCTATTACTACAAACTCTTCCACAATAACCTGTGCACCTGAGCGGCCCCTCCAGGAGATTTTTTTTTTCCTGAATACGGATACTAAAAGGTTATAAAAATAAAAGCACAAGTTACAGGAACAAAAACAGGCAATGCCTGTTTCTATAGAGAGCCTTATTTCTATAGAGAGTCTTATAACTACCTAAGTATGTCCATACCTGCTTGTCACACAAGTTCCCATTAAGTGACAGGCGGTCATCCATAGGAAAAGCTGAAGACAACAGCACCATGGGGAAAAGGCATCTCTGTAAAACATCCACTACTGTATTTTAAGATTTATTCAGTCGGCACCTCATAATCATCTCTAAATCTAATGGGACATAAATGCATTTCATCACAGATGAAAATCTTCCGCGACCGTTAAAATGAAAATCAAAAAATTATTACAATCTAGTAGTGCGGCTTGCAGCATGCATTAATCAGAAATCATAATAAATCCACATGCTTCGTTAGACAGCACATTAGTCAAACAGGTTTGGATGATAACGACATTGACTAATGGGCTCGGAGTTAGAAGGGTCAATCATAAACTCATCAAATGCTTCATTTAATTTCTTAATTTGGACAAACACAATTTGTTTATGGGAAAGATATCAGGTGTTCTTGAATGAATAATGGCTATGAAACCAAACTCCATTAATCAGCTCTTGATTACAAATGACTCAGAGATTGTTTGTTCTAATTTCATTCATTTGGGTCAACAAAGAAAACATGAGCAAACAAAACCATTTAGAAAAAAATAGCACGTTTATTTCTCCATGTTTAATAAAGTTGTGATAAATATTCTCCCAATAACTGTAACGCAAGAGTTTTACTACCACGTTAAACATCGTTCTTGGTTCAAGTGAAAAAATATCAATACAGACGGTTTAGGTGGAGGTGAGGCAGGCAGAGAAGGCGCCGGGTGCCCGCGGGCCACACCCCTGCCCTGGGAGCAGCGCACACATCCCCGACCTTCCCGAGGGGYCCTGCCCTGGGAGCAGCRCACRCATCCCYGACCTTCCCGAGGGGYCCTGCCCTGGGAGCAGCRCACRCATCCCCGACCTTCCCGAGGGGTCCTGCCCTGGGAGCAGCACACGCATCCCTGACCTTCCCGAGGGGCCCTGCCCTGGGAGCAGCGCACACATCCCCGACCTTCCCGAGGGGCCCTGCCCTGGGAGCAGCGCACACGGCCCCGACCTTCCCGAGGGGCCCTGCCCTGGGAGCAGCGCACGCAGCCCCGGCCTTCCCGAGGGGCCCTGCCCTGGGAGCAGCACACACAGCCCCGACCTTCCCGAGGGGCCCTTCACACCTCCCTTCCCGCGCGGCGCGGCAGGAGCAGGGTGCGTGCAGAGCTCCCCCTCCGCGGCACAGCGCGGCGCGGGGCCGGCACGAGCCTCTCGCGGAGGCAGTGCCGCAGCGGGGCAGAGTCCTGCGCGGTTCCCCGGGCCTCCCGCCTTCACAAACCTCACCGGCAACCGCTGGGAAAGAGCAGGAGGAGCCGTGAGCGCCCGGCTGTGGCCCCAGCGGCAGCGGGGAGGACGTGGCAACGCTGGGTGCACAACTCGGGGCCACGGGCTTCCTGCTCCATCACAGACCCCTTTTTCTGTCCGCTGCAGACCACTGAACCTCTCAACATGGTACCAAACCCTTGAACGCGTGGGGAGGATCTAGCTGTGAAGCTTTGGGAGCCTTGGGAAGGCGGAGGAGCCGGAGCAGGAGGCACAGGGCGCCTCCTATGACAGCGCAGGAGGCAGCACCTTCCTAGCGGGAAGGGGAACAAGGACATTTGTTTCTTGTCACCTACTTGTCCCTTCGGCAAGCCGAGTGACGGATTCTGGCAAGCTCCACATCCGGAGACCGGGCGAAAGGCCCCAGACACCTAAACACAGTCCGTGCCCATCAGCAGGAGACGGCAGTGCCGAGCACACAGGGCGTTTCAAACCCTCTTCTGGACACGCACGCTGCACACTCCAGCCAAGGCCGCCTCCCTTTCCCTTCCTGCAGAAAACCTAAGCCGAAGGCTGGTAGACAGCCTGAGCCTGGTGGACAGGGCAGGCTGTTGGGAGCTGTTTTAGGGCACACGTTTCAAAAGTAGGCACTTCTACGGAGGCAAGGGCAAAAGATCCTGTTAAATGGCAGAAATAAACATTTCCCTATCAATACTAAGATGATGCAATGTTTCCCAAAAGGACTGCTTAAAGAGAAAATATGCACACAGCCACATATGGTTTCTGCAGCCAAAATAGTGTGTAATTAAATTACTGGGCAAAGTTGCTAAATATGAACAGATATAAAACTTAAGCTAACTGAGAAATTGTCTTTGACTTAAGATCAATAGCAGGACTGCAAGATTCATCTGCACGTAATTAGCACACATATTTGCATCAAAATCATGTATACCATATGCTACAGTGTTCCTGAAAAATCCCATTAGTTATAATGTAAGCATGAGATACTTTTGTTTCCTGGTAGTGCAGAAACAGAGCTCTTACAAAAATGCAACAAAAAAGTAGACATTCTAAAAGCTTTGGGAGTCTCTCTGAGAGCAATAACGTTCCTGAGCCGCAGGAGCTGCGGCAGAGGAGCTCGCAGGTTCCGTTCCAGACGTGACAGCTCTGTTTACACCCAGCTCTGTTTACACCCATCAGTGACACGTCACCGATATTCTGGGGGTACTTTTTAGCAACTACTCATTGCTGGCGTGAACTAGAACAAATACACTGCACTGCTTCACAGAAGCAGATCAAGGCCTTCTTTCTCTCTCCTCTAAGGACCTAAAATAGGCTCACCTGTGAACAGCTTCTAGACACCAGTACAACCACATTTTACCTATCAGAATTTAATTGTGTTGTTTCAAATACATTTTATCCTCATCCCACATTTGTTTAATTCAAATTCTATATTTTCCCAGCAAACTTTAAAATCAAAGTGGAAGGAATTATTGAAGGAATTATCGATTATGCAAGTGTTTACTTGGTCAGCAATGACAGAAAACAACTGCACTTCAAAATCATGTATGCCTAAGGACAGGACCATTAATACGTTAAAAACGTACTTGGAGTAATGATTTCTTAAAATAGTGGTAAGCTTTGCATGCAGGAAGTATTGCTCTTTCAGTGGCCTAATGAGACTATGTAACTTTGCCAACAAATTAAGAGCAAGTAATGTATGAATAAAAATATTTAATGTCTAGCTGCATAAGCATTTATGCCCGGCTATAAAGCTCCCTGGAGCAGACTACCCAGGTGAGCTCAAGCACTTTATGCATCTTTACAGAGCCCCGTCTTAGGGACCTCTGACTCTGACAAACCACAGCATAACTAGGTAACAAATTCCTTCCAATATATATTTTCTTGTATTTCTTATCATTTGCTACTTTTTGTCATAATTATTAACACAGTGCTGGCCCAGATCCACGCGCAGAGCCTGTGTGCGATACAGTACGCTAGTCCAGCTCGCTGATCGCAGGTTATGCTCTCGTGATCAACACAGGGGTGTTTATCCTGCTTTCCAGTGCCAATCCCACCCAGCTTGTCCTCCTGCTCGGGACTAACACAGCACCGCATGGGCAGTTACAGCTGAAACGCTCCGAGTGGGACTCTCAAATCACCGAATGAAGAAGGGAAAGGCCAACTTTTGCAGAGCTCTGCATTAAAACACCCAGATTTACCTGCAACTCACCACGCTACATCTCATTAGTACCAAAACATCTTAAATGGTAGGACCCAAGGCAGCCACACACAGAAGCAGAGCTACCAGCAGTACACACATCAACAGTTTGGGGGAATAAAATCCACTCATGGAGTCACAGCAAAACAGTACAAGTGTGTGCAGAGGCACGCGGCAAGATGGGGCACAGGGACACGGCGGGGCCGCTCGGCACGTGAGCGGAGCCAGGTCCCACCAAGGAGCACAGCGGAGGAGGAGGAGGTGGCAACGACTCCAAGGACCCCATACGAGACGTGCACGGAGCGACCCGCAGGCTGCGCCCGCGTTGCTGCTTCCAGAGGCGCCGAGCAGCAGGACGGGCGGTGAGCGGGGCTTGCGCGAGCACCTGCGGAGCTCGACCGAGGCCAGGGAACGGTTAAAGCCTTCTCCAAGCAAACCACAAACAGCCCGGGATTTCAGAAACAGAGGCAACAAGACACTTCCAAGAAGCCCTTTAGCATTATAAATTAGCGTGGCTGAAGTTCTGCCGCGGTGAATCAAAGCGGCTGCCGCTGCCGCCGAGGAGCTCCCCTCCACAGAGGTTAACGGGAGCCGCGGGAGACGGAGCGGGCGGCCCCGCTCGACACCGCCAGCACCCACCGGCAGCACGGGGGGCAGTTCAGCCGAGCCGCGAAGCGGCTTCAAAACATAACACGAATACGCCAGCTCCAAGTGATTAATATTAATCAGGCTTGTCTTCTCCTCGGTCCTCTGGGCCCTGGGAATTACTAGATGTAAAGGCAGGAACCACAATCAAGTCCAGGAAGGCATCTGATATGGATTCAAAGCTCCTGCAGCCTAATGAATACAGTATAATTTTCTTTCTTTTCTTTTAAACATCTATTTCAAATACATTTTTGAGAACATTTCATTCTGGAAATGTCTATATCCTGCAGAGCTTGTTCCAAAGTGCTCTTCCTGCTGATGTTGTCAGCTAAATTATTTTGGACACTTGGAAATCTGTTGATTGAGTAGGAAGCAGCAGCTGACCTAGAAACTCAGCGAGCAAAAGCAAGAGAATTGGGTTCAATATCTCCAAAACTAAATGACTTTCCTAAATAAGCTAATTTTCAGAGGATCAAGCCTCCTGTTTTCAAACAGCCACCCACAGAAGGATTTGCCACGAAGATACATGAGCCCACAGGCAGACAAGGCGAGCAGTCCTCAGGGCCTCGGCAGAGGGGCGGACGCGCTGAAGCCCACGAGATGACCCGCATGGAGCGACGCCCCACAGCTCCCGACCGCTGGGCAGAGGGCAGCCAGGCTGCCCTGCCACCAGGACCAGGTCGTGTTTCCTGGACGGTTCCAGCTCCGCCGAGGCTCTGAAAGCCCTGGGTCGGGTCGGGGAGCAGCAGCGATCCTCACAAGCGGCTCGCAGAGCAACCAAAGCGCTGCAGGATTCCCCACGCTCGCTCTCGTCAAGTCTTGACAACAGAGCCAAGCGGCAACCAGAGCTCGCCTACCCAAAGAGAGGCCGCGACCACCCCCTTCTTCCCCCGGTACATGTGGTCTTTCATTAGCCTGTTCATTAGGCAACTCTCTTCAGAACTCAAGAGGAGCCAATTTCTTCTGCAGGCAATCTCCAAAGGAATCCCAAGCTACAGGCTATGCTTAGTAACTCCAGAAAAAGAAAAACTGGTCCTAAATTAAACTGCCAGCATGACAATTAGAGCTGAAAAGGGAAGTGCCCTTGGAGCCGAGGGGGCCTCCTCTGGTGCACGTGTCCTCCAGCTCCCGCTGCTCTCCTGCGAGCAGCTCTCGGAAGGGCGTCACGCTCGCTCACTGGGGGCAAGGGGAGCCACGGAGCGCAGGGCAGGGAAAGGCTGTGAGCGACACCCGAGAGGCGGCAGGGACGAGTCCGCCCCCGTGCCCCTGCCCTTCGTTTCTCACCCCAGCCCTGGGAGGCGCCGCTGCCAGGCAAGGAGCCCACGCTCCTGCTGCGGAGCCAGCCCCAGCCAGGCGGCGGGAAGAGAACATGGGACGGGACACCGATGGGACCCCTCGTGCGAGGATGCGGAGCCAGGGGGAGCTTTTCGTCAGAAACACACTCCAAGGCACCCAGATTCTCAACTTAGATCAAGAAAAGCTGTGCAAGATACCTTAAAACCCTTGCGTGCTCTACATCAGGACTTGGCGTGTCCTGCTGCCTTCAGGGGGACTGTTTGTTCTCCCTCCGACATCTTAGCTCACAGGAGTAAGGAAATTTTATAAATGGAAGGAAAATTGAATCACCCAAAACATCAGTAGACATCGCTCAAAACATCAGTTTGACAGAAATAAGAGTTTCCTTCCAGCTGCAGCAGGGCACACACCAACCACACTGACCTTGCTCAGTTTTCAGCAATTCTGAAGTGTTTGTTAAGATGCATTAGTTCTTATATTAGCTAAGGAAATATTATTGAAAATCGTATCTGAAATATTTTCCATTAAATGGGTAAAATCCTTTGTGCTCACATGCAGCATTTTTACCAGTCTCTCTGCCTCTCAGAAGTTCAGTACCAGGCCATTGAATTTCCAGTGAAAGGAGCACGAGCAACATACTTAAAAATAGGAAAGCCACAGCCAAAATACGAAGCTGGTAAATGCTTTATAAAATTTATTATTTAAAAATAAGTATCCATAAAAAAAGATCTCCTGCTTGTTGCCACCTGCCTGTCTTGCTACTTTGCATAGCTAGAAGAAAGCAAAATAGAAGCCATCCTACTTAACTAGGCAGTTTTTATTAAAGTAAAAGAAAAGCAAGAATCTACAAAGTAGCAAGTGATCCTATTAGTTCCACCAGACTAAAATCATACAGTCTACGTATGTGGTCCTTTCGGCCACATCTGCTATGAGCCACTTTGATACCAGAGAGCAGAGAATATTTGACTGTCTATTTATCAGGCAACACGAGCACAAATTAGGATATTTGCCTCCTCAAAAGAACGTATGACAGTGGCTAGATAAAGAGATACGCAATAAATGTTATTACACACTTGCATTTTAACAATAGCTAAAGCCAAAGTACCTGTTATATTCCATTATTTTCTCTTTAAAGTATATGTAAGACTGCAATAAAGATGCATGGTACAAAATTAAACAAGGCAATCTGATAGCATAATTCAAAGATAATGACTTAAATATCCAATATCCAGAACCGCTGTCAAACAGATCTGATAAATGTTAAATGCTTATGATTTCTATTCATCATTTTTAGCATATATTGCTAATGCCATATTAGTATCTCGATTCTGAAATCTCCTTTAAATAAACTCAATCAAGAATTCCTTCCACAAAAACGTTCTATTCTTGAATGTGCTTTTCACCAGTAGATTGAAATGCAGATTCCCAAAATAGATCAGTCACTTTTTTCAACTCTGGACCTTTGAAAATCCAGATCAATTGCCTTTTGTAATCGTCTTTACACAGGGCGCAGGAAAGCTCTCCTTACTGCTGGAGAAAACTGTGCAGGCTGCTCGGGCAGGAGCGGCAAGACCGGTGGCTCAGAACGGCCCGGCGCCGTTTCCCATCGATACGCCTGCGCTCCGGATATCCACCCGGGTTTTAAACTCCGAGATGCACGGGTGCCTCATAAGAATTTTTGGCACTAATAACTTGCTTTGAAGGCTGCAAATTCTCTTTTAATCTACTCGTTTGAGTGTGATCGATACTAGTCCCTGAAACTTTTCTGAAGGCGAGCAAAAAGAGCAAGCAAGTCGCTAAGGCAGGAGCGAGCTGGGCGCCGAGGTGCCTCGCTGCGGCTCGGTAATGAGGTCTGGGAAAGGAATCACAGACACCCAAGTGGTTTGGCGAGGGTAAGTGACAGAAGCTCGGCTAAATCCTCTGTTTACACTGGGGATTAGCCAGGCGGATTGTGCGCGGCACACTGAGCTGCCCATGGTCAAGGGAACCTGCTCCCTGGCAGCCCGTGGGGCACCGCCACAAAGGCCGGTCCTGGTAGGAAGTGACCCAGAAACGTATCCCCGCGAAGGATTTGCACAAAGCCAGTCTGCCCCATAGAAACTCCATATGACCATTAACTGGCCTGCAAGGCCTGCCAGGAGGCCTAATTACAGGTCTACAGAGCCCACTAACAAAAGCTGGAGAGCTTTAGCCTAGGGATGATCTGCTTTATACTGACTTGAGAGAGTCCATATAGAGCGACAAAAAGAAAGAGGTTTAGCTTTAAAATTCTCCCAAGAGACAAAGCATTGTAGCTCGGTCTGCAAGGCCCACATGCAACGTACTTCAGATGGGCTTAGCCATCCCACCCTCTCCAAATTAACATTCAACTACTGCCTGCTTAACATCTGCTCAGACGGGGCAAGTTGCTGTGGCAGCGCCAGGCAGTGCTAAAAAGGCTCTCTTGTACCCAAACACTAAGGAGGATAAGCAACTAGAGTCAGGTAAATATAAATGTATGACTGAGGCCAACTACTTCTACCGAGCAGCACTTTTCATAACGCCCAAATCATCTCCTTGGTGATTAGAGAGGAGTGCGCGCTTCCACATCTTCAGATACTACCCCCTTTAATCCGAGCAAAGATACCAACATGAATCTGCACTAACAAAGAAAACCCAAAGTGTAGAGCACAACCTGAGACTAAGGGGGCGAAGCGTCTCGGCAGTAATGTACTACCGAGCACGGGAACGGCCGCGTTCCCCTCCGCCCGCACAACTGCGGCAGAACACACAGTATTTTAGCAGCAAAGAGGGATACACCGGCCCCAGAGGCACCAGGAAAAATTAATTGTGTGTGTGTGTATATATATATATATATATGTAAACTTCCCTCTGAATTTGAGCTCTCACTGGTGGCTACTTCCCACACAAATACCTAAATTAGACTCTGGAAACAGCTCTTTCCATCCTGCACACGTCTCCCACTCCTCGTGACGCTGCAGCTGCCCAGGAGGCTGCTGGATATGCAGCTTGCCCAAACTCGAGCATCGCTGGTGGCAGGGAGATTAGTGAGAAAAGAAGGAGGCCAATAGCCTATAATTAACTTCCATGAACTATGGCCATTGCACTAGGACAGGACTTGGGAGAGCCGAGACGGTGAAGGCATTTTCAAAACCCATAGCTCTAAATACACAACGTATGAATGTATTCAATACACAGCTTTCCTCCGCCTGCTTACAGCCACAGAGATATTCAATTTCTACATTTCAAGCATAATTTCCATGTCGATAGATTGATGTGAAACAAACTTACACTCTCCACGGGAGATCACACCAGTATCTTCAGATGAGAAGACAATCCTTACATGTAAACCCTCCACTGAAACACTAAAGAAAGACTAAAGCAAAGCATGGACTTCCTATGCCTGCCTCTCTCTCTCCATTTTTACTTTAACTTGACCTTCTTTGGGAATTTGCATCCTTTACACTGTGCCACTAACAACCCTTGTATACAGCTGCTGCGGTTGGGTGCAGTATTTGCCATGAACGTAGGGTTAGCTTTTTACTATCCAGACTCACATGAGTACAAAACAACCACTTTTTAGACTAAAATTCCCTATCCTTGGAGAAAGATGGAAAATTTTCCTTTTAAATTTGAACAAAATACCCTAAGACATTCTGAACTCTAATAAAACAAAGACCAAAAGCCTTTTCTTAAGAAATAAGCACCCATTCTGCATGAACTGAAAACCTGACATCAAGACAGCTGTCACTGATGTCTATATGCTTCAGGTGTTGGGGTGTGTTTTAAATTGAACTGTTGTCAACAACAAAGAGCAGCTCTGGAACAAGCTTAGGTGACCTGACTGTTTTCATTCCCACCTAGACCTACTGCCATGGGACATGGCCCTCATGTGGGTTTCGTGTAAACTACTGAAAATGCCTAAACGTATCACAGAACAATTCTGAGATAAGTGTTTACGAGGCACAAATACTCATGGATCCACAAAATCTCAAGAATATGTAATCCTACATATGTAGACACAAACTTACATTCTTGTTTTTTCTTTTACTTTTTGGAATAAGGACAGACCCACAGAAGGACTGACTGAGGTTGGGAGGCTCCTCTGGAGACCACTTGAGTCCAAACCCCTGCTTGGGCAGGACATCTAGGGCACGTTGCACAGGAACATCCCAGCGGATTTCAAATATCTCCAAGGAAGGAGACCAAGGATAGACAAAGGATACCTTGACATTTAGACCGTTTGATGGGGCTAAGCAAATGAGAAACCTGGTTAGTAAAATATATTAATCCAACACATTATCGTCTCTGGTGAATAGCATGCTATAAACTTAAGGAGTATATAAATATAATCTTGGAAGAGGTTATAAGCTACAAAATCCATCAGACAGCTTGAAGTTAAAGTCAAACTGCTCTTATAACAAACATCAGGATTTTATAGAGAAAAAACTTTTAGCTTAAGCATGTTAATATTAAATATATTTGTAATATATCTTAAACATTTAAGCTGCCCTTGTGCTGTATTTCTGTAATGTTTAGCCAAAGGCATTTCCATCATATTAAAAACCAAAATATTTGCTAAATAAGCCAAGTAACCTTTGCTCAGTTAATGTTTTCGAAGTATAATAAGATATGGAAATCTGCAGAATAAAATAAGCAAATCTGAACACAAACAATGCAGGATTAGATTAATGAGGTATTAATAAGAGAAAGGCCATGGAAGAGGAAGCTTGCGAAGGCAAGGCACAAGCATTTCGATAGAGATGAGCGAAGACGAGACCTTCCCAAGGCCTCCCCAGCGCTCAACGGTCAGTCTGGGCTGTGAGGATAAAACAATTTTTGTTGTTCACGTCTGGAAAGGAAAAGAGTGTTATGAGCAACCAGTAGCACTTGGACAATGCACATGTGGCACAAGTTGGTTTTTACCCCAAATAATGCAATAATGCATTTCCTACAATATTTGGCTATTATTCAACATGATAAAACATAAATATGAAAGTAATACAAATTGTATTTCCTATAATATTTAGCTATTATTCAACATAACACATAAATATGAAAATAATACAAAAATATGAAAATCAAGTTATAACTTGATTCTAAAGTGTTGAGTGATTATTATTCCAAAAAGTTAAACCAACAACTTAGTATGGAAAGTAATGCCTTTAAAACAATTTTATACTACCAGAATGAGAGAGAGAATAGGTTTCTGCAGAAAACACCTGCTCAAAAATGTTCTGGTGTTATTTATTTTTAATGTAAGCATAAAGAAATTTACTTATTTTGCAATGTATAAACACAGAAAAAAAGAATATATAGAGAAACAACAAAAATTACCAAAACTGTCATTGCATCAATTCAATAAAAAAATCAATTTAATTAGTTAAAAAACAGATTGACAGAGGGAGGCGAGGATCATCTCATAAATGCCTAAGATTACCAGCACTTAAATAAAACCAGAACAGAACTTTTTTCTATATTTGAAATGGTAAGAGAAACAAACAGATTACATCTCGAGTTATTTATGACCAGTTTGCACCTTCAATCTAAGTTTGAGAGTCCAATTGTGAAATTTTAAATTAAAAAGTGTCACAGGCATTTTAAATGTTTTGGGAAATTTCCGGGACCCAGGTCATGATGATATATAACTCATAGATATCTTTTATACATTTCCCAGGTGTTAAATTAAAAAATGAGGTGTGACAGATGTGAGTAGTATAAACAAATCGGGCTTTTTCTGGTCTGGGCTGTCACATCTATTTTATAATTATATGCCTCAAAGATTTATTAAAAGTTATGGAGAACAATGAAGGCATTTGAAGCTGTACAATATAAAGGCCTAGATGCATTTTTGAAAAAAGAAATCCAGAAATATCAGAAGACACATTTCCCCTTCAAACAAAAGCTTTCCAGAAGAGAAAAAAATAAAGAAAGAATGATATTTCTAGGAAATGGGCATTTATAAATTAAGAATACAAATATTAGCACCTAAAGCTGAGCTAAGGGCCAAAAGTTATTGCAAATAAGTATTTATTATCACATGCATGACATGCTGCAAATTTTCATTTTTAGGGACAAACCAACAAAGTTTTAATGCGAAAGTGAAAACAGGAACAGAGGGCATAGAAATTAATTACAAACTCTAATGTTGCCCTGGATTATAGAGGGGGGAATGATTAATTTTATTGATTTTAAGGTAGCGGACAGCCTCTAAGGCCCAGCCCGTGTTTCACAGTTACAGACGTGTCATTATCCATCACGTGCTCACACGTTCGTCGTGCCGTGGCCAGGGTGATCCCGGATGCTCCGTTCCAACGTGGAGCCCATGGGCATCGCAGCCCGTGCAGCGCCGAAGCCGCCACCCACGGTCACACCGAGACCGAGCCCTTCCCACAGGGCTCTAGACAACGGGAAAACACAAAATCCCTCCAGTTCTTAAACTGAAGGTGCCAAAATCCAAAGGAGCTGGTCAGACAGGGCAGGCCCCTTGCCTTTCCTCCTGCTGGTGCCAGGCAAAGGCAACACTGCGCAAGACGCGTTCCCAGGCATTTCTACCCCTCGAGCACATACATACACACGTACGCGACAATGCAGTACAGGAAAAAGAGGGAAAACTTCCACTCTCCCCAGCAGCCTCCCGCCCGCTCATCCCTGCGCTCCGGGGGGAGGAAGGGAGCCGGGCTCGCCGGGGCTGCGCTTACCTGCCGCCTCCAGCACGAGCTGCAGCCGGGCCTTGGCCTGCTCCGCCGGGCTCTGCAACGACAGCGCGAACGCCTCGTGAGCTGCTGGTGCTCGGAACCTCGCGCCACCACGTGCGCCGGCGCCCGCAGCCTCCTACCCGCGCGCTTCCGCGTGCCGCGGGCCTCAGCTCTGTCCTTCGTGTTGCATCACCTCAACCTGCAGCTCGGGCGGCCAGCTCACCGTGAAGAGCAGGTCTGTTCCTGCTGGACCAACACGGAGACCGCTCGGTGTCCCCACGGCCGCTGGTAGCACCACAGCAGACCCGGACCTCCCGCCGTGAGACATTAACCCCTCGGCAGAGGACGGGCAGCTCTTCTCACATTGCAGTTACTGGTCTGGGTCAGAAAGTGCTTCTGCAACCAGAGGCCAAAGCACTTGGAAAACAGCCGCAGGTGAGTTAACGGGCCGTGCAAGGACACGGAAGCAACGCTGGATGACGAGCAAGAGACGCCAAGTGTAAGGGAGAGCTTGTAAATCCAGAAGGATGAAGAGGCAGCGCCAGCACAGGACCAATCTACCTCTCATGGGGCAGCGTTGCCAACGGGCTATGCTGGGGTCCAAGGTGGGAATGAGTTATTTCACTATAAAAGTATACCCCAAAAAGGCCTGTTGGAAACACGTCCCACGTCACCAGCCACCCAAGAGGGGGAGAGATTGGTGAGCGCCTGCTTTAGTAAACTGTAACTCAAAGGTTTCCCTAAGCTTGCAGCAGGGCTTTAGGACATCAGATTTGTCTGACAGACATAACTGAAGAGATCTTCCGCTTAGTGACAGAAACCAGAAATCCCCCTGGACGCACGCGCAGCCTCTGCAGCATCACATCCGCAGAGGAGGCAGCTCGAGATGCCCCAGCTTTGCATCCCAGTTCCAGTAAGTCTATCCCAGCAGGAAAAGAGCAAAGAAGCCAACCCCGGCTATCTTAAAGGGAGCCTGATCTCATTCAGAAAAGGACTGCGACACATTCATTCAGCACAGCAGTGACCGCATCTTTTCTGGTCCTCCCTTCATCACTAGGAGAGGAAAAAGAAGACTATAATTATAAAATAAACTGAAAATAAGTATTCTTATTATGGAATACCTCACAGGAGTATATGACGTATAAAAAAGGGACTGAGGTGCTGTAAAGATCATATTGTCTTATATAAGGCAAGGAAACAGAATGGAATCAAAGGGTGGCAAATTCTAAATTAATAGAGAGGAATGTTTTATTCCCCATAAAAACTTTCTGCCATAAAATACCAAGAAGAAGAATTCATAATAAGAATTAGTAATTTTCAAATCAAAACAGCATATCTGGCGTTATTTAAGCTCCTATTTCGTCAGAAAAAAATCAGTTTAAATAATTGGATGTTAAAATGATATTTTTGTCTAATTTGATGGTGCTGCTTTTCACATGATCAATCAACACTACACTCAAACACAGGCTACAATAAGACCAGCCTTCCAACCTACCTGTTCCAAAAGCTGAATCGCTTGGGATTCAAGTGGGAATGTATAAATGGGGAAATTTCTGGTCAGTAAGATGATGCTCTTTCCTTTACAAACAAGATTTTTTCCAGGCTTGCTTCCTTCCCTGGACTATCTGTTATATACAGCAGCTGCACAAAAATGTCCAAATAGCGAACAAGCAGCACAAAAATACATATTTTATTGACACCACAGTTCTACATTTCTAGTGTTATCA
>PTEX01000138.1:694570-761562 GCA_003342815.1 Eudromia elegans
TCTATGCAGAATAAGTGAGAGATGGATGTGAAAAACAGCAATTTACATGGAAATAAATAAAAAAGTTCCTTTCGGCATCATGTGCTACAGCCTAAGATCTCTAAGGACTGTGATATCACCAGTATCTTGTCATACTAATGTTTTTCCCCACACTAATCTGTCTACCTCCAGATAGAAATTCTGCTTGTACATTTTTATTTTGCCTTAATTTCCGTGCTTTACAGGACTTCCTAGAGCACTACTCACCCCGCTGGGGCATACGGCCCCCCAAGCAGTGACTCGTGCCCCACCACGGGACAGCACCAGCCCCCCTGCCCACCTGGCTCTGCTTTTGTGCTGCTGGGGGAGGTCCCATCAAATATGCTCCTCTCCTTCGTGAGGGGGGTAAGTAGCCCCCTTTCTTTCTCAGCTCCACCCTGCACTGCCACGACCACCACACCGCCACCGAAACGGGGACAGGACCATGCACCCGACAGGTACTGAGTAAGGGCGAACTCAAGTTTGCAGAATGTAACTGCCCAGCATGGAATTTTGCCAGGATACCAAGATAAACATAATTGCTCACATTAAGAGTGTTAATTAATTGTTTGTGAATACAAATAGTTGGCTGCTTGGTTTTACAGCTCATTAAGAAGCCAATGATGCTATTAGGCCCTGCTGCCCCAAGTCATGCTAGGATTCTAGTCTTTAATTACCAGGATGCTGACACAGAGCCACCCAAAGTCAGCACCAAGTCACTCACCAAAATCTGCAAGACAGAAAAGACAGGGCTAGCTGAATAAGAGGTATGAGCGCTTTTTGGATAAAGGGAGGGTTTTCTGGACAGATCTTTGGCAGAAGCTGTTTGCCTAAGCCAAGAGCAGCGCAGCTGGCGGCAATCTACAGCAGCGCTCGGGTAGACGTGTTGGCTCTGTGCAGGGAGGCACCTACCCGGGCAGGGTGGGCAGCGCCGGCGCTCGGGGCAGCCCAGGAGGCAGCTCGGAGGAGCTCTGCCCACACCTGCGGGTGGGTATCGACCAGCAGCAGCGCTGGCACTGCCGGCAGACAACAGCTATCTGCTACAAACCACTGATGGGCTAAACAGGCTATTAATGACAGGCTGCTCTTCATCATTTAAAGCGGACAGACTCTGCTGCTTGACCACAAGGACAAGCAGGTTATTGCTTTGAAACGTTACCCAAAGACGCAAACGAGATACCCCTCCCGAGCAAACCACACGCATGGCTCCACACGTCTCTCAGGACGGCTATTAATAGGAGACCGGGCCTGCTTGCAGCAGCAAATATGTGATCTTCCATCCCAAGGCTGGTGCTGTTGCTCAACATCTGTTCTCAGAACGGGAATTAGCTAAATACAATTTTGCAAATAACAACTCAAACTTTTGGAATATCTAACTCATCTTCTCCATTAAAATCTATGTTTCATTCTCCCTTTTTAACTATCTGAAAAAAAAAGCTTCTGGGTAGATATGGCTATTTATGGTCCCCCGGGAGTGCAGGTTAGACCTGCTGCTCAGCCAGAGCGCTCTCCTCTTCACCCCAGGTCAGGAAACATGCGCCTGCTGAAGCTACGGTGCATGAAGCTCTCCAAACACTTCTGCTCATTAAAGCATCTATTTTTAGCCTGAAAGTAACTCCAAATTATAATTTGCAAAATGCTTACCACTTTTTCAAAAGTAGTAGTTCATCTACTTAATTTCATCACGCATGTAATTAGATGCTAGACACTACTTGTATGCGTACTTAACCAAGGACTGAAAGAGGCTGCACTCCTGTGAAGGGCATCGGCACGCCGAGAAGAGCAATGCAAACATCTAGACCGGGTAAAGACCACCACGGCGACTGAGCGGATGCAGTCAACCCAGTCAGTATAAGGACGACTTCTCTTTCATTGCCAGCTTTGGAAAAAGAAAGGGCAAAAAGCTCCTTACAAGTATTTGGAAGCAGTAGCAGTTTAGGTAGTAGAATTAGTGCAGTCAGGTGGCTACACCTTACAACTTATCGGGAGTTCAAAACCAGCCTGCTTTAACACTGAGATATAACAATTTCTGGCATCAAAATTGCCATGTACGTCTAGGAAAGAGCAGAGCTGCTTATCTTATTCATCCACGTTAAAGAGCTTTATGCCCTGTTCCTTTACAGAGCACCTGGCCCCAAACCCCAGCGAGACTCAGTCACTGACCCAAAGTCCTGGCCCCTAGTCCCGCCAGCAGGAACTGGAAAGCAGAGGCTCTTCCTCAAGCCGCCGCTCCGAGGTGATGCTATAAATCAGAGCTGCAGCCCCAGCCATCGCAGCACTCCCAATTTAGAAAAAGTTCCAGTCACGGTCATCTGTCAAGAGTAGAGCATCTTTATAATGCATTAGAAACGTTCCCCGAACCCATCGGATTACAACAGCCTGACACCGGCAGAGGAATGAAACATTTTAAAAATTTATTTAAGAGATTCAACTAGCACGCGAGATACCTCTGAAAGCAGCAACAAGATTAATTTTCAAACTATTCTAAGCACTACTCCTAACACTCAGCTGTTTGTTCCACTTACAAATGCAAAATACTAGTTGCAAAGAGCATTTAATTTGCCCCCATTATGAAAGGGAAACTATGCCAGAATAAAACTCTTTCCTTCCTGCTGTTAACCCAAGATATTGGTGCAATACAAACGGCATTTTCTAAATGATTCTCAAATGGAAAGCAACAATGGAAAGCAATTTTTAAACATGGGCATGCAATAGATTGTGATAAAATTTTATTTTAATAGTGGTACAGAGCATTTATATGTCATATGAAAAATTAAACATGAATTTAAACATTTCCCATGATATATTGAGAGACGTATACGTACCATTAGCAGTGAATATTTTGATTTAATGGGATTTAATAATCTGTTCAGATGAACTACTTAATGATCTGATGATTGCTGATACTCGCATTCTAAGCTCAATGAATTTCAGACTTGTGACAATATTGTGTATGTTCCAGTTTTGATCAACTGATTAGTTTTTAATACTAAATATGGCTTGCTATCACTTGCGGTTTGAATATGTTTACTTTATCCAAAAATATTTTGCATCTCAATTACTATTTTATATTGCCACACTGAATGGAATTTAAGTCAATACATTATTCATAAAGCAAAGACAACAGAAAAACACAAAGCTGGGCACTTCTTTCAAAGACTTCAAATCACTAAAACATACCATATTTATGCATGCAATATTTGATTATGTGTGGGTTTTTCTTTTTTTTTTTTTATCACAAGTTTGTTATTTTCAGATCAGGATATGCCAAAAAATCCAACACCAAACAATTTTTGTTTATAATTAAGGCAATCATCAATCCAAGGATTGTAGTCCATTTTATTTTATCTCTACATCAAAAAAAGTAATTTAAAAAAATTAAAATTCCCTTGAAATGGTAAGATAAATGAAAATGTAAGTGCCTTCACATAATAACAGTAAGCTGACCCTCTGGGAAATGGTTGACTTTCTCAATTCAAGGTATTCAAAGCTCATTCAAAAGTGTTCATTTGGAATGCAGATATCAAAGATGATGCAAATGTTCAAGAGAAAATTAAAACTTACCAGATGTTCTAATCCAGCTTTGATGTTTCCAGAGTCCCTGTAACAGAAGAACAAAAGTTCTAAATAGTTGCTAAACCCTTGTCTGCAATGATTTATGTTTTCTCGGGAGTGTCAAAACCACGTAATTTCTGCAGGACGCAAAATTTTTGTTTTTTATTCTTTAGCCATTGCAATACTTAAAGAGCATCCATCATCTAAATGGATAACTGCAGGATTATTTGAAGCCTCAGGTTCTACCTGCCTTACAATTGCTATAAACTTACCCATGCAAGAAGCCATTCATTTTAAAAAATATTTGATATAGTTATCCCACTGTTTCATATTGAAATTAATAAAACAAATGTAATTCTGCACCGTCTTATTGAATCCACACGTGGGTTTGCTCGGCAGCAGCTCCGCCCGAGGCTCTGCGGGCGCTCGTGGGGGCGGCTGGCGCGAGCGCTGCCCGCCAGCCCGGCCGCCCCGGCGGGCACGCCGCAACCGCGCCTGCCCTGGCAGCTAGCAGGGGAAAAAGACAAACAGGAAAATAGATTTCAACACATTTTTGAGCTCCTAGGAACCGCTTCGGCTAAACCCCATGGTTTTGCACCAGGACAGCAAGTGGTGCGAGACTGAGCCCGGCTTTCCAGCCCCTTGTCTGGGCAAGGGATGCTGCAATGGGAAGCTGCACACAAAGACAGGTAGAAAATATGACAATTTACTGAATACCAAAAAAAGCTTTTTTTTCAAATACTCATTTTAAACCCTCACTCTATATAAGGCAGTATTTTATCACCGGTTGCCACTAACCGATATTATGTCAGTCCCAAAGATAAGCAGAGCACACGCAAAGCTAGTTTCAGCTGCTTTCTGGAACAAGTTGAACAGAAATTTGGGGTTTTCCACACACTTTTTTTAAAAACCATTTTCACAGGAAAAGATGCGCTTTTCTTACACTTTCTTTTTTATTCCTGTCCATACACTACCGAGACCGGTGCCTTAAAGAGCAGCACTGGCTGGGAGGCAGGAGGCGAGCGGCCGCCCGCGCTGTCCCCGCCGTGACTCCGGCCGCGGCTGCCAACGCCGCCTGCCCTCGCTGAAAGCAGCCTTAATTCAATTAGAGGCCTCAAAACTGATAAAAATGGTCCTGAAGTGGAAAATGCGAGGAGATTATTGGCAAATGAATAAAGATTTGTATCGAACTAACACACAGGAGTACAGCAGGGTTTTTTTCTTTTCTGCTTTTTTTTTAATCATCCCCTGTCTTAAGTCTTCTGGGAACAGCGAGTTTCCCTTCCCCTCATGCAGCGCATCGATTTCTGAATTAGACTGCAATATTAAATAATTAATATACTTGCCATGATTGATGTTTTGCATTAGTTGAATATTAGGTTATCAATCAAAATCCACTTGGTTTAATGTAATAATATTGAAAAAGTGTCACTGGCTGTTCATCCAATTTGTAGTTGAGGCAGCACAGATAGTAATATTGGTGTAACACAAGGCTCTAACGCAGGAAATGCAGTGGTTGAACATCCATAAGGCAAACATTATCAAGCTAACCAGGACAAGGTTGAGGTTGTCCTAAATAAACCTTGTGGCACCTGTCACTTGCAATGAAAACCTCTCTCCAGCCAGAGGCTGCCACGCATCTATCGGGCAGGGACAGCCACTGAAGCGACGGCGCCGCTTGAGCTCTCCTGTTTCTTAAGAACAAATATTTTATATATATTTATACACACAAATAAGACACTCATTAATACTGCATTTTAAATATTGTGTTAGGCAAACACAGGAATTGTTGCTACAGCTCTATCACAATGCATTCAAAGTGATTTTTAAAGCACAAACTAGCCATAGGTTATTACAGAGTACATTAATCTTTAATACCATAAAACATTGCAAATAAAAGGCAAGAGCTGTTTTATGCCCATCCTATATAATAACACTCCTATAAAGGAACATCACAAGCAAGTTATATCAATTTCATGTCATTAGCTGGTAATAATGTTTTACATACACTTACTAAAAATGAGGTTTAACAACATTATGCCAACATAGTTCCCCCCAAAAACGCATTTACCTTTCCACATCTCCAATGCATGACATTTATTTTTTAGCTTTACTAGGCACATCTAGATTTATACCTGCATTTTTCGGACCATCGCACAAGTTCTGAAGTTGCATTTCCCCATTTTCCCATAGTTAAGAACTCATGCTGTAAAACACTAGTTGAGATGCATGCATTTTAAAAGCCTCCACTACACATTAAGCACACCCAACGCACTCGGGGTGCTCACCCAAGCCCTAGCTTTTGGGGATGCTAGACAAGAGCACTGCAGCTGAGCTACATTTGAATGCTGGCCACAGGGGACCTGTAACGAGGCAGGAATTCAATTACAGAAGCGTGGCCAGCTTTTGGGTTACTTACAGCCATGATGCAGGTGATTAATTGAGATAGTGTTAACTTATTAGTGCTAGTTGCTTCGTCAATGAAGTAAAATCAAGCAGAAACATTCACTAGCGTTGGCTGAAAATTCTGATTTTAGTATGGACACATATTCATGTTCATAAAAGTAGACACCTATAAAACTAACCATTAATCAAGGGAGCTGAACAAAGCAGTGTCTTCAAAATATGAAGATGTTAGCTACTTGAGCAAATCCCAGACAACATACCATAGCCTGGTTTCACAGCAGCTTCATACCCAGGACCGAGACCCGCTTTGTGCGCACCCGAGCTAAACGAACCACTCGATGCACTTGGACACTGTGGGTGGTTCTTCCCCTGCTCACAGGCAGGGTCCCTGTCCTCCAGCAGCTACGCAGAAGGCCCCAGACCTTCACCAGCTCCGGAAGGGCATTAGGAGAGAGGTAGGAGAAGCTGGATACGAACAACCTGCCCTCTGGGAGCAACGGGACACAGGAGAGGGCTGCGAGGGGATGAGGATGGGCCTGGAAGCAGCAGAGCAGCACCAAGTGCCGTGGGCAGAAGCCAGCACGGACGGGTGTAGGAAGGGGACGGGGGCTGCACGATACAAAGCCAGCACTGCCTGACCCAACGATCCAACATCTCATCCCACAGCCACCAATGTCCAGGCGGAAGGAATTCACACCAGAGGGCTTTTTCAGTTCTACACCGCTGTATATTATTCCTGTTAGATATACCACACACTGCTATACGATTAGAGAGCAATTTGGAATCCTTATATACCCCCATGCATCTCTAGCACTCCTCAATGTTTATCTGTAATGAGTTCTTTGCATTTCATTAGCCCCATTGAAGCAAACTCCTGTGTATCACATAAGTGAAGCCTTGCAGGAAAGAAAAAAAAGGTACGTAGCAGATGATTACTAAGGGCTAATCGCAAGAGGCATCAATTGCTCCATCCCACTTGAGGACCTGCTTTGACAAGGAAGAGCAAAAAGACAAGTGCCGGACGCAACCTGCGGCAAGAAGAGGTTCTCACCACGCACCAGGTCTCCCCGCTTAGCTCAGTATTAGACGGAGGATGTAACTTGCTCCACTCAACAAAATGCAAGGCTCTACCTAGTGTTAGTGTCATCCAGACTGTAATGAAACCACAACCTCCACCTCCTTAGCAGCTTCTCCTCTCCAAACGAGGCACCTCGGCCCTGCTTAGCCTGTGCTGTTGAAAGCAATTGGGAGCAATCTTCAAGATGTTACTGTGTTAACACCATTCTACAACACCAGGGATAAAACGTACGTAGCTACTGCAAAGTTACCTAAAACTAGATTCATCTCAGAGGTATTTTGTACTCAGCACTAAGACAGGTGACCGCAGCTGGGCTAAGCTTGTCAGTGGGTCTGTTAAAGCCAAAGCAAACAAACAAAAGCTGTTCAAGTGACAAGTCAGTGAGTCGAGGGGAATTCGTGCTGCTGCTCAGATTAATGTCAAACCAGAAGCACGCTTCAATTTTTTAAAATTTATTCCAATATATACAGTATACTAGTTCAGTTCACATTCTGCAGTTCTCTCAATTTTCTTGGACCGTCCTACAAGCACACCAATAATACTGTCAAAAATGCATCAAATGCCATTTTAGAGTATCCCCTTTTTTGTACCAGTATTCTTCCTGGAAGAACCTCGTCAGAAAAGAAGTTCGGCAGGGAGGAACCTCTTCTCTTCCTGCTCTTTACCCCCACGTTAGCATGCTCCTACAGGTTACTCGTATCTTGCAGCCCTCCCTCAGACCTTGCTCTGAGTACCACTCACATCTCCTATTTTCCTTCTGCACACCATCAACCCCCACCTGTATTCGATATGAACAACTTCAAAAGAAACAGCTGAATCTCTTCAAGAGTCTTCGGAGACTCACTATGAACTTCATCAAGTGACACTCAATATATTTCATACTTCACGCACTTAGTGAATAACAGGGTCTCAATCCGCTCTTGGCTGCTCCACTCTATCTGTTGTTACCTTTACTATTCACTTAACTAGCTATTGTCTCCTCTTGCTGTTACCTACCTTTAAAGAATCTCTCCTCTAGACTATTAAAATCATCATCTCATCCATCTGGCAGTCTGTTGAGCAGGTTAGGAGCCAGTAAGGCACCGAAGAGCATAATCTTTGGTATAAGTCTGCAACTATTGATACTGTATTCCAGGTTCTCAAGCAACACCAACCTGACCGCATTACCTGGCTTACCTAAGGCAAGCACAACAAAAGGGCACAAACTCAACCCATCAAACTCAACTTGGGGGGCAGTCTGGACTCTTCCCTCTCCTCTCCCCTGAAGCGAGGACAGGGACAGGCGACAGAAACCAATGAAGCAGGCCTTATATGTTGGGAACTACATAAAGAGAGGATAGTGAGGAAGGTGAGGGAGGCTATTACCTTCAACACACCCTCTTCCTCTTCTTGAGCTTCAAATGGCCAAGAGTCTTCGAGGGCCCAACACGCCTGTACCAGCGAGCAAGCTGCCAAGGGCAGCAGCTATCCCGAAGGCGGCAGCAGCAGGAGCAGAGCGGGCAGCTAGCTCCAGACCTTCCTTCTCACACATCATCTGGGCTCCAACAGACTGGCAGCTGGAATTCGATCACGGCCTTCGCTTGATAATTATCTGCTTCTGATAACTGTCGTCTGCTCAAAGCTAATGTGCTAAGAGGTGCTTAGCTTGTCACTAGGCATTGTGGCAATACAAATGAACCTAAATCACATTCAGCTCCAACACCACTGCTTTTTCTCCTCTGAGTTAAAAAGGAAATTCTGAAAAGTGAAGTTTATCATTTTCTGGTCATAAGTAGAAATTATGTCAGAGAGTCTATGAAAGTAGAGAGGCAAAAATAACTTTAAAAAGCTATTTCCTCCTTCCTCTCTCATACAAACATGAAGGAAATAAATTTCAGTGTTTTGAAAGCAAATAAGTAACATATCCAAATAATATTACTGCTTATATCTATTAACTAATTTAAATGGATTCTGCATTTACGTACTCAAATTGCTTCAGAAATAAACTAGATAAGATGCACAACAAAATGCAGTTTCTGGCACATGTGAGATGCCAAACTTCTAGGCCTACCTGCGAAGTACGGCACTGGAGATCAAACCCCTTGAAACCTGGCATCTAGTACTTCAAACGTGCGCAAAGGTTCCCAGTCCTGCAGGCACCTCTTTCCTGGCAATTGCTTTTATACTTCTGGCTTCTCCTAATTAAACCACTACTTTTCTCCCATCACTGGTAGATCCAATAGACAAACAACAAAACAAATTGACTACAACAGTGAACTTGATTTAGCAATGCAACACCAAACACAAAGGGGAATAGGAGAGAAGAAACACAGGGCAGGAACCTGAGCATGGGGTTTTTTTGCATAGAAGAGTTTGGTAGATGAGATACAGCTGAGCTAGGGACTTCATGCCACTCTTTCCATAGCCCTTCATGCAGAACCAGCTCCATGAAAGAGAGTAAACCTGTGGGGAATCCTTCACTCTGACTACTAGGGAAAAAATAGGATTTTTAGAATCCATGGGAACGTTTGTTAGCTGTTGCCTAATATGAGATCCAAAGGGTCTGCAATCGAACTGTAAGTCTTCCAAGTTGTTATTACTGTGTTCAGTGGCTCCCTTACCCTGCTCACACCAAATCCATTTTGCTCAGGAAAAGAATGATAAGAAGTTGGGTCAACCACTGGTAAATTTGAATTTAATAAGGATTCAAGAAGATTGTATAAAGACCATTTATCAGAAGCAGAAAGACAAGCAGAAGTTATCCCCTCTGCCCGCAAACACACACAGAATAACTGGGAGAAACTGTTGAAGACCTCAGGGGAATATAATAGCAGCTAAATTGAATCATGCTAAAACCAGGGGCTTGAAACAGGACACAAGGTGAAGCAATTTCCATAATATGTTATCCTAGGAAGAAGAAAAATCAGTGCCCAAGAGACTTTATCAAATATTCAAGAGGAGAAAAAAATATATATATAGCCACAACTCGGAGAGTAAAATTCAAAATACTTATGCAATTGAAATAAGCACTGGAACTAAATGAAAATAGAAAAAAGAATATATATATATGTATATAATGTTGGTAACACCAGTGTTTTTGAACTGAGCCTGGAAAGAGCCTTTTTCTCCACCTGTGTTCTCTCCGGGGCGCGTACGGACCCCCCGGGCAGGCTCCTCGGCGGTGGCTGCTCTTCCTCACGGCAACCCGGCAGGCGGGAGCCCTCGGTGCCGATCCGCGTGCTCTCCCCGTCCCTCCCTGCCTAAGCAGCAGAGCCTGCTAAATCAAAGCCTGAATTCCCAGCAAACACAAGCAATTAAGCTGCAGGCTTTGGAGTGTCGCTGTCTCTGTTAACCAGATTATGGGGTAGCCTTAAATAAATTAGACAACTTTGGCCTATTTTACCTTTTCTGCAAAATTATTTAGTAGATATTCAATTAAAACACATCCTGTAGGTGAAAGTGTATGAAAACATCTCGGTAATGGACATCAGGAGGAGGAGGAAGTGCTGCTAATTAGTCTCGGCGTGCAAAGCTGATTAGCAGGCAGCAGCGAGGCGGGCGGCGGCGCGCGCAGCCCTGCATGCTAAACGCGGCGGCGGCCGCGCGCGCGCACGGGAAAACTCTCCGGACTAGTCAAGAGTGCTACAGGTTAATGAGGAACACAGAAAGAGTGCACAGTAATTATCATAGCCAACACCTTGCCATCTGGGTTCGGATGGCGCCGGAATATAAACACAAACTGCCGGCATTAAGGCAGGAACTAATTACGCGTGTATTTCTATTAGCATACTTTTAGGGTAAATATTTAAAACGCTGTTTTCCTTAGCCGCACTCAAGTCTCAGTACTAAAGCCTATTAAATTTAAGTGCAAATCGACGACAAAGCACACGTTCTAAACTGCAACAATTTGAGCACTATCATTTTTCCATTTTCTGAAAGCCTCCAAATCCCTCTTATTCAGCCAATTACTACTGTACTTAAACTAATGAAATGTTATTCTGCACGAACAATACTATTCTTAAACAAATTTTTTGAAAAATATACGATTAAAAACTTCCACACAAAGACTAAACTCCCAGAGAAAAGATGCAAATAAAATTACTATCATAATCTTTTGTTTTATATTTGCAAGTATAAAACTGCAGAGAAACAAAAGCACGGAACATAGCATCTGTCATATCAGAATATAAAAAGATGATCCTGGCACAAAATGAAAAAGCTCTAATTCATTTGCAAATCAAGCCTGCCAGTTCTATTTCAAGCTGGCGGTAACTGTCAAGAGTTAACAAGATAATCACTTTCAATCCTGCCTTCAATGGTACATTACACTGTTATTCCATTCAATCAGGCCCTTCTTTGGGGCACTAGATGAATGGTTTTCATTTCTAACTCGCACAAAAAGTTGCAAAAAAAAAAAATCCATGGGGCTTAAGAAAGAAATCCCTTTATGGGCATTTATCTGCCGGCACTTGCTTTTAGGCAAAATGAGATATTTGGATACATTGGTGTCCATTCACTTCCTCTATTCCTTCAGGCCCTTGGTCTGTTGATAAAAAAGAGAAGAAAAAAAAAAAAAAAAAAAGGAAAATCCCCCACCCCCACGCACCGGGCCCACAAGGACCCTCCGTCGGTTTTCCGAGACCCATCTCCGCACGTTCGTCAGCTCGAAATTGTGCGCTCGTGTTTGCTAAATACTTGTGTCCGTCAGAGCAGCACATCTCGCTCACACGTCCCAGCGCTTGCAGGGCTTCGTCTTGGGTTATCTTCATTATAAATTTAGAATATTACAGTGAATGGCCACGAAAAATGTGCTTGGGGAAACACCTAGTTTGTCATTAAACATTTAAGAGAAGTCAGCTACTAAGGGCAATCTTCAAACCAAACAAGTTAGTGTGAAATATGTCTGTATCAATTATTTGCAAATTGTTTGTGAAGACTCCATAATACAGAGTCTTCCCAAATGGAAAAAATACGACAGGAAAAAGATCCCATATTAAGTACTTAAAACTTGCTTTTTGGCAGAAAAACTTTCCCCTAATCTTTATAAAACAGCTTGATACGCTTGCCAAAGTCCACAGTCTGATACCGTCTGCACGTTACAGTTATGTTTCACAGATACAAATACTATTGAAGATGCTAAGGATTATATAAGTGATGATTTAAATTTTCCATACGGAACTCAGGCCACTTAATCTCCCTCCCCTTTTTTAGATCCCTGCAGATCTCGGTTCACACAAAGCCAACATCTACATTCAATCTCTTCACTGAATTACGCTCGTTCAGTCCCAGGTCTGCTCCCCATGCTCAGTGCCAAGGAACACACTAACAATATCCAACCAAGGCTACATTACCTTTTTAATCACAAATCATTGTCCTGAAATTCAGGGGCCCATCTTGTGAGAAAACTTCTCACATTATTTGCATACCTTATGGAGAACTTTTTTGATCCTCTCTATAATCCATGACTATAAATCAGAGTACAGCTTCTAACAGCCCTGATGCAAATGTTTCTTTATAAGAAAAGTTTCTTTAAAAGGAAAGCTAAACACGGCAAGGCACCAGCGGGCTCGACGGCTTTCGTTTTGTTCTTTGTACTTCTGAAGTTCCTTCAGAGGGCCTAAACACAGAGACGTTCTTATAATTAAAAATACATAACAAAAGGAAAGACTATATGCTCGTATTCGTGTATCAGCAGAACACACTCAGTTTTGTTATGGACTGACTCTTTAATTCCCCACCAGATTGGGGTAGAGCACTCACCCATAACTGTCCTCAGGCCACACTGCCCCTACACGAGGGGCAGACCAACTCTGCATGGCCAGCAAGAGCAGCACAACAGCACTCGCCCTCCGAACGTCGCGTGTCCCCCTCCACTGACCGCTGCAGCCAACGCAGCCTGCACCACCGCCGGACTCGAGACGCGGCTTTCAGGCTGTTGCACCTCAATGCAGCCCGCAGGCCCTTCAAAACGACCCTTGCAGTCAAAGCCACTTGCAAAAACCACGGGGTTCCAACAGCTCGGCACCAGTCAGGTCAAACGGCACAGAGGAGTGAACCAGGAGAGCCCCCACAGAGCGTTCCCGGGAAGAGGGGGCCTCTCCTGTCACACACGTAACGTGACCAAAGCCGGACAGGCTCGTCCACAGCAGGCCTGAAGGACTCACTATCGCTATGAGACTGCGGCCACTTTCTGTTCAGAGTAAAGGCACAACAACTACCATTTTTGAACCGGCTATATTCATGCTAAAACCTATGCTTTTAGCTATTAACTTATTAAGCATCTATTTCTCAGAGGAAAACCTCGCAAGGATAGCAGCACTGAAGACGCTGTTGTCTCTGCGTCAGCAACGCTGCTACTGCCCAAAATACACCATCGAAAACTCTGCGTCGGGTTAAGCGGGAGGGTCTTTGCTCCCCACGTTCCAGTAAACCACAGCTTGCATTTGCACAGCAGATTTTACACCCGAGAGCAGCCTCCCGCGCCACGCTGCCCGAACCTCCCGTGCTCTCGGAGGTGCCGCACGCCTCCGTGGGCACCGCGCGCCGAGCACGGCCCCTCTCCAGCCTCCCCGCTGCCACGGCGCCGCAACACTGTTTACTCTGCTCTCCAAAACGCTTCGTCTCGCGCGCACACGTCTAACCTTTAGCTAATATAAAAGACTGTAACATCGTCTATTTAATTTGGCATTTATCATTCGCAGAACTTCAAACAGAAGGTCTCTGGTGGAAAGGAGCGCGGAGCTGGCACGGACGTGCTCCGCAAGCCAGAGCGGCTGCGCCACGCGCCAGCTGAGGCCGGAGCGCGGCGCTCGCTCGGCATTAGGTTGTATTTTGGCACTCCTTCAATGGAATTAAAATAATGAGCATCTCACTACTGATTTGACACCAAGTGGACCAAAATTAGCAGAAAAGACAAAAACATAACACGCGTCTACGGCCAAGTTTTCCCTCAAAGGTTATTTTCTGATATAGCCAAGAGACTGCAGGAAGAGCTGAGCACCGTAAACAGGGCAGTCACCATGGAAACTTGGACCTCCACCAATTTGGAGCTCAGGGATTCAAACCAGCACTTTTTCTACCTGAAAACATTTTGAAAATTGGTGAAAATGACTCCTGAACAAACTGTCTTATCCTTCGACAGCCATAATTCACAGAACAGGCAGCCTCAGTGATCAGGGGGACCAACTACCACTGACCAAAAACGCTTCTAACTTCTCAAAAAGGCAGATCTCTTAACGCCCTCAAGCTGCAGACCTGTCTAAGGAACAGCAGCCACGCAGGATCACAAAGCAAGGGCTCTGACGAAGCCCCCTTGGATCATCAGCCACCCCTCCCTGGGGAAAGATAAGAGACCACATCTGAGAGGGGTGCCTGACATGGTAACGTGAATCCCTCCTCATCCATACGCTTTTCTGTCCATGCCCGTTTCAGTCCACCTCGGATACAACACCCAGCGAAGGAGACGAGCTGGGACTCGCCGGGACTGCCCCAGGCGGCCGCGGCGCAGGTAGACGAGAGGCCCAAGCGGGCGGCGGGAGGGCCGTGGGCTCCCGTGGCCTCCCGGCCAGCTGCCCAGGAAGCGCTTCCCGAGCCGCGGCAGCCCGGCTGGGAGCGGGGCTGCTCCGCATCTATGCGCTCCCCTTTGAGCCAAGTGGCACGGGGGCGGCGGTACGAGACCTCACCGCGTTCGCTGCCCCCGCGCTGGGAATTAACACCCCAGGACTGCAGTACCTGTCTTACCGGTTCTAGGAGATCCTTTAGCAGGGTAAAACAGCACCTGCTGTTTGGGAAGTCATCCCCACAAAACCCCTCAGCCAGAAACTGCGTGTAGAAGTTTCCCAAGTTTTAGGGATTCCTGTTTTTCTTATAGAAAACACAGTATCATCACTACGCCAAAGACTCCCACAATATCTTGTTAATGCAACACCTTACAGGAGTATTTCGTATCTTTATCATAAGACCTTTACCACAAAATGTTCACGAGGAGCAGTAAGAGCTTACTGTTATTAAGCGTCACCCAAAGGTGACTTAGCTGACTGCAGCAACATCAAAGCAGCTGTCAGATCCTGAAACAGCTACAAAAGGCAGATTAGGGGGTAGAAACGAGGCATGTTCTTTGGCCACAGCACCGAGTCCTTCCCCGCTGCAGCCCTCGGGGTAGGTAGATCCCAGGTAGATTTTTTCATTTCAAAATCTAGACCTCATATTCATAGCCAAGGGAGCTGACTGTCCCTTGAACAAGGCACTGATCTGAATGCAATTGCTTTGCTCATTTTAGCTGTTTGACTTTGAACTAAACATCAATTAGTGCACAAACAGAGCACTGCAAGATCTCTTCACTCCAATACTGATTCTTCCATAAAAGATCTAAAGCAAATTTATTGGCCTTCATTTAATAGCTTTCAGCAATCACAAATATCACTCGTGAGAGCTCAATTTCATTTTCTGATGGTCACTTAAACCCTTAATTCTCATGATAAAACTCTCAGTCTTAGTTTTAAACCCCCTAAATTAGCAAACAAGACACCACGTAATATATGCTGCAAGCATAGGTCTGCTCTGAAAAGCGGGGACCTTGGAGTGCTTCAGCTGCGGTACGAGCCATTGAGCCATGGCCAATACAAGCTCATTTGAATAATCAATATGACAACCTTATTTTTCTAATGCAAACAGGATTGATACAGTAAGGTGTCTCCCTGCCACATCACAGTCATGGCCTCTTTTAACCCCTAATTAGATTTAGGCGATTATCCCTGCTCTTCCTTACAAGTGTACAGCTCGGATAAGGGATGACAAAAGCTATCTGCCACTTATTCAGCCCTTGCAGACTGCAGGTTACCCAGGGAGATACAGGAGAAGATCAGCAAGCGATTGTTATTCATATCGTCCACAGGTTTAAGATAGTCACAGTTTGCCATACACGCTAAGTGAAAATAGCCCAGAGCATGAGGTAAATGCAGAACGTCAGGGTTACCCAGCTGGAAATTCAAGGTGATGTTAGGGAATTACGCTCAATTCAAACTGGTTATCGCAAAGAAAACTTATCGAGCAACGATTTTCGCACACAGACAGAAATCACCGAGTTTTCAATAGACTGGTGCTCACTACTAACTTGTGTTTAACACTGATTATCTTAGATGGAGATTAAAAAAAGAATCAAGTCCCAAACCCAAGCTTACAAACAGCATTCCCAACAGAATTACATAGCTAAGCAAAGTCCTAAAAGACAGAAAGATCTATTACAGAAATGTAATCACATTTCTTTTACAAAACTCTTATCTCAAGCACTTAAACGTAACATTTAAACAGTTTTCCATCTTATTGTGCCCAGTATTTGAGCTAATAAGATGTAAAAGCATAATCATGTTAGCAAAATTTCTATTACATTACATAAACACAGCACCAGATTAAAGGCAGACTGGGAAAAGAAAGCATGATGCTGCATATAAAACCGAACACATTTCTCCCGGCAGGAATAAATATCATCAGCATCATATGTGAAAACTACCACGCTAAAACTAGATCATATGTTCACAAAACGTCTCTCCTCATACTGACTGCAAAAAGTATCTCTATGCATTATCCGCACGTGAACGTGTTTAACGTGCCTTGGTAAGCACGGAAAGTCTTCCCCAGGAGCAGCCTTTGCTTACTAAGCCGCACACTCGCCCATCCCCATCAGGTGCAGCACAGTCACACTCAGACTGAAACTTTCAGAATGTTTGAGAGAGGTTTTGAGAGCATCCTGAGAATTACAGAGGGGAAGATTTTTAAAGTGCAGCGATTAAGCAACCCCTTATGTGTAATATTAATATTCAAGATGAAGGAGACTCCTCCTCAGGGTTTTATATCCTCTTTGAAGAGGCACTTCCATCACTTCCCTCCACCCCTTCCATCTCCATATAGGGGTTCTAGATTTCCATCTTTGCACTAAGAAGCTTGTCATTTTACTAAGATGTTTGTCATTTTACTATTCCTTATACTGGTGTCTTCAATGGTTTGAGATTTTGATAGTTTGTTTTTCATAAAGACAACAACGTTCCCAGCGACAGCCACAATGGAGCCATCATGGTAATGGGCTGAGAGGCCGAGCAGGAAGAGGGACATGGCTTACCCTGAACGACAGAAGAGCCTATTTACGGCCTCTGGCACTTCTCTTCCTCTGCCAAAGCCTTACAGCTTCTTTAAGTGAGGTTGCAAAAGGCACTGCAGATTTTAAAACGCTTTGGAAAACGTGGCCATATCTGTTACTGCTTGTTAAAAACCAGACACCGCAGGCGGCAGGCGCAGCGACCCCACCAGCCGCCTGCCCAGCTGCGACGCACGGGCAGCCCAACCGCTTGATAAAATTTCACTTTGCATTTTCACTTTTGACCTTTTTGATATTTTTCAGTTGTGCAATGCTGGCCCAACAGAACTTCAAACGCCAGCAGTGAATTCTGCACCACCAGCAGCTCAAACGCAGTCCTTAAATCATATTAGCGAGGCGTTAAAGTTCACCTACAGCCTTCCTCACAAAGATATCATTAGTAGCAGTTGGTGTCCACTGTGGATTGAATAACTTGATCATCTTGAAAAAAGTTTGCAAGTCCCCCTGGCACAGGCTCCATCCAGGAGGGGCCTGTGTAGATGTATTATTTAACTCCTCAAGTCTTTTACTTATAGTATAGCATTAGTGATGATTCCTTTTTAAAACTTGTTCATCAAATACTAAAAGCAAACTTTGTCAGACCCTCTCATTAGAGGGGCTGGAGGAGCAACCTATAAATAAATGTTTACTTTATCAGTATAAACTAATAGGCAGTGCAGGGTGCAATTTTCAGAAATAACTACCAGTATATTAAGTTACTACTACAAGGAGTTATACTATAAGGGATATGGCAGAACAGGCTGAGAGCAATTAGAAAGGAGTGGCAATAAAACAATCTGTAACGTGGGAAAAGGAAGGACGAGAGAGCGTGGTGGCCTGAGCAGGGACAGCAGACTCTGCTAGCAAAGTTAACATGGCAAACGCCACTCCTGCTCCCTGGGGCTGCCACCGCGAGTCCCCCAGGAGGTTTCATATGGAAAGGGAAAGAAGGGAAGCACTCGCAGCTTTAAAGGTTCTCTCTGCTAGCGAGCAGTACCTTCAACTTCCAACAACACCTATGGACTGGTATCTAAATTCCTAAATTACAGCAGAGACCATCAACTTTCAGGTCGTTATCACCAAAAGCTGCACACATCATGTTTGACCTTACCTATTAAGGGCTCCATTTCCAGAGTACCTGTTATGTGAATTTGCTTCCAGACTTCCAATTTAACAGCAGCTCCCTGAGTTTTTATGGCGTGAATGCTTAAAAAGCAAAGCAGCACATGTACTAGAGCAGAAAAGGCACCAAGCTCCCTGCAGAGGCTCGGGAAGGTTTGCAGGCCAGAGGACAGACGTGGGTCGTAGCATCTCCACACTGTGACCACCACCGAAGAGAAGCAAAAGCGCCACTAGACACCGTAAGAAGAAGGTGCCAAATAGCTTCAGGTCAACAAAGAGACCCAAAATACATCAGTCCAGGCTTGCATGCAATGGAAAGAGCAGGACAATGGGGAAAAGTTGATGGGAAGAGAAAACTGTTAAGAAGTTCTCACCATGCTGGAATGTGGGCAATCCAACGTTCTGCTTCTATGATTTTTTTCATTTATAAATGAGGCTTTCATCTGTACTTTTTTTTTTCCTGAAAAAAATGAGCCAGTTCCCCAGCATTCCTAGCTAAAACTCGTGAAGCTCTTTTTTAGTAGGAGAGATCTACTTCAAAACCTATAAAGTTTATGAGAACAGCTTTCAGTAAGTTTTAGGGCCTAATGTTTGTTTTGCTTTTGAAAACAGATCACTTACTAATGAATTTGGGAGGTTTTAATATTTTATCAGCCTCCATACAAAACACTTCTTGACCTTTTCAATACAACTTAACGTCCTCCACCACACCCAAACTCCTGCTTTCATTTCATGCTGCAGAACACCCTGACTGAGAAGAAATAGAAGCCAATGCTGCAGTAGCATTTAAAACCTCATATAGAGATTGTGGCAAAATTATTTATTAAACAACATTTAATATAGTCGCGAAAGAAAGATTTTTATGCTCACAAGAGAAATTCTACAGAAAATGGCGGGGTCAGAAGGCAGCTCTTCGGGAGGAGCTTAGGGCGCTCTCACTCTCACTCCTCCTCATAGGCTGATCCCGCCACTGCAAGCAGCGTTCACCAGCCACACTGTCTTGCATTCAAATACATCGGCATTCAAATGCATCGTATTTCTTCAATGTTCTTCAAAGCTCAGTGATGACAACCTGACAAGAGTCAACCAAAAAAACCCTTCTCCCTCTTTGCCTCTTTGATGGAACATGATCCCATTAAACAGCCTGAAAAGATTCTGATCTGAGCAGCAAAGTCAGACCTTCCTGATCAATTCCTTAATCCACTTTGAGAGACGAGGCTGATTTTGCTTTTTGGATTTCAATCCAGGAAAAAAAAAAAGTCATTCCCAACATAATTCACCATTTAATGGGCTTTGGCTTACAAGAACTTCAACAGTTGGAAGCAGATTAGGAGCAGGTCGGAACCCAGGAGAATGACCAGCACAGCTAATACACATCCTAGGGGGCTGTCCATTGCTGCCCAGAAAGTTGCTCACAGCACTTGCAGGTCTTTCCTTTATGCATCTGAACACTAAAAATAATGCATCAATAAATGCTGAAGTCAGACAGCTACAAGGATCCGTCGGCTTTCCAGAAATGCTTCAGCTGGCTCTACGGAAGCCGTGGGAAGTAGACAGCCATGCTCTGCTTGCTGCCTTCCAGCTGTGCCCAGCCGAGCCCCGCCAGTTCAGCCTGGCCTACCAGGCCTGGACCATCCCGGACCCTGGCAGAAGGGACATCCAAGGCAGGGCCCTGCTGACATCCGCTGCAATACATGCAAGCAGACAGCCTGGGAGGCTTTACGATGCTCACAGGACTGACTGCAAGTGACAGCAACTACTTGATTTTTCCAGGTCTTTCCCTCCTCAAGGAATAGCTTTTGAAGGCTCCCTCCTACCACTGAACCTAACGGCTAGAAGCACCCAAGGGCTCAAGTCCTTTGGGTGTGGTGGCAGGTTAGAAGAGCCAATCACTCAATAACCCAGATTCAGCATTAAGCAAATAGATAAAATACTTTTCATCTGGTCAAAACATAAATCTCTGTCCTCAAGGACTCTTCAGTATCATGTATTTCTTGTTCACTAAGGCCACAAGCTCTGCCCTGAACCAAAGAAAATCCTGCAGAATTATGGCATTCATTTAAAAACTTATTTACAGATTTACCTCTTTCAGAGCTACTGTCAGCTTGGCCTGTTCTACTGAGCAACTGTGGCTCCCACAGCACCCAAAGGCCCACGCAGATACACATGTAGTCTCAATGCTATAGGGAAGGGAAGCGACTGCTGCTCCCGAGCGTGACCGCTCAGCCCCACATTGCTTGGGTGCCAAGGACGGAACGAGCCTGGAAGCAAATTCATCCTCTCTTCAGCTTTCTAAACACGAGTAACAGATGTGCAAGCATGTACGTGTCAAAAGCACACAGAGGTTTCCCCTCTGCCTTTATAAGAAGTGATCTCGAATTGCATAATTGGTTTCTTTTGACAAATTCATTAAGTATCTTTACCAAAAAACTGCTATTAATGTCATCACTTCTCCTCATGCAGAGGGTTAGATTTCTTCACTTATCTTTCACTGTCCTTGTGGAGCTCCAAATACCAAGAGAAAAGGTCCAAGACTAGGTTGGTGTTAGAAATATTGTCTCCTTAAACAGAGATGCTTCTTCCCTTCCTAACCCAGAGAAACAGATATTTTAGCATTCACACTAGGTAAATTCAGCTCCAGAAAAAAAAAAACATTCCTTATGCATAAAACCTGGACAGGACAGCAGCAGGTTAATATTTCAACGTTAAATTAAACTTGACTTCATAATAAAGTGACTCAGGGGAGGCTTTAGCTGGTTTTTGTGTGCTTGCTGGGGCTGCGTCGCTACCAAGCGCCGCGAGGCCGGGGCCGCCTGGGCGCCACGCGAGCCCGCGCGGCGATTCCTCTATCTCTGCAGCTCAGTATCTGCAGGGTGTCTGACTGCTCCTCCGACTACTTAAACCCGGTAAAGAGATTACAGCTCACACTAACGGGATTGTCACAGCTCCGCAGCATTCGGTTTGGCTCCCTCGTAGCCAGATTAAGGGAGCCCGTTAAAACAAGGGGCAGCTGCTCTCAGACACAAGGTGCCGCGGTGGAAAGGCGCCGCGCGGCGCCATACGCCGTCTCTTGCAGGAGGGCACTCTGTGTTGAGGGAGCTGTTCAATTACAGGACAAGGTAACGCGCGCTACACACCTGCGAAAGGCCATTCGTGGTGGCTGCTGCCTCTAAGGACTGTAAGTTTTGGAATTTTTAAACAGCTTAAAATAATGTGCGTCTTTGAAGATACTGCCGTCAAGTGGATTCCAAAATCTATTTCGGTAAACACGGAAAGATATAATTTCCTCAACGTAGTGCATGAATTTAGCAGGGAAGCTACTTCGACAAGTGCCACCACTCGATAGTCAGAGCTGCGGAACCCGGACACTGAACCTCTCACTTTGTCCCTACTCCTTCTTTAGGGTGACAAGTGTTAGGAAGCTCAAAAGTGATACAGGTTCATCTATGAGCAGTCCTTTTGGTAGGTAATATAGGCATCCAAAACCCTACAGAAATGTATTTTTTAAAACTACACTTACATATTTTTAATATGAAAATACTAAAAGGAGGAGAAATGATGGCACTCTACCTTTCTAGTCTTCCAAAACAAGCCTTATTCATTCAGCAATCTTTTTCCAGCATTTCCAAAGTAATTTACCATTAAAAAAAAATGGACCTAGCTCAAAATTATTCAAAGAATTCTTCCTTTTCACAGGGAAACTCTTCCTGCTTCGCCTCGGCCTTCGGCTGCCTTCCTGTGGAGGAAATCACCCTCACTCGGCCCTCCAGCTGCCTCCTTTTCAACCCCTGCACCTCTTTGCCAGCAAAGGCACTCAACCAATTTTTCCGGCATCCTTAGCTTTGTAGGTACCACCAGCACCCTGTGTCCTGGATACTCCAATGAATCTCTTCAGCACCTGGATAGGAAGTAATCAAAACCACTCCATTTTCCACCAAAAAGATGACTTCCTGGAGCCTAAGTTAAAAAAAAAAAAAAAATCTATATGCAGAGAACACCCGTGCTGATGCCCAACCATCATCTTGCAGGCAGGAAAATCCTCTTCTACCAATGGAGGAAGTTGAGCATCACCCAGCTCCAGGAGGAATCAGCTTGAAAAAGCCAGAACCGTAAGGACTGCAGAAAAATGAAACTACTTTTTGTTTGCATGGAGCAGAGGTAGATATGCTAGGACGGCTGCACAAAAGCAATGTCTGCATGTTATTTTCTTCATTGTTCTGTATGGATGTGCATTTCTTAATTAAATTATACTGGGAAAACACTTTGGAGTTGTTTCACAAATTTTTCATTTAAATTAAAACATTCTTTTCCAGAAACTTCCCCATTGTCATAATCCCTGAACTCCATTTACTTCTCCGAAGGAATGACTTTGTAACTTAAATTAATCAAGAGAAGACAAAGGAAAGCTGTTTGCATTTCAAAACTGGAAGCCAAATAGAATTCAAAAATGAATTTGAACAGAAGTGAATGAAGAACATGGCACAAATTTTTTAAAAATTTAGGTTATCAGAAAACTCATAAATAAATTATGCAATAAAACTGTAAGCGAGCTCAGGACAAACTTACCTACTGCAGCTGTCACACAACTACTTTATATGTGGTTGAATTTCAGATAACTGAGTTGAGACGACCCTAAATCCCATCACGCTGAACATCAGCTATTAAAACCAGCCTCCTTAGAGGGCAAGCAAGCTGTCAGGAAAGTAACTCCATCCAAACTCAGCTTTCCAAGACATCAGCGCGTGGGAAGTGCTGCAGTCACAGGGAATTTAAGAGCACTGGGGCACTGTGCCCCTCTGCTCGCTAAGAAAAAAAGTCTCTATGCTCAGGCAGAGGTTGCAGCCCAATAAATCAGCCGTTGCTGAAGTCCCGATGGGAAAAGAAAGGGCAGCGAGGAACAGGTCAGCTCCCAAGGGACAGGAGGGCCGTGTATGCGCACGCTCACACTGCGCGAGCGAGGAGGACGCTCTGGTCACTGCTTCCTTCTCCATCCGGAGCTCAGCACAGCGAGGACCTCGCACCCTCTCGAGTTTTATGCTGAGCAAGTTGGTCTGTTTTGGTTTTTTTGAATATGAGAAATTTCAGTATTTCACACAGAAGCAAATCTTGAGTTCAGAATAACCTAGAAGAACCAACTGCAGAAGTTTCAGCTGCCATAACCTGCATTTCCCAGGTCTACATTTTGGGCATTTCCAGCAACAACAGAAGTAGGGGTTTTCTAACAAAATGGTCTCAGCAGGCTGGCCAGCTGGATTTCGCTAACGTTGGATCATGCTGAAGATCTACCACGCTTCCCTCTTGGTGATGCTCTCAGCGTTTCCTTCACTAATACCTCGGCTATAAATCCACCCACAGGAACAGGGGATCTTTCCAACCAGAACATCCCAGGCCGCTCCTGCCAGGCAGGCAGCAAAGCTCTCCGAGCTCCCGGGCAAAGGCAGGCGGGAAGGAGGAACACCACAGACACCTCCTCGCTCCCAGCTCGGACAGGGCAAGCCAGGAAAGGAGAAGCGACTTCCCGGCCCTTGGGCAGAGGCCGGGATGACCCGTGTGCTCCCAGCACAAGCACCTCCACACATAACCAGCTAAAGGAGGAGAGTTTCGTCTCCTTTTCATTCCTGAAGGGCTCTGCTGCCTCAACAGCGCATCCCAGGATCCTCGAAAGCTCCCTCTGCACGGAGCCAAAGCAACGGAGCTGGCAAGGATCCCCCCGGCCACATAATGGGAACCAAGCAGTCCTAAATGTTTAGAGTCTATCTCTGTTATTCTTCAAGAGGCGGCAGCAGTAAATTACTGTGACTACCAAGTCCTGTCGGGCATCTTGAAGCTTTCTTATGACAACCTCGCGGCAGTGGGACTGTAGCTGTTTAAAAGTCCAAATAATTTAGTCCAGACACTGAAAATAAAAACACTGGGATTAAGGAAAGATCTTTTTCTTCCCCCTCTGACAGAAGAACAAAGAAAACTCTCATAGAGGCACTTAAATTATTTTCCAACAGAGTACTGAAATAATTTACTTCCAGCTTTCAAAACACAGTCTAGTTTTAAACAGATTTTAAAGAAGTTCCTACAAATTACTGGCTTTAATATGGGAGACGGCCACAATATGCACTACTTTTCAACAGGGTATTTTACCAGTGACACTACCCATTCCCCTACAAGCAATTTTTAATACAAGCACCTACTTTTGGGTGTGCATAACTCAACACCACTGTGGCCATGGGTGAAACACGGTACTCACGGTTTCAGCCCAGAAGCAATTCTTCTTTCTTCTTTATCAAAAAAGTCAAACCATCAAGTGTGCCATTTTTGCCCTTGAAGACTTCAAAAGGAAAACCAAACTTAATGTACGTGTCCAACACGTGGCTCCTCAGTCTCTTTAAAGGTTCTACAGACCAGCCATACACTTAGAAGTTGTGAATGAGAGAGAGTAAATTAAGCAGCCACTGCAGCACCCTGAGCACCAACCTGCATTTGCCCATTTCTGCTACTTGATAAATGTATCTTGTCATATAAAGACTTTAAAGAGAAGGTCTTGGAGTGACAAAAATCAGTTTCAGTGTGACAAAACCCCACTTGTGAGTGAAGAGAGATGATTCAACTCACAAGTACCTTAGGCCAACAACTACAGAGATTATATTTCGGAGCCAGCATGTGCATAACTGGATCAGATAAACACAAACCTTTACTGGTTGAGAGTCATCTCTTGTTGCAGCACACAGTATGGAAGGAGATAAGCTACTAGTTCTTCCAATTGTCTGATTGCTTCCCACAATGGTGCTGGGCCCGGCACAAGCCCGGTGTCTGCAGAGGCAGTCGTGGGCCTGGGGAAGGCTTCACAGCCTCTTTTCTCCCTAACACCAGCTGCTCTAACCAAGAGAGCCCGTTCTGCCCAGCCAGCACCACCTCTCCTGCATCCCGAGACTGTCAGGACCCCAGCAACACTGCTTGGAGGTTAAGGAGGTTCGCAAATAGCCACATACCAACGTTAGCCAGGTTCTAGTGCCACGCTCAAAGGCATTTGGAAACAGCATGTAATAATAACTATAATAAATACTAAAAGTAGTTGCAGACTCTTCTTGCACTGTAACTATTTACTAACTATTTTCTAATAAAAATATTTTTTTTCCTTACACTTCAACAGCCAGAAAGTATTTATCAGTCTCCAGAAGTTTTTCCTAACTTCAGAATTAAAAATAAATAAAAGGAGGTAGTTTAATACTGAATAATAGGACATGGAAAGGGTATATGTTTATCATCTTGCTACTAGCAATGAAATGAAAAACTTCACCAGCATCATCCTTTTGATCTCCGCTGGCCTTCAACATTCATTAAAAGCAGTGTGAGAGAACAAAAAAACTCCAATGAAACAGCAGAAGCATGTTTCTGCTTGCAGAAATAGAAGAGTTACCACCAGTCACCCATCCACGGCTTGCAGAGAGACTTTTTTTTTCCATACAAGTGAAAACAGAGAACTTGAAAAACAGATTCCAATATTCTATTAAAAACACATTACATAGCACTCTGAGTAAGCAAACACTAAGTGAAACAGAACTGTTGCGCTTCTCTCTGTCTTTGCCTCTTTATTTCTTAATAGTCACTTCCTATTAAGCACGGCCACCTCCAAATAAGCTTCTAAATAAGCGCAGCCTTTGGCCACTCAGCTTTATGGCTTTTTAAAAGAGGTGACAAACCCTTTGCCCACAATCTGAAAAAAACAGTTTACAGCAGAAGTGCTTCGAAACAAACAAAAATCCCTGTAAGGAGGAAGTATTCCTTAATATGAGCAATATTTCATCAACAAAATGCTACTTCAGACTAGGACTCTACCTTCCATTTCAGATTTTGTCAAAATTCTGTGCTTTATAACTTAAAAGCTGTCCTTATAATTCCCAACTTTGATGGCAAATAGCCTTAGGTTCAAGACTGTCTGGTAACACACACAGAGCCAAAATAAACTGCGTGGAGCAGCCCCTACTATTAACGTTTGCTAATAGCATGTTAACATTTGTTTTAAAATGCCAACCCGGACTATTGTTCTGGAAATACAATGGTCCATTGTTCAAAGCAGCCAAAGAAAAATGAGAACAAGTCCATGTGAACTGACAGAGTCAAAATTCTCAAAATAAGTCCCAACTTGAGATGCATTTATTGGCTCACAGAAAGCAAGCGGCGCAGCACAGCTCTCCAACGAGCACCGCAACGTGCTAAAGGTCCCTTTCTTCCCAATCAAACACTTACCCTTCGCCACTGGTCAAAGGCAACAAGATCTCTTTACAACGTCTCGTCTTTTTCAATAAATTTTGCATGAAAACGTGTTACCCCAGCACAAAGTTGCCTGCTGTCACATTGGAAGTATGATAAATGTTTAATGAAAACAACACCACACAGCTTGGTGTCAGACAACAGCTATCACAGAGCGCGCCTTTGATCCGAGCAGACACTTTAAAGGGGTTCTGAGCACGCTCTGCGTCGCACAACTCCATAACCTGTATGCAAATAGCAGAAAATTAGCATGAGGGAACGTGCCCAGGGGAAGGGGGCACGGGGCGCTCCAGGGGCGCCCGGCTGCTGGTGAGCCCCAGAGAGCCCAATATTCCCTGCTCACCTCATGGCCTTAGCGGGCATTCAGCACCCGTGGATGGCGGTGGGCACCGCTGGAGCCTGGCCAGGCCTGGGCATGGGGAGGTTCTGGGCGAGAGCACAGCCAAGTGCTGCCACAAAAGGGGTCCCTACGCGGCAGGAGCTCGGGAAATTTAAAGAATTGAAATACAGGGTTTAAAGGAAAGAAAGGGAAAAAAAATATCTTTTAAGACAGGCTTTTCAGCTCTACAATCCCCACCAAAGCGTTTCGGAAGGCGCAGACTTGCTCCCGTGAGGAGCGCGGCCAGCCTTGCCAAGGCACTGGGAACGACCACAGCCACCGGCTCCGAGGCCGGCTCTGCACCTCCCTGCTCTTCATTTACCCCACTGAAACCCATCGACAACACTTCAGGAGCAATCCACGGTTCTGCTCCTGTGGAAGCTGGGTAGAAACCAAAACCAGAATGGGCGATTAGAACCAGAAAGGGTCGCTCTTCTGTCCCCATTCAACACCGAACCACCACCCTCAGCAAAATCCCATCCCACCCAATTCACCCGCTCCCAGCAGGCCGGGACTGTTCAGGAGCAGGTCCGCAGGGGGGATGCAGCACTTACACAAGCTGCCTCGAAACACACGAGTAGAGGAGCACCGCGAGCAGAGCAGCGCGGCGGCGGGATAAGCGGCTGCTGAACAAGAGCCCTGCAGCTGTTCCACGCTCCGTTTAAGGACATCACTACCAGAAAAGACTTAATTTTTGAGCACATCCACACCTGAAGATTAGCAGCACACAGCTTGTCTTCTGTTCACGCTAATCTTTAAGAGCTGAGATTAAAAAATACATTAAAAACACACTTTGAAAGCTCACGAGCAGGAAGAAACCTGTTTTCAGAGCTTTCCACAACTAGTCAAGTGCTGATACTGCAATCGAACCACTGCTGGAAACAGCCTAGTCTACAAACACCTGGTACTTTTAGAAATATTAGAAAAAAAAGGTTTCACACTACCACAGCAAGCACACACATTAGGAACAGGACCTTAAAGCTACACAATTAAAATACAATTCAATATAATTAAACCTGCCCAAAACACACTGTGGATACAAGACTAAGCTGGACTCCAAATAACGCTTGTCAACTCAGCAGCCTCAGTAACGTTTTCAAGCCATCTAGCCGCCCCCAGCGCATTTCTAAGAGGTCCTTGGTGCCCAGGCTTGGGCGCCTCGTAGCTGGTTCTGTTTCAGTAATTCGGACCCCACACAACAAAGAAGGGAGCTTCCAAATGGGAAAGGTCCAAAAGCAACAGGAACCTGGAGGGAAGGTCCAGAGACCGAGCCCATGGAAACCACGTGGAAACACCATCGAGGAAGGGGCTCTGGTTCTTTTTGAGGAAAACACTTGCTGTTGCTCCAGTGAACTTTTCTTAAAGCAAGTCACAAGGAGAGGAATAAAGGAGGAAAGAAGTGCATGTGGCAGGTACCAGGAGGCTCCAATAGAGCAATAAGAAGCTATCCAGAAGTGCACAGAACCAAAGTTACGTTCCAGGATTAGCTGGAACGTGGCCTTGGTCTGATCCGAGAGAAGCGCAGACAAAACGACGCACGTATCTGTAAGTCAAGTCAGAGAACATATGCTAAGATTGCTTCATTTCGAGAGGGAAATGGTACACGGGCCAAAATCTACTTGGAGCTGCCACCAAAAAGCACTGGAAAGAACTGAAGCTTGAACCTCTAACAACAGGAACCTTCCTGCAGAGCTCAGGTGCTACTTCTTGATGTTACAGGATTCAGCTATTCTCCTTATCTATAATTTACCTTCTCTAAATATTGCACTTGCAGTGAATGGGAGCTTGAATGATAATCAGCTATCGCTGTCTTAACCTCTGTCCCAGAAAAGTAGGGTATTGCAACAAGAGAGGCTTCTATAATAAAAAACAGTTTCCCGGGATTACTTTTAAGCAAGGTTCATCTCTGGAACCTCACGCAGCTCAGTTTTACCAAACAGCCAACAAGATGTTACAAGATGTTTATTTTTTTTTGCCTGGAGGGTACACTGTCACATAAGATTTGCTTTTCCAGGAGGAAAAATCATGCAACTGCCAGAAGAAAAATAGGAAATTGGGCAGCAAAATATAGGAGCTGATAAACCACTGGGCGGGGAGAATCTAAAGTTCTCCTTTTTTTCAGAACCCAAAAATTTAATAAAAGAAAGTCACTAGACTAGAACTTATTGGTAAGAACGAGACACCAGATGTCTGCTGCACATTCCGAAGTTTTGCGGAGGCGACAGAGAGGGAGAGCGCATCGCCACCGCAGCCCGGGCCTCGCTCCGTCCGCTGCAGGGCGCGTTCCCGGCAAGCCCGGGGCGCATCGCGCGCGGAGGACGCGCCGAGGGCTGGGGTGCCGCAGCGCATCCCGGCGCCAGCGTCCGCCACGGCGCTCCTGGGCCGGGGCTCACACCCAGACGCCGGTGCTGCTCTTCATAACAGGCAGGTTTGATCTGAAATGAGGTGTCCAAGACGAGGTGGAGAGCACAGGCTGCCAGGCCAAACGAGCACTTTTTCCTTTGCGAACACTGGCAAGCGCTAGGCAGAGAATGCCATGCCATTTATTGACTTTGATTTCTTTACATCCTTCCAGGCAGCAAAGCTCCTTCTCTCATGCTTTGCCACAGAGACAGAAAATAAAAGAACAAACGAACAGCATTCAAACAGCCTCTGTGAGCAGCTACGAGATCAGGAGACAAAAGTGAGAGAAGTAGCAAAGGCAACAGGTTAGTTCAGCCCCCTTTAACGCGAGGAAAGCAAGCAGTGCGACAGTGCTTGGAGAAAGAGCAAAGCCCATTTCTCACTACCTGCTTGTCATCAGCTTTGCCACACAAAGATTTTTCACTGAAAATTAAATAAAGCGATAATCTGAAAGATGGTCAGCTTTTTGCTTATGAATATTTATGGCATGCTGCTGGAATGCTGGTTGGATGTGCACTGCCTTACCTTTAAGGCGAGTACCAAACTCTTCCAAAGCTCGATAGACCATTCCTAACATTCAGACTTTTTTTCCTCCCACCAAGTACTGTCAGATGCTGCAAATGAGCTTCCCAAGCTAAATTCAAAGCAGCTGTTACCACAATCTCTCTCTATAATGGCCAAACAAATAGGATATCCCTTAAAACATTTCAGATTGCAAGAACAAAAGAGCTCGGCTGTTTTGCTACGCCTGTAGCGCAGCCTGTCTCCATGAACGAGCTGATGCTCGTCCAACCTCCGAGAAGTTCGGTGCTCGGCCCCAAGGAATCTTCCTCAAAATGAAGGATACCAAGGAGGCCCAGCCAGCATGATCAGGGCAGGAGGGTTTTCCCTTGAGAACTCTTCCAAGATTTTTACGGCGAAGAAAGTATCTGTTTTTAAAATAACTTTACATTGCTCTGATCTGAAAGCAGCAGAAGCTATTCCCTTCACATCTAGAAGCATTCCCAGGCAAAGCACAGGGAAGCGAGGTAACGCGGCAGTTAGCATGAGCCATAGCAAACAGAAAGCATTTATTCTTTGTGAGGGGGAAAACTACATTGGGACCCTCCGCTTCAGCTAAGCCCCAAATATATAACTACTTACAGCGGCAACACAAAAACCCATTCTGAGATTTCACTGCATAGGACAGGTAAGAAAACACCCAGCAACTGCAACAAGAACCACACCAAAGGCCGAGGTTAAACTGGATCTTTCCTGCTCTCCCCAAGGTCTCCAACAGCTTCAACAGTTTGACCAAGTACTGCTGCAATCTTGGAGAAGGGCGAGTTGCAGTTTCCTTCCCATATGAGAAAGCATAAACAAGGAAAATACCTAAACCAGAAAGATAAAAACATATTTGGTTTAACTGATTTAGTAACTGGCTAAATTAATTTCTGGGCTAATCCATGTTGGATTGGACTGAATAATTGGACTTTAATACATATGCTAGAAGTAGAGACTCAAAAAGTGAAGGCTAACTGAAGCTTAGGGGCCTTATTATTTCACTTTGATTTCTTTGGTCTCTTTTTAAAAAACAGAATGAACGAGAAGATTTGGGAGAGCGGCATACACATGCCAAATGTATATGAATGTATATATTCCAGGAGGTTTATTTCTCCCCTACGCTCCCCTATAGATGGCCAAGGCCACAAAGAAACATCTCAGACTTGGGGCAGCCGGTGTGGCTCAGCCCAGCCCCAACTCAGGCCCTATAAAGGAAGCTGGGAACGCAGCAGGTTTGGGGAACCCTATTAAAAACACACAGCTATAAAACATCTGACTTAACCCCTTCTTCCTAGTGCCTGCATCAGGCAAAGAGGACACTAATTCTCCTTGTTCCTACACACAGACACGCAGCAAGGAAAGCAGGGAGTTACTACTTCCCCCTTCCCTGAGCCCAGAGCACAACACGCAGCAGCCCTTTAATTGTGTAGTTAATATTGCATTAATATTGAACTACCGAGGAGCTCAGAATCAAACAGCAAGTGCAGCAAAGAGCCCTGTCCTCTCTGGGCACTGAGACCCAGCACTTCCCAAAGCCTTTAGCAAACGGCACCGCGGTGCTGATACAGTCTAAATCCGGAATGACAAATCACTGCAAAAGGAAAGAGCTTCTCGGATCCATATTCTCTGCACAGATAGATATACTTTGACCAGTCTTTGATTAAACTGGGAAACACGGCCCCCTCAAAAAACTTTATGAAGCGCAGATTATATCAACATCATTCTGGGCATATTTCATTTTGCAGACTAATAATGCTCCAAGGAGGATCCCCGGTGGCAAAGCCTGCCCGGCAGGACCTGGCTCCAGGGAAAAGGGACTGAGCTCATCAAATACGGCTATTATCACTCGTACTCTTTGTCCTAATTACCTTGGAAGGGACCCAAACGGGGCATTTTGTTTGCAGATTTAGAATAAGCAATTCTGTAACTTCAAAATAAAGGTAAATAAATTGCTTGCTTCCAAAAAACTCTGCGCTTCCAAGTTGCCCTATAGCAATCTAATATTGATCTTTATTATAAAAGGACATAAAGGCAGGCAGTATGCTAATAAAACACTGCAATATATCCCAGCATGATTTAAGATGTGCTTCTACACAAAGTCCAGAAAAGCTCACCCGCCCCAAGCACTATGTGCTTGGATTCCTTCCCTCTCCAGAGGTCTAAAATCTACTTCAATTAAAGTGATAATAATAATTTTGGCTGCCTGTTCACACTTCTCCTCAAGTCTTCCACAAATACCAGTATATAGCCAAGCACCAGCTAAAGAGGAAGCAGGCATCTCGTTCATGACTCTCCAGACCCACTGCAAACATCTTGGAGGCTCCATTTTCACCACGCTCTCAGGAGCATCCAGAGTAAGCATCAGCAACAAGAACAGACAAATAACTGCACGGGCTTTAGCAGATAGGGGAGTCTCTTGAGTGGGAGACACCACCCGAGGAGCTCCCCACAGTTTGAGTAATGTGCTGCAAATGGGAAATACGTTTAAACCACTAACCTTGCAGATCTACACAATCAGGACTAGAACCACAGACAGTGGGGAACACCATCGCAGGAACTGAGCAATGAATATAGCATGTAACCAAGAAAGGAATTGTGAGAAATCTCCATGAAACGTGCCTGAAGGATGCTACTCCGTGTAGTCCCATTAGATATTTCAGAACCACTGTGCAATTTGTGAAGACTATTCAATACGTCGGTGTCTTTTCCCTTTGGAATCCATCCATATAAATGCAGGAAGGCTGAATAACACAGTAAAGGCTGCAGGAGCTCAAGATGTATAAAAACCAGAGGTAATTACATAAACTGTCTTATCTGAAATCTGCAGAACAAAAGCAGTCCAAGGAATCTGAAGGAAAAGTTAGGCTGACTGTGCTGGGAAAGGCAGCCCATCAATCATTCACAACCAGTACCTCTAATATAACTACGTACAAATGAAGCCCAACAGAAGCTTCTGTCAACTTACAAATTGGAAGAAAAAAATGAACAAACCAAAACAGTGAAAAACAATCCCTTCACAAGAAATTGTCTTCTTACCTCCCAGTAGGCCTCACATTTTCCTTAAAGGGTAGTTTTTATGCATTAGAAAATATTTTGTATTAATCAACTGAAGAAAAGCCATTTAGATTATTTGCAAAGCAAGGGAAAGAGATGCGTGGTAAATTACACCATCATTTACTTAATTATAATGACAGATTTCAGGGTTTTAAGATACAAAGAACTATATCATTCAAAAATTTGAAACAATTCCATTAAATTTATACAAAGTATCAGGTACTATAAAACCATTAATTACCAAAAAAAGTTGAAGAATACCAAATTATTCCCTGACGGTATTATAGTTATTTGTCGTCTCACTTACCCAAGCTTTGCACCACATATCTCCTTCTCTTTGCCTTTCTCTTTCTCTCTGCCTTTACGCCGTTCTCTTTCACGAGACCCGCTATGAGTTCTCCTATGCCCGGATCTTTCACTACTTCGACTACAAGATCGTTGACGAGGTCTTGATCGTGATCTACACAAAATCCATAGTATCAAAATTTAGCAATTATACATTTTTCCACTGTCACTGTATTTAGATTTTTCATATAGTCCAACTATTTAGAAAACAGATTTTCAAATTATTAATTTGATGCTTTTAAACAAAAAACTACTCCTTCATAGAATCATAGGATGCTTTAGCAGAGAGCAGTGTTTGGAAGCACTGCTGAATTCAGAGTGCGCTGCCTCGGAAGGAAGGCTACAAAACGAACTACCCCACCCGACACAGTACTCATACAATAGGTATGAAGACAGCAATCATGAGAGCTGCTAGAGGAGAGGAATTCTTTCCTGAACGTTAGTTCTTTAAATTAAGTCCATTTAACCTGTCACGTAATTAATGAGTTACTCATAAAAGAGATTGCGTGCCAGCAAAACCGCGACACTAAGAGTCACACGGCCAAATCCGCAGCTTGGGCTGGCAGCACTGGCGGCTGCACCAGGCTCCCACAAGGAATTGGGCTGGAAACAGAGCGTGGAGAAGTCCCGCGAGCGTGGCCTCCGAGCACACAGAACCAGCCGCAGGCTCTGCACGGCCAAAGGACCTGCTGTTCTCAATCACGTTATCCACTCCTCTGCCATAAACGGGTGCTGTTACTCGTACACTTGAGTGCAAAAAGATCAACTAATATTACAATATGACTGTTCACATTCATAGCCAAACACACCTTTCACGAGCCCCATAATTCTTTTAGATTTTTTTAAAATTTAATATCGTGTACCATCATTAAAGATTAGCTACAGACATTTAAAAAGTAGCTATAGACAACACATTTATGAAAACAGCAATCCAGGCTTCCATTTGCTCCTATTCCATTGAACATCTTCATAAAAGTCCTGCAGCCACCTCAGCAAAGTTTCATTAAGCACTGAGAGCATTTCAGAGTGTGCATTTTTTTTTTTAAGTAATATAAAAAAAACTATTTAGGATCTCTTGGACTGCTTGGAAAGCAAGCTCACAGAGGCAAGGTAAAGGCAACAACTGTTTAATCAAGCCCAGCAACAGAATAAGCAGCAGAGAATAGCACACCCAGATGAAGCTATAAATTCACTTTGGGAAGAATGTTGCTATTGAATCTGGAGTTCGTCCAGCGCTCCGGCTCCGGGGTTAACCTCCCTGCTCCCTCCAGCGTGGTCGGGGGTCACAACCCCTGTCTTACGTTTCCTTCAGCAGATGGCATCTCCTGCAACCCAATATCTCCCACTCTCGGGCACGGATCACATTACCACTTAGGCGTGTGGTATACGAGGAAGCACGGAACATTTTCTGTCTCCAAATGGATTTTATTGCGTCACCACAACCCAAAGGAGCCGCTCTGCTCCACGGCCACGGGTTGCTGGGCCCAGGCGCAGCGGGCAGGGACACACGGTGCCCTCCGCTCCTGCGTCCAAATTCCTGCTTTCTGAGCTACAGTTTGCAGTTGCACAGAACCACCAGTTCCATTTACACCAGGTGGATGCCCTAGTGCTAGATTCTTATTTGTTCACATCTAGCTAAAATAAACTGTGAGTATAATTTAAGCACAGAAGGACATTTAAAGACACAAAATTAATGTGCTCTCAGATTAGCAACTGCGTATTTCTAAGAAGAAACAAACTGATAAACATTTCCCTTACAGAAGTTGTCACTGTTCTCACGTTTGCTCTTTTGCACTCTATAAAACTCATTAACATAGAGCAATTAATAAGCATTGCTCACTCTCGGAGGTTCATAAATAAAACGGTGTTTTAGTTATTCATTTGCACTGATCACAAAGCGCATCTATACTGCACGTATAAAAGTGCCACCAGGCTGGCAACCCAGAGTGATGTACTAACCTCAGCCTTGGAATTAGGGAGGGAGGGACAGCAGCCAAGTGAATGAGGAACATGGGGGAAACAAGAAGGGAATGACATCCAGGCGTCCAGGGCACAGGCAAAACTTGCATCCTGCAGCTAACTCCTGTACCTGGGACAAATCCCTGTGCTCCAGTGCCCCACAGCCAGGATTATTTTGGAAAATGTTTACCTTGCATTAACATTTCCCCTTTGCGAGCCAGTCACCTAACAGAAGAAAAGCCAAGCCAACCTGGGCAAGTACAAAACACAATTTTATCAATGACTTTAAGCTGAATCCCAAACAGAAAACCAAAGACTAGAATTAAGACTGCAGCAGCAGTAGAATTAAGACTATGCAGGAGCTGGGGCAGCAAGAGCCCAATCCCCTTGCTGATGGTTACAGCTGCTCTGGAGGGAGCTCCTGCTCTCCGGGAAATGCCACAGGAATCAACAATTAGCAACGAGCAACTCAAAAGCCACAATTACCCTGAAATTAAGAGTGACACCTGCATCACTTCTTGCATGGGTGCCTGATCTGCCTCTTCAGATCACGAACACATGACAAGTCTTGAAAAACAGGCAGACTTTGTAGAGCAAGTCTCAAAGGGGCAAGTGGGAACCATAAAACACTTAGGAAAACAAAAGGACAATGATTTTTGCCAACAAACTGGTTTTCCCTGCATTCATCTGAAAACAAATATAGGAATTAAGGTTTGTTTTCCCCAGTTTTAAAAGCTTGAGGAGAGCCTGACCAATGAATGAATGAAAAGACTCAATTTGTCATTCAAAAAAAAAAAAAAAGAAGACGGAGTAAGATATAATCTCTAAAGTTAAAACCAGAAAGTCAAACACATTAAATAGAAAAAAAGGAAGCGTACAAGTTTATCCATTCATCAGAACTCAGAAATCATTACATAAGTGAAGCTGAAGAGATTAGAGCCTTAGCAACAAGAGAAAGGTACCCAGGGCCTTACACTGACAGGCCACAAGGAGGTATTGGGAAGGCAAAGGGAGAGACCACAACCACGTCAACCACCACCAGGGAGGAAGCGCCCGGGTGCCGCCCCGCACGCGGTTCAGAGCAAAGGGCTCCCTCCTCGGGCAGGGCAGGTCATGCCTTCATACACGCTGGCTGCACTGCACGCTCCCACACCACATTCACACACGAGGCGCACACCGTGCGTGCAGGCAAGAGTTCATGCTCGCCTGGGGTTTTTATTTCACTGGAAGCACTCCCGACACAAACTACCACATAAATTCCCCTTCACTTCCACTTGCTCCAAGACCCCTGGTATCCAAAACCCACTTGATTTTCCTCCCTTGTTGAGGGAGGCTCCAAGCTCCCTTATATCACAGGCTAATTAAAACTGCCTGTTAATATAATTCAAGCATAATTCTGCAACACCACATGCAAGGGTCAGCCAGGTGACAGAAGGAGCAGAGGGAGGAAGCCACAACTCCCTGCTAACCCAGACGGCCTGAAACCACTGGGAACACTAAATGACAACATCAACACCCATCACCCTGGAGACACCAAGGCCAAAACCAAGTTTTAATATTTAAAAGTAATTCTGGAATGTCTTTGACTCTGTAATGTATGTGACCACCTACCTCATTTTTATGCCCTTTCGTCTGCCTCTCTCCCTTTTCAGGAAAAACGTAACGTTCATTTCCCACTTTTTTGCATCAGCTGCAGAATTTGAATGATGAAACCTCAGCATTTAGCTCACGTCTGACAAGCACTGCTGCGAGGCCACCGACCTTTCACCAGCACACGATGACCATGGATAATTAAAAAATTAAGATAGAGACCAGCAAGAAAAATGAGGAATTGCATTGCCTTAAATGTACTGCAACCTGAGTCTGGGAGTCGAGAGTTGGAAATAAAAGTTCCTACTATGAAAATCACAGTGGCAAATTTAAGGCACTTTGTGTATTACAAGTTGTGTGATGTTTCCACGGGTAGTAGAATGAAATTCTCCTACCCATTCTCTCCAGAATGAATAGTGAGGCACTATTAATGTACTTAAGTGTGGAGCAGTAAATAAAGATATAACTTTATGGAGTTACAAATCATCTGAGCCGAGAAGCCTTCAGAAAAACAAGTACAAAAGCCCAAAGATCCAGTAGGGAATAAAGGTTTTCTATTTTAGTAATGAAGAAAAATAGAAATAAAGCCAATTATTGCTAGTCAAACAAGTCCCAAAGCGTTCAAATTATGGAAGCAGCGGAGGAGACGCCGGAGCGGAGCCGGAGCGCCCGGCCGCACGCGCACCCCTTCCCCCAGCACCCACCCACCCACCGTGCCAAAGGTTAAGTCATTTAGTCAAGTTCAAAGCTCTTCAAAGAGCCCTTAGATCCAGATAAGCCCATATGTTACCAAAATTCTGTGAAAAGCTATTACTTTCCAATCTGCTTTTCATGTCTCCGTTACAGAACACACAGATGCTTGGCATCACTCGGATCCCTAAATTCTCACACCAGATAATCAAGGCTCGCCAATAACTTTCCTATCTAAAATCCTAAGAAATGTCTTTATTCCATCAACACTTAGTCCGCTTGTAAAAATTGAAAGTCTCCATAAAAGCCCATTCAGTTACTGCGCAATAAGTGTTAATTTGCTAATTTCTTCACAGGTAATCAATTAAAATGTAAAATATTGGATAAAATTAGTTGCACTAAATTTAACAGCTGCTCCGTAAGCATAATTAGTTTCACAAGGGCCATATGTATTCTGAACAGAGACAGAGTTGAAACAAATAAGCAGATTTTAAAACAAGTTTGAGGAAATCTGCATTTAATTAGCAGGTGGGCACTACAACTGCATAATGTTTTTATACATTTATATTTATGAAGTGACAGAAGATCTAAAGGCTTTTTAAAATGGCGTTTATTGTTTGAATGGGAACTGTTTTGCTGCATGCTAAAGTGATTTAAATCCTTATAGCTCCACTTTGAAAAAATCATAAATGGTGAAAGAAAACATGTGGAAAACTGTAAAACTAGAAAGAATTTGCGACAAAAAGCAGATACACATACCATAACCAAAAGGAAACTACACTTAATTAAATGTACACTACATCTGGAATATCAGCCTAATAAAACGTGAAACTATTAATTTTCATTGTTCTAAAGGAAATGAGGTCACTGTCGTTTAGTATTTCCCCAATTACACTGCACTAAAGCACTGAGCTCTGTCATATAGGTACAATCTAATCTCTGCAAGAAAACACCACAATTTGAAAACAGTCGCCAAGATGGACTTTTTAAAAATGGAAAGAGGAATTGAGGGCTCAAATACAAAGCAGCTCAAACGCAACAAAACACGTGTTGTTCGGGAAGGTCAGTTTGGGGGAAGAAAAGCAACTCGGAGGGCAACCAGAAGGCACCACCTGAGTGAAGGGCTCGGAGCGCTCAAGCTCTTTGCTAGTTTTCTTCTCAACTTCTCCTGGCTGTTAACAACTCTTATTTACTTCCTAGCAACTCAATAACAATAAAACAATAAAACACAACAAAATCCTGCCTCTGGTATTCCAGCAATAAATCAAAAGTATAGGGAGAGGGGGGAAAAAAAAAAAAAAAAAAAAGGCAGTGGCCCAGGTGTGTTGCATGGAGCCCAGGTGGGTAGAGATACTCATGTCAGTAATGAAGACACAGCGCCAACACCTAACGGCAGCAGTGACACATCCTCTTTCCGAGCCTAAAGAGGAAGCTGCTTAACTCAGCTTCATCAGCCAGGGCAAAACACAACCGCCTCCACAGGAGGAGCTTTGGCAGAACGTAAAATAATTTCAAGCACCAACTGCAGCTATTCCAAGGGTGGAAGAAAGTAATACTGTCCAAAATAAAATAAGGCTACTGCTATAAAAGGTTCCAAGTCACTCTTAGCTTGCAGTTCTAAAACTAATGCACTTGAGAATTAAGCACAGATAACACAGTAATCACAACATGCATTGCAACAGGGTTTATTTGTTGTTAAATATAATGTGAGCGAGAAGGAAGAGGCAGAAACAGATTTCAAATCCAAAACAAGACTGCTGCTGGAGAGAAAAGAAGCTGCTTCAAGCCAGCAGTTAGGCCACTGGTGCACAGCAAAACAGAAGGGGATTAAAGACAGTAACATCATCATCCCAGTGCTGGAGAAATGCAAGATGAAACAAACAGCAGAGAACCAAGATCATCATCCGCAGAGCTAACAAAAGGTGTTTACTGGATTGCGGCATCAGCTCAGCAGGAAACAATTCTTCACCTATAATTACTTATTAAATCACTTTAATTATCTAACTGAATATTTAAGGAAAAAATACTCAAGCTTCCAGTAAATCATGAAAACGATACATTTTTAGTTGCAGAAAACTTGAACAGTTTATGTCCTGAATAGGACATAAATAGAGCAGGACAGAAGAACAGATAGAAAGAGCCCTACTTTCAGCTTGTTTTATTCTCAAGTGGTCCATTTGTTACAGAACTCCAGAGCCCAAGCTCCTGGTCTACCTAGCCTGACTTCTGAAGAGGTCCAAAAGGACTCATTTGCTACAGGCCCTAACAGTCCCATAAAGCGCTGGCTTGACGTAACTGAAAGACCCTAGATCCAGAGCCTCAGTTCAGGAGGTGCCAGCAACATCACCACAGGGGTGTTGGGTATCTACAAGAGACAAACACCTGGATGAAGAACAACCAACTCCAGAAATACACAAAACTTAGAGTCTTTTCATGAGATGCCCCTCACACAGAGTCCTGATTCTGTAGGAGATAAGTCTGAAACCTTTGGCTATGAAAGGAGTGACCACACAAGAAAGCCAACTGCAACGCTACCATTTCTAGGGGCACTTCAACAGAGCCCGTCCTAGAAAGCCACTAATCAGAAAAGAGACTTCACGAAATATTATCTGAAAACCAGAAATACAAATCCTGGATTTTAGTATTCAAATTGAACAAAGTCTATGTTATAAGATAAACAAGATTTAATACACTGCCCTGGAAAGTTAAAAAAAGACTCCCCCCCTCTCAAGTCCCATTCCCCTCTCATCCAAAAAACCTTAGAAGTCTTGGAGCGGACACTTCAAAAAGCACAGACACGCACACCCCTATAGGAACACAGGCTGCAGCTACATATACTCCTTACTGAAAGAGGTTGCTGCAACACATACTATATAGAAATACCCACACTAAGCTGCTCAGCCTCGCTGCAAGGCAAAAGCCCACGGCCCTCCTCGCTCCTGCTTCCAACTGCCTGCAGCTTACGTAGCACAGGGGACCTGCAAGAAAATGGTTGCATGAAGCTTCTAATCCTGCAGGAAACAAGTCCGACATCTCTTTACCTTCCTCTAAAAACAGCACTGGGAAAGCTTGAACTCTACATGAATGACTGAAGTAACACACTCCTTCAGTGTATATTTTCATCAAGTTTTGTATTTAATTTACACATATGGTTGTTCCATTCCTGATACAGCTGGAATGCATTTTAAAAAACAAGGGCACAGATTACTTCTCGGGCTCTCAGCAAGTACACCAAATTATTCATTTTTACATCGCATGTGCAGAAGGGCCTCTGCGCTGGCTATCACAGGAAGATCTGGATACAGCACGCAGCAGTGAAGAGAGCTGAAACTCATTTTCCAGATGGAACCACTTTCCAGGTAATTGTTTGTTGTAAATTTGACAACACCTCCAAATATTATGTTAAGAAATTAAGGAATAAAAATGAGGGATTTCAAGGTGGAATTTTTCACTGCCCTGGTGACTAGGTACATCTGCCCACCTCTGACAACACCACTAATTTATTTTTTGTGTGCTTGTACAGCATCCAATATTGACGGTGCTTTTAAAGCCCAATCATGCTTTAAAAACAATATTAATATAATCATTTCCACAAAGAGATACTAGCAAGCTGAATAAAATGACCTAGTCATTTTTGATGCTTGAAATCAAACTCCCACCGGAGACACTGATGGCTCAGAGAGCACAACCACCCACAGTCAGAGCATTAGAGACCCAAACTCGTTGCAAGGGGTGTTCAAGCCAGCAAGCAGAATCACTGTGGGTCTAGGCCTGGGTTAAAAATAAGCACATCCCAACAGGCAGTGACTTCCCTCTCCACTCAAATGACCCCAAAATCCACTTAAAAGCAAGATTAAAGCACATGCTTTACCTTAATACAAACACTTGGTTAAGGACTGGAACTGTTCTGACCAGCTTGCCTCTCTCGATGAGCCCAGGCTGCAAACTGCACTTAGGAACTCACACTGCGGTAAAAAGCTAAAGGAAAGCAAATAATGGGGATTCCTGAGCAACAAGTCTATCCTTGCCAGGACAGCCTGGGTTAGGGGGTCTCAAGCACAAGCAAAGCAAGGCAAGCTGCGCTGTGACAAACACAGGACCACTCTGACACAGCCCATAGTGCCACTATGTGGTCAGAAGACCACAGGTGAGGAAGGACACTGCCTTTCCTTCGCTCATCCGATTGTCTTGGGGAAGGGTCTCGAGTATTTTGCTGCCTGTGTGAAACTTGGCATTTTTAGTTAGTACTTCTGTTTAGTCTTTCATTTTAAAGTTTTCTCAAGTTTTGTAGGAGAGTCAAAGCTCTCAAGCGCATTCTGGGAGCCCTCATCAGAAAGGGAACAGCTAGACCTCAAATTAAACCAAGTTATTTATTAAATGTTACTCCTTCCTCTTTAATGCACATCACAATCTAATATATGCTCTAACAGTTTTTGGAAAGCTTGACTAAAATTTGTTCCCAATGCATTTTCCTTGGTTTGTATGCATCTGTTTCCATAATACACATACATTTAATGCACATCATGGTTTTGTTTGTAGAATAAGACATCTTTACTTAAACTGTTAATATGCATGACACTACGTAGTTCACAAAAGATGAACAACTTAGCTACCACCAATTGTATTTACTTGCCAAAATGAGGAGAACAGAAGCAGGTCTCTTTTATAAAAAAAGAGAATACAGAACAAACCACTCCAGAGTACTTTCACTCTGAAACCTCACATGGCATAATATTATTTACTGAGCAATGTGCAGAGAAATAGCGCAGTGATGATACTCTGCGGTGCTGTCCACAAGTCCCAGCAGGACCGATGGAGGAAAGCACAGGAACATGGGAAGCTCTACCCAGACAGCAGCATCGCAGCTCCCAAGCGTGCTGAGGGCCTGTGACATCCCATGGACTTGCAGGTGGCCTTCTGAGGCAAAGCCAGGACAGTAGAGAGGACCTTCTATCTCTGTGGAGGAGGACACAGAATATGGGAAGAGAGAAGTTTGGCTAGGGGTTCCACTCAGATTCTCACATTCAACAGAAACCAGGTGATCTAATTGAGCAATGACATAAATGGGGAAAAAGCTTTGTGTTAATGCTTTTGTACCTCGCACAATAGCTATACTGTACAATTCTCATGGCGCTGCTAAATTGCACTGTGAGGAGAAAAAAAGTCCCCGAAAGCCACACGGACTAGTTGTTAAAATTTTGACCAAGCCCAGCGCCGTCCCTGCCGCTGCGCGGGAAGCCCAGGGCAGCGCAGCACTGCCGTCCCGCTCCACCGCGCGCTTCCCAGCGGCGGGAGCCGCGTCCCCACGAGCGCACACGGCACCGCGCTTCACCAGGTCAGCGCCTAACGAGCGTCGGCAACGAAGGCGAGCCGCGCTCTGCGCAACTTCTCTCTGCCGGGAATACCTGGTTGGTTACAAACACGAGCGCTCCTCAGGGATTCCTATTACAGGAATATCAAAACTGAAACAATCAAAACTAAAATTAAATAATTCTGCAATTCTTTTTTTTGTTTATATTTTAGTTTATGCTACCACAATTCGTTTGGTTTAAACTTGGACTGTCACTTAAACTAATATTTAATGAATAAACAACATTTTCTCATTTAAAAAACAAAATGCTATTTTCAATCTTACATTTTAACCAAAATCTGAACAAATCTTTTTTTATCTTGCATTTTAACATTACTGGCACCACATTTTTGTAACAAAAAAATGGTAATGTTGACCTCTATTTTATTAGCCTACAATTTGCTCACCACTGTTTTCTTAAGCTATATGAATGGCTTATGTACATTGACAACAGCCCACAGATGGTTATGATTACATTTAACGGGACAACGTGCTCATTGAAAACTTTCACAGATGCTTACCTAACGGGATGTCACATTAAATCTGGTATTGTCAGATAAAATAGCTCTATCCTAATTACACTGTATTAAAGAAGCCATTTGAAAATGGTGTTTGCAACTCTAACGCAGTTATTGACAGATCCCTGTGCTAGCATTTCTGCCAGAGCGCGTTTTTAAACAAGCGCAGATACTGCAGCGCGTTCTCCTGCCAAAGACGTCCTTGAATATACAGAGCTGTCAACATCTCGGAGATAGATGCCCCTAACTGCCCACCTCTGGTAAACGTCAGAATTCGATTCGAGTACTTCTTGCTTCCTCTCTTAATGCTTAATGACTAATTCCTTAGAGATATCCTTAAAAGCCCTAAAATGTTGTCCTTGGGTAGAAACTTTCACTCAGCAATCAATCGGGAGCAAATTAGAAGATTGTGTTGAAATGTACTGCACTGTTTAAGCTAACAAATGAATGAAGAAAGGGAGTATATCGGAACATATGCCACTACACTGAAGTTGCTAAAAGGGTCTGTTGGAAGAATATTTGGTTTCCAGTGAAGCTAATATGCTATAAGAAGGGACAGTGATGAAAGAATACCAAGTCATATGGAAATCCAAATATAGTGACAGACACAATTATTTTACTAATTGCTAATGAATACAGTCAAGTGGCTTCAAAAAGCAAAACTTTGCTTGGACTACTTCAGGTTTTGACCTCTGCGTGAGCAAATGCATTTCAAACTGAAGCCCACCAAAATTGATTAACGGCGCCAGCCAAGGCCAGCGTGTAGTTGAAGCTTTTTTCCATCTATCACATGGCCCCAAGGATAGTTAAATGAACCTTAAAATGGCTACAAACAGCTCAATGACTACACGGACTCCTGCCAATTAGAAATAATTAGGCAGTCATTTTGGTGGTAAGTCTTTTTAAGTGCATACATAATGATGCAATGATGCTTATTAGCGATCTCATATCAGCTATGCTCAAACAGCCTGGAATAATTATGCAACTATCACAAAGCCTTGCACATCTCTGTACTTCACCTTAATGCATTTAAAAATCCACTTCATTACCTCCAGTAATTAATCCTCCATTAATTGCAGGAAAAGCCCAGTTTACCGTGCTTCGTTTCTAATTATCTTATAAATAGTTATGGTTCTAATTAATGTGTTCATTAAGCTGAATATCTTTCTCAAAGCCATGCTCAGAGCAAAGGTTCTGCTTTTGAGAGAAAAAGCCTAACTAGCCATAAGGTGAGGCCATTCTGGTTGTATTTGCTTTTATTTTAGTATATTCAACCTCCTAATTGGCATTTAAAATCTAATTTGGAAGAACTTCAAGAAGACTATATAGGAGAAAAATAGGAAAAGGATTTTTTTAACCCAGTCTCCAATCAAGATGCTTAGAGCTTTAACAGGAAAACTTTTAGCATATCTTTTTGATATAGACTGGTAACAGATTTTCAGTGCTATCCTGCAGATTAATTTAAATTCTCTTAAGATTTAGCTTACCCCTGCATATTTTAATTTAAAAGCATAACTGAAGAAGAAAAAACACAGTAAATATCAGATACACACACTACTGCCCTTCCCATCATTTCTATGGCTAATGCAAAATTACAAAAAAAAAAAAAAAAAAAAAAAAAAAAACCACACACACACCCCCACACCTATTCGAGGTGGGCCTTATCCAATTCTTTAAAATCAGTGAGACTTTTTTCTATTTGCCTCCTTAAGAGCTAATCTGACCCTATGAAATTCCCCCCCTTCCTTTTTTTCCCCATCTAAATTCTACTGAAAAATATCTTATAAAAAAAATTTATGGATAAGAAAACTCCATATTGAAAGCACCCATTTCACTGTACTTTGAGGTACATATATATGAATTTGCAGGAAAATAGAAGGTTAAAGATTAAAAAAGTACAAAAATAGAAACATAATACATGATTATCGTTAGTTATATTAAGATTTAGATACTGAAGGAATCCACTTCCTATTCCAAAGTTTAAAAACTTCTAGGAATATAAGTTATGTTTAAAAACATCTCCCTGCAATTCTACTCTTCAAACCAAAAAGAACTTGTGACACTTTCCCTTATGTGATCACACATTTAACACAAATAAAGTGGTTACATTTTGCTCAGGTAATTACTTTACCACTAAGACAAAGGTCCTCTATATCCATCTGTATATATATATGTATGTATGTATCTATACACACACAAAATTGTACTTTTTTTCCCCCAAAAAAATCTTTCTTCCTATAACATTACAAATATGGAATCACTGAAGACAAACGCAGAGTCACCATTGACTTTGGCAAGGCAAAATTTTTATTCCAGTAACCCTATGTTTGGGCCAGATGAAGCATCATCATTCATATGTATATGTATATGCATCTCCTTGCTCAGGCGTTTCAGTTAGACAGTGTCTTGCCTGAGCACCTGACAACCAGGGTTACTGTAGAGATAGATACTGTGGAAAAAGGAGAAAGCCCCTACGAAGCATTAAGTACCCCTCGGGCAGAGCACGAGGGGAGCAGCAGCAGCAGATTTACAGTGCCCCAAGCAGCCATCCCCACAGCCACCCCCTCTTTCAGGTCTATTGCAGATAAAGATTTTCTTTGCAGACAAAATCTGGCAGATCAGTCGTAATTCCCTGAGCAGCACCCAGGGAATCACGCTGCTGCTGCTCGGTGCAACGGAACACTGCATCTTGATTAAACAGAGGAGACAGATGAAGGATTAATTTAGCACTGATTGGAAAAAGACAATCTACGCGTGTGAGGAAGCTAGCTCAGAATGTAGCAGTCCATTCAAAATCCTGATCATAATTTGCTAAAATCTAATCACATCATCAAATTAGCAAGCCCCTGCGGAAGGCACCCGTCCCGCGGAGGCCGGGGCCGCGGCACGAGCTGGGCTTCAGCACGGCTCGCCCCAACGCCAGCGGAGCAGGGCAGGAGAGCGGGAACGCACGGTAATAAAACGTCCCTTAGAGCAACTTTCCTTGCCATTTTTCACACTGCATACAGATGACAAAACTATCTCGCTTCTTCCCCAAGTCTCTAAATCAAATATACCTCTTTTTTTCTGATGACTGATGCCTTTGGGGGCTCAAGCAGTGATATCGCAGCTGCAGTATTCTGTCAACTTCATTCTTCTCCCCATAATTTGGGGAGGAAGCAATAAAGTTCAGCAGCCTGCAGCTTTATGAACTCGTATCAAAGTTCTCCAAATTTTTAGAGAAGACAAACTGAATGAGGACTCACCAAGTTTACTGTTTAAAAACAATAGGAGACATACCTAATAAGTACAGGCTTATATCTTAAAGGAGAACTAGTGGATGCCTTTTAGTAGAAGGTTCTTTTTGGGGAGGAAGATGTTTTACTACTTTGAATTCAGGCTCAGCAAGACCAACAATGGGTGCCACCAGCACGGACAGAGCTCTGGATGAACCCCCTCCAAGCACCGGTGACAAGTGTCTCTGCTTCCTAGGCGGATGTGCTCACAAACCTTGTCCTAGCTCAGTCTGTGAAATGTGCCACGTTTCATAAACATAAATGGTGAACTGGCTTAAATATTCCAAGATGTGCATTATAGAAATTAAGGTCCATGTTGAATCAACATCTCTGCCACTTTTAATCATTCAATTCCTCTTTTAGAAGCCCCCAGGGATGGTTAAAAGCCTGTGTCTCGTGAGCATGTTGCACTGCAATACAATACCACACCGTGCTGCTGCCTTCTGTTGCAGAAGCAATACTGCACTGGCAGAGACCTCTGTCTCTGCCTCCCTCTTCACAAGGCATACCATAAACATGGAGATCCATGCCACGACTATACAAATCACTGCTGTGGAATACAGCAAGTAAACTTTAATTTCCTTCCAAAAAAAAAAAAAAAAAAAAAAAATAAAAAAAAAAAAAAAAAAAAAAAAAAAAAAAGAAAAGAAAAATAAAAGGGCAGGTTTTCAAGGCTGTATTCTCTCATTATATTGGGAAAAAAAAAATTCTTTTATTTATCTTTACTTATCCTCTCTGCTATATGTCAATAAATTAATCAGAAACTTAGGGATTTCAATAATTTCCATTGCTTACAAGCCTGCTTGGAAAGAGGCCGCCCTTCTCGCCTGGCTCCCGCTGCCCCTGCACAGACACAATGCCCACGAGCACAGACACGCTCAGGTCTAATGGGAGCACTCCCACGTGTGCACCTATGTGCCACGTGCCTGGTAATTTCACAGAGGAGGAGAACAAGAGCTTCAAATAAAATAACAAAAAAATAAGAGGGAAAAAAAAATCTGCTTTTTGCCTCTGACCTCAATTGTTCCTTGCAGAAAATTGTATATTTTACCAGTGTTAAACTTTCCAAACTTTCTTACTGTTGAAGAAATTCAAAATAGCTTTTAATGTTCCTTTTTATTATGCTCTTAACTAGCTTGTCTGTACAGACAAAAAAGGTAGATTTGAAACTACAGAATTGTGAATCTAGGATACTTCATAGTTATTACCTCCTTGAACTCAAATTTTAGAAATCGCTGCTCTCAAAAGCAGATTCAAAGGGGAATCTAAGTTCTACTCCAGCCATACCTGAAATTACACATTTCTTAGGGACACTGTTTCAGCAGCCACAGAAGACTATAAAGCCTGTTAAAATACCTTTTTATTTTCAGGAGACAAATATGTACACTAGATAATATTATATACTAGCTAATATTATAGTTTTACTTGCTTCCATGCATACTTAGAAACCAGATCTCCCTGTTCAAAGCACTTCCCATTTTGCATTGTTCATTAGAATTTGTTTCAATAATTACATGTTCATTAGACAAGCTACATTAAACAAGATAAATAGTACAAAAACAAACCTTTTTCCCCCATGTTAAACCAGCTATACATGCTGGCTTCCTCGCTCTGACTGTCCCAGGTCTGGATTAAAGACAGACTGTCTCAGATAAAAGCAGAGCTGCAAGTTAAGGAAACAATAAAATGAAATCATTAAGAAAAATCTTCAAAAGCAGCTTCAGAAAACCCTTTTAATTGAAATCATCTGGTTAAAAAAAAAATTTATTTTGACTTTTTTTTTTGACACCAAGAGGGCCCTTCCATCTAAACTACTGTTTTCAGCGTCCTGCAGCACCAGGAAAAGCACACACTGATTCTTTACACAAAAAAAGAACCGAAATCTCCGCGCGCAGCCCGGCAGCAGCCAAAGCTGCTGAGCAGCAGGGCTGCAGCAACCCCAGCCGGCTCCCGCTTACAAAGCGGCACTTTGGTACCTGGTCTTATCCCTGCTCTGCAGCTTACAGAATGCACATAGTGGGAAAGCCGGAGCAGCCTTCGCTAACCGAACCTCCCTGCTGTGTTTGGCGAGGTGGCTTCCCGACGGACGAGCACGCCGAACCCCTCGACGCAGCTGGGAGCTCATGCATGGGTCTGCAGGGAGACAGGACACGTGCTGCAGGATGAAGGGACACGCAGAAAAGCACTGCCACAGCCTCAGCTTAAATCAGCCTCACCTGGCCCCAAGCTCACCCTCAAGCCACACTTTCATTGTAATCAAAACAAAAAGGATCCACCTGCCTCTCCACATCTTAAAGAACAACCGATTTGTACAGGACACAATGGGTTTGCCTGGCAGTGCTCGGGATTTGTACGTGAAGGAGCACGGGGGTCTCTTGAAAAGAGCAGCGCTGGAAGGTGGCACCTCCTGCTGCCCACCACACCATCCACCCTTGCTGATGGGCACCATCTTACCTGGCAGCAAATCCGTTTCTCCCAGGATAATTAATCTCAAATCTGGCCACTGAGCCCTGATCTGCAGTGCTCGGTTAGATGCAAAATAGCCTTGTCATAACTGTCCCTCGTGGAGCTAGAACAAACCCACCCAAGAGTAATGGACAAGCACGAGGACAGACAGCAGCAAGCAAGCTATTAACCTCATACTAAAACTATCAAGAGGAACCCATCGTTACACCCCTCATGCAGAGGGGATGCGTCCCCCTCAACTGGGGCACACACCTTCAGCAAGCTGACATAGGTACTCGCAAAAGTAAAGATACTAAATTCAGAAAGATTTCTTGGATACTGAGGGTTGATAGCTACTTTTAGTCCATTACAGCACAACAGCTAGTTTGGCAAATATTTTTGTCATTCGGATAAGTTCTAAAAAGCAGCAAAACACTTTCAGCAGAAACACATTTTTCACTCAAATTTTTAAACCAGGCATTCTTATATGTTATTAGCATTAGAAAGACGAAATCAATAGTAAAATTTTTGTACTTAATTCTACAGTTTTAAACCATATGTTTGGGAAATTCTAGTCAAACACATGAAACTTCATTTCAGACATTAACCAGTGTTACCTAACACTGGAAATGGCAGCATTTCACTATATCACATCACAATTATCTCATTATATTACCAATGAATCTTTAAGACATCTGCTATATGTTGATTTGTGTACCTACCTCCAGAAACAGAATCTATTATTTTTACCCCAGAGATAGTATTTCATGGCCAGAGCTTTTGTAATTGAGAAGGTTTCCTTTACTGTTTCTATATACGTTAAAAACAAAAAAAATCAAGGAGCCAATTGTCCACTAAAGGAAATCAAATCTTCTTCAGTACCTTTTCCCCAAACAGAAAACTTAACCATACTCTTCCCCGCAGAAGAAACTCCAGTCCGCAAGCAACCCCCTTTTTACAATGTATTTTAAGTATAGCTTCTTTTGTGTACATTCATATATAAAAATGTATATAAACACCTGGATTGCTTTAAAAAACGGTTTCGTGTAATTAAACTCAGTACTTGTGGCTAAATGAAAGATGTGAATTCACTAACTGCTTTTTTTTTTAAGAAACGCTTTTTTTATAGCGGTGAAAGGAATCAAAGCAACCGTCTCTAGCAGCTCTCTGGCCTTATTGATAACTTGAGAGCCCTTGGCGTTGCCTTATGAAGTTTAATTTCCCAAAGCAGTCAATTAGATCTTGGTAACATGCTGCTGGGTGGTTATTGCTCTAGGATATCACAAATGCTACTGCTTCCCTCCTCTATTTTTTCCACTAAATTCCTGTGGAGAAGTTTTTAAAGTTGTTTAAAAAAAAAAAAAAAAAAAATCAGTTGTTATAGGGAAAGAACAAAACTACTTTTGACTATAGGTGCTATAACCTCTAATACAATCAAAACATCCAAAATAAAATTATAGACACTATAGACATTGATAGAACAAGAAGAAATAAAGTCTGACATTACCATGCACAAAAAAAACCCCAAAAGACTACAGGAATGAGCTCCATCATTCACATTTCACTAGTTCTTCTCTGCCCCACATCTTTAAGTTCAACACAAAAAGCTTTACAATATTTTAATTAAATATACATTCTAATGGACCAAAACCAAAGACTCCAAACTTGCCTTTCTACACCTCTAAGAGAAGAAAGAAACACGCAATGTTTATACTCATATTTAAAAATCACGTGGGTTTTTACAACAGTCAGCAGACCAAGAGCTTTAAAAGAGCAATAACCATGATAGCACCAGGAAACGCAGAAACAACAAAACATTTTAAAATAAATATTCTGATTAAAGAGTATTGTCTCATTTCTTACCGGACTGTTAACCTGCTTCTTTGGAAAATTCTTAGGTCCAAAGACAATAATGCCCCAAACATTTTAATAGATTAAGACGTTTCAATGACGAAAACTTGTGCCCAACTTCCACAACTGTCTTGTCCCCATCTCTTGCCTTTTATACTGGATGTCCAAAAAGAGTATTCTTAATCTTAACCTTTCCCTTCCCTCACAGCAATCTCATTTTTTCCTGTTATAACTATTAGTTACTCCCAAACTTACCTCTAGTTCCTGCCCAGCTTCCTCCTGTCACATGCTCATAACTATCTTGTTCTGCCATTGGTGGGGTGACCAGGGCAGAAAATCTTCACTAAAAACCTCTCCTTTTCCCCAGGAGAGCCAACAGCTGAGGCCTCTACTCCTCATGTGAATTAAAATTGAGGTTGTTCCACACATCTGCATCATGTATTTTTCTTTTTTCCCCACTCCCTCTCTCTCATTACTTTCTTATAAAACTGTCTTCTAGATCCATGAAATTTCAATTCTGCTCTTCCTCTACCCGTTGTTATCTTTTCTACTACACATTGCTGCTGGCATCAACATCCACCTCAAAACCCTCAGACTGATACTTTGCCATAAACATCAACAATATACCAGAGCAGCATTTTTACTTTCTTACCAATATTCCATATATGAACTGTAGGATATGTAGTATATACTTCCATACAATTGATACGTTACAGGTATGTTTTTGGAGTAAAGCAGATGTTATAGATCAGCTTAGATCAATACCCCTCTTTCCCAGCTGCTTCCACCACCAGCTCTTCTCATCCCATATGGCAGTCACTCTAAAGACTGACGCATTTGCAGCAGTTGGGCAGCTTGGCTCTGCATGGGAACAAACACCACAAAACAAATCTTGCAAAAAGCAAAATTAAGTCTTAAAAAGTAATCTCAAAAATAGAGCAACCTCTGCTTAGCCAAGTGACAAAAAAAGCAACCAAAAATACCACTGCATAGCAGAAAAATGAAACAATAGAAAGCAAAACATTGCAAAAATGCATTAGCAACCATGTCTACCACCAAGACTAAAAAAAAGCCTATGGCATACTATAACAATCTGGGCATTTTTTACATTCTTTTTACACTTTTTTCAAAGATATTTTTAAAAAGAAAATTGTCAAAGACAAGAAATCTCGTACAGAAGATGACCGAATCCTGCCAGTGTTAAAACCCAAAAGCTGCCAAAGCCCAGGCTCTATCCTATACAGAGTCATGCTGTAAAGGACCTAGAGTGAACAACGGACACATAGCTCAGATTTGCAGCTTGCACCAGCCATGAATAGGTGTTCGAAAGAAGCTCTGAGCAGCTGAGCACAGAGCAACCCCAACGGCAGGAATCTCTAGCTTCCAGGTGAGCACTGCCCAGCATTCTGTTTGGGTTGGGAGCAGCAGGGAAGAAAACACAGCTAGGAGCGGGAAGAAAGGTCATTCCTGTACTTCCATCATCACTGTGTGGCACAGATCAGGCAACACAAGTAAGACCAGTTTTATAGCTCAGGATATTTGCGAGTCTAATCTAATAGGTTGTATACCAACACCATATTATTAAAAAGAAACTGTTTTTTATTACTATTATTTCCTGCACCTTTTCATGTTGCATGTTTTTGCATGACTAGAGAACCCCATCTCTAAATAGTAAAGCTAATAAAAAATTTTAAAAAGATAAAAATAAAGAAATCCGACAACCTCTGGGGTTGAACACAGATTCATTCTGGTTTGCACAGGGAGGAGAGTGATTATGTCAATCTATGCTCTGCTTTTTCACACCAACAGAGAAGCCTATTCCAAAGCCATCCTGAAGTGGGCGACCCTGCTGCTGCACTGCAATAAGCTGTACGTATTTCACTACCAGTTAGACTGGGCAAAAAACTTGCATAAGATGCAACTAAATCCTCCTCACTGCACCCCAAAACTCTGACCAAGCACTTTTTTCACCGACAGCCTAAAACCATCAAATTCACAAACAAGATTACATTGTGGACTCTATTTTCTCTTCTTAGGTATGTACAGATATAGTAGCTGTTAGCATGTCATTCTTTAGGTTGCACCGCATCAAAGATACGTCAGGACAGCAGTTTTCAATTTAACATAATAGGAGAAGTCAAAAGCACTTGGCAGACAATAAAAACGAACTCATATTTAAATGCAATTATAGTGAAGTCCTCTACGATCATAGGATTGTATGAAATCAAGCTGAAGAGTTTAACATTGTTTTGCTATTATTATTTAAAGTTACATAAAAGACTTAAGCTACAAACTCTCATGTAAAATAACTGTTCTCGTACACAATTAATCTGCATAACTATTGTAGAGAAAACTCTCCAAAGATTAACAAGACTATCCACGTACAAATTATATGAAATCTGAGTTCCCCCGTTGTAGAGAAGCATAATATTCTAATAAGAACTATCCTAATCTTCACCCAGCAATAATTTCAAGATGATATTATTATTCTCATTTCCTTGAATAATATCCATACTCCAGGGCCATTTTCCTTCTCATATTCAATATCATGCATGCTTGTATCAAGATTCCTTTCTTCATATCCTGTCACAGTATCAATCACTGCCTCCTGTCCACTCAATCCACTTTTGATTTATCAGCCGCCGTCTTTCTGGACTCCATAACTCGACCCAAACCATTTTAGCAAGACATTGACAAATAGCACCCAGTATCACATCAACCTGTTCCACTTAGTAAACTAAGAAACAGTAACTGTGACATCTCTGCATAAGTATTCCATTCTATTCCCCAGACTGATGTATATTAATGAGATGGTATTTGAAATGCTTCTTCCACATCAGCATCTAATATGATCAAATTAGGAAATGGGATGATTTATTAAATTTCGTAGAGCTGAAATATTTCTTTATATCACTGTATGTGTGGTTTCAGAAAGTGAGCTGTTGCTTTCAATTTTTCTACTGAGGATGTGCCTGCATTTCACAGACGAATTATTGTCTTTAAAAAGATTGCAAGAAGGCAAAATGTTATTAAGCAAATGCTCAGTAAAACAAACTAAATCAGTTTTAAAATTCCTAATTTAATGTAAATCTTGGTTGTTTTGCTGAAATTCAGTTTGTGATCTTATTAAGTCATATTTGCATTGTACTACCTTGCTGTAGGACAGCTTTAAATTTATAGCATTACTAGAACGCCCCACTTTTTGACTCATAAAATGCATCTAAAATAAAATAATTACACTATGCACACATTTTATCTTCTAGGACAAATCTAATTTTTTATACTTTTTAAGTTACAAAAAGCACAATAGAAACTCAAAATATTTTTTTAACGAGGCCAAACTTTTCAAATTAAAAAAATATTTAATTGTTTCACTTAAAGCTCTGTAAATGATTCACTCAAATAAAATACCTTTGTTGGAGAAGCTATTAAAAATTACATTCCAGCCACAAATACCTTTACCAACATGTTCATTACCTTCAAAGACAAACTATCTTAACTTGATGGGGAATTGCAGGGAAAAAAGGTATTATGAGAAACGGAACCTGACATCCGGATGACTTATTTCAAAAACAAACCTAGTGATTTAAAGATACCATGCAAAGGATTTTAATGTCCAATATGAGCCTAGTTGCCTGGTGCAACTTCCATTCCCACTGGAAAAAACTCATCTGCTTGAGCCCCAAAAGGGGTACTCTGAAAATTCAAATGCAACATTGCAAATATAAGCAGCACAGAGCAGATCTTTGCTTTACTGCCGTATCTCATCTGGGTGGCTTTTTTGGTATTCAGTAGCTTTTACTACCTGCAACTGTCAAGTCAGAAGCAAGAGATCTACAAGACTCCTTTAGCGGGTAACACATTTCTCACTATGCTAATATAAGTTGGCTTCTTGAGTTACTTCTAATAATTTTATTAGCTGCTAGTTTTATGAGTTTAATAGAAAATTACATGAAGTACCAAATTCTAGAAACTTAGACTATGAAGTTAATGAAAAGGTTAAAAAGAACTCCAAGATTCAGTAACCTCATCCATGCATATTCCAAAGACATAGAAGATATTAGATTTCCATTAACTGGAGAAAACACAGGTTCAAATGTAATATTTTAATACCAGGATACAAAAGTTACAACAAATTCATTCTCTGCAAAGCTATAATCACGCTTTTTTATTATTTATTTACAGCCTATAAGTGACCACAGGCAAGTGTTCTACACAGCACTAACAGGGAGCTAAAACAAGCTTTGGCAAATTCCCTGCTACGTGACCTAGAGGAGGTAACCCCATCAATATTGCCATGGCTTCTGGAGCCACCTGAGTTTTGATTGATTTCTATTTACATATTTTTTCAAACACTACAGCAAATAATTAGGGTCCATTTCCACTGTCATAAAGACTCATCTTTGCCATTAGTTCTCCCAAAGGCCCTGCTCCCAAGCGTTAAATGCAAAAGTCTCAATAAACACAACACAAGCCCCTCATCTTGCATTATTTAATTTATCTATTGAGATCTTGAAAGTGTCTGTAAAAAAAAAAAAAAGGGGGGGGGGGGGAATTATCTCTGTAAACATTCCGATGAGATCCTTGATAACATTGTGGAATCCAATAAATAGGTATCACATCTCCACAACAGCCAGGAAATTCACACTGACAAGAACAATCAAAAACAATCTGAAATACAGTACAACAGTTTCGACTGGAGGAAAAACTGTGCACACCCAACATAAAAGTCACTCTGGGCATTTCTTGACTAAGTGGGTCCACCTGAGAAAAAAGAGGAAAACAAAATCATCTTCTTCAAGAGGAAGAACAACATAAATAAACCCTTCAGATAAAAACACCTTTCAAGAGGTAAATAAAAGATAACATATAGAACATTTCCATCCTGGGTTTAGGCAGTCCACCTCAGGCCCCAATGGGGTTAAAGGAAGACACCAGCAGAGCAGATGCAAAGCTGAGACTCGACTGCAACAGCTGCCCACTATAATAATTTCCCTCAAAAAACCCAAGGTTTGATGTGATCCTCACACAAATCTCTCTTCTCCAAAAAGAAGAAACGAAGATGGAGACTAAATTCTTTTAAACAAACTGCGATAGGTCAGTTCGAGGCAGGTGTCTCTGTTCAGGTTCTGCTTAAATTAGGCTAATTTAGATTTTCTGTATATCCTGTTATTCAAAAGTAAATGTAACAAATGGTTAGTTACTGTTTTACTTCAAAACACTTTTTCCTAGAGTCCCTTTAGGGTAGCACCTGCTTGCCTCACCATTTTCACTTATAAAAATGTATTTCCAGGTTGCAGTTTGCATTATTCTCCTCTGTGGCTCTTCCAAGTCTCTTCTCCAAATACTTCAGAGGTTGCTATATCTTCCCAGCTGCAGCTCCACAGGTTCATTCACGCTATTTCCAGCCACCAGAGACGGTGTCCCCACAGCACCAGCTAAGTTCCCGAGCAGACCACCACGAAGGATGTGGAGCTGCCCAGCTTCCCCTCCACAGAGCTGGCACCCACGTTCCTCGCATCATCTCAAAGCAAACTCACATGCTATCGCCTTACATCAACTTATCACACACTATCTACAGCACTTACCTTTAAAAATCATCTATGGAAGAAAATATACCGACCCACTCCAAGTTAAAAAAAAAAGTATAATATATCAATGAATTACAGATGCCAAACTCCTATGAAATTCCATAATGACACCGGCCCTTGTCACACATTGGTCATTTAAGAGTCTGGTCCCCACAACCCCCAGCAGCCAAGAGTGTCAAGCTTAACACCAGAGCATGTGGGGGGCAACCACAGCCTTCCACTTGACTATGATCTGCCACCAGCAAACTTCACTTGAGGCCACAATAGCTCTTATAATGCAGACCCTGATCACACACTAATCAGCTTCACCTGACACTCATTTTTATACCCCTGCATCTAAACTCCTCTTTCCCTACCTGAAGGAAAATGCACATGACATTCCTCTTAAGAAAGCTGTCCCATGCCTCAAATCAGCACACTGAGATGGCACAGAAAGGAGCTGTTTAGTACTGTTACAATTGCCTCAATACCAATAAATACAGAAAAAGTAGACTTCTGGTAGCAGCTTTCTGCAACCCATCTAACTCCTCCCTAAAAATGAGATTAATCCACGGCTTCATCATGGCTTAACATCACACTAGAGCAACCTTGAAAAAAAAAAAATCACAATAAAGCAGTCAATGTGACCACTTGGTTTTAGTTTTATGCATTTAACATGACAAAAGATCCTTATATATAAACATCCTAAATTATTTATGTATTACATGTATATACACACACATACATTTTCTCTAAAGAACCTTGTGCTTGTGAATAATTACCTGCAGCTATACCTTCATAGCTGGAGTACTGAAAAGCCAGTGTATTTTATAAACAATATTTCACAGCATGAAATGAAATAAATGGCAGTCAAGTTAAACTTTTTAGGGTCATAACTGCCATATATTGCAATGGCAATTAAGATCAATAAACACCTTGAAAAATATGACCAATAGTATATTAAACTAGGTGCAACAAGAGCTGTTGTTCATATTCATCATAGTAATACCCATATCTTTAAAACTGTTTATCAGATTTTCTAATGCTCGGTATGCAACATACTGAAAAAAACACCTTCATTTTCACCTTATTTCCTTCAATATTTCATTGTTTTAAGCACGATTTTGATATAAAAACAGCAGATATATACAAGCATATTTCAACACCCAGCTTGGTTGCCTACTCAGAAGGTTTGTACACTCACAGAGAGATCACACTGTTTGAATAACCAAACTACTACTACAAAGGCACGGCAACAGTAAGTGTCCAGGCAACTATTCTAATGAACAGCTGTGAATAAGTCAGGAGAGAATACGACCAGGAAAAAGTGAAATGCTCATGTCTTTCAACAACATTTAGAGTCAAAAATTCTACTGATTTGGTATAAGATAACACGATTTTAATAAATTCTTGATACATTAAATTACCCAGCTAAAGAGCTTTATGCAGATATCAAAAAAGCTTCAGCCTGCCTGGTATTTATCACTCAATAATGGATTTCAATACAAAGTGATTATAGTGGTTCTAATATGCACAAACAAAATTTAAACAAACTTTTTTAAAAAAAAGTCAAAAAACCCACAAATAATTGATCTTTTAAATCACACAAATATGAAAGAGATTAATTGGAAAATCTGAATGCATTTTAAATATTTAAGTTCTGTTTATTATTGAAAATACCTACTTGTCACAATCTGATTTATCAAAAATGTTTTCAAGTGAGATTTTTATAAATGTTAACTAAAAATCTTTGCAACTATAAACGCCTATTTCTTCAAGAGAAATACAGATGAATAAATAATAGTCGAGACATCTTCAGCAAGCCAATACTATGCACTGTTTTTATAGAAATCAATAATCAAAAAATACCCACAGGTTCTTTTCAGGTGATTATAATTAAAGGAAAGTAGGATGACATTACCAGTTTTCTGTATGTGTACAAACACAAAACATGTAGCTTATCTTCAAATCCAATTGTGTGACCGATTTAATTTAGAAATATCCTCTATCAAAAGCATAGTACAGAGATTTCATGAATCATGAAAAGTTTCAAATTACATGTATAGGTTAGATAGATCACTCCAGTACATTTCAAACTCTCTAAGTACACAGGAATTTTAAATAGATGTATGGGATAGAATTAGTATTTTCATTTCCTTTCCTAGAAAAGGGGAAAAAAAAAAAAAAAAAAAAAAAAGAACCTTACCTTCTTGTTCTACTCTTTGACCTTGATCTTTGAGACCTGTAGGATTTTCCTCTGCCCCTTGATCGGCTACGACTGCGTTTTCTTCTAGAACCATATGAAGAACTACTGCTTGATCTGTGTCTGCGTCTAAAACAAGACCACACTGTTAATATGCTGCTGCTTTTAAGGAGAAATGTTTACCCTTGAAAAGGATATTAAAAAAAATCAGAAAGATATTATTTGTATTGCAGGTTCTGTAAGTGTCAATGTACACCACTATTACACTGTACTAAGTGATTTAAAAACATTTGAGTAATGCCTGTCTTAAAGAACATATATTGCAAAATGTATATTCCACAACAAAAAAAGGGCAGAAGAAACAAATTATTTATTTGCCCCAAATCAAACAGTGCTTTAAGGGCAAATCCAGAAACACAACACAGCTCTTGACAGCTCATGAACAATTTGTGGGAACTCACTGCCTCTTTGCCAAAGTTGAGCTTAAGAGAAACATTTAGACCTACATTCTCAGCAGGACTTAGAGAAATACACTGTACAGATCTCTTTCCAGTATAAAGGACTACAAATCCAGCACTAAAAATGAAATTCATTAAATGTTAGCTTTCACATAGGCACTCTATTAATTGTACTCTGTACAAGTAGCGCTGCAGCAGTCTGGACTGGAAAGGATTAACAGGTTAACCACTAAAGGCCAGGTCTTCACTTGAAAGAGGAGTGCAGTGTTTCTACCAATAAAGATGGAAAAGTATTTGGAGGGGTTTTTTTCCTCTTTAGATTTTTCATTCTTAAGCGTCCAAGAAAAAACTAGCACGGCCACGGTGCAACAGTGACTCAACAGCTGGTAGCAAATGTCCTCCACTAAGGGCCAAGCAGAAGTGCTGGCCAGATCCTAAAAACAGGCACTTTGGTCTTTTCTGGATTCAATTTAAGTCAACTGGTCTTCATCCAGACTCTAATCTCCCTTCAAGCTCTGTTTTTATCTGCGAGATAGCCATGCCTGCACTGGACTAAAGAGATTCATAAAGCTGCATGTCAGCAGCATATTGTTGGCATCAAAGCCCATGTCATCTCGCTGTGTCCCCTAAGGGCTCTATGTAGATGCTAAACAGGAACAGAAGAAAGAGGGAGGGAGAAAACAAACAAAAACCAGAATCTTCCAACCTTAAGGATTCTATGATTCCATGAACTAGCCAACCTGCCCCTTATCAACCTCTCTGCGAACAACCAGAGAAAGGTTGGTCAGGAGCAGTTTCTAGCATGTTTTCCAGTGCAGACAGACATGCTAAGTATTTTCTAACTCCACTTATTATTAAATTGTCCACCAATTGTCCAGTTTGAATCCGAGGTCACCTCAAGCCAGACTGAGACATACCCAGGATATCTAAAAAGATCAAGTTGTGAAGGGTATCACCTTCATGGAGGAAAGATGATTTTAGGTCAAGAAAAAAAAAATGGTAGGTATACCAATTGTTGTTCCCCACAAGTAATTGACTACTGTGTTCTATAAATGTAAAAAGCATTAAAAAAAAAAATAGTCTTTATGGAAAATTTGTGGATTTGTGTAAAACCATCTTCAGCCTTTCAGTTAAGAAAGTTTACCTTCTTGTCTTGAAAGCCCTACTTGGTTTCTTACAACAGAAAACAATGACAGTACAGTCATAAAATTATGTCTTGTGATGAGGTTAAAATGTGAACTACTCTATTTCCGAGAAGAAATTCCAAGGTCATTATTTAAAAGGAGGAAAGAAATAGTTAATTGTAAGTTTTTAAATATGGAAGTTTACTTTTTTTTAAATAAAAAATAATGACACATTTTCCAAGACTGAGCTAAATATGCTATAAAAGCCCAAACTACAACTGACTACGCACAAGATTTAAACACTTCTAGCTTTCCAGCACAGTATGAAAGAGCCAGTAAGTTGTAACCACTACAACAAATGCACCTTTTCTCATAAGAATGTGAACGAGACTGGAGATCTCGAGACCGCGACCTTGACCTCGATTTCCTTCCGGACTTCTTGCGGGTGTACGTTCTGCTGCCCGAGGAGCTGCTCGAGGACGAGCGCCTGCGATGCTTCTTCTTCCTACGGCTTCTGGTCTCTTCCTCTGTGTCCGATGAGCGACGACCCATTTTTAGACTATATAAACACAAAAATTCTAAACTGTAAGAAAGCTTCTGTGTCTACATTGCATTAGGTAACAAGATCTTTATATTACACACACTAGATATAAGAATAACACCTTTTTTAAATTTTATGTGGGCAGGAAATTTGGAGATTGCATTTAAATCCCTACTCTTGCATAAAACGTAAAAAAAACAGACTGAAAAGTAATTTGAAATTTACACTGCTGGTAAATGTACATAAATTTATTATGTCATTGAATATTTGCTCTAAACTTTCTCAAAAGGGGTATCTCAGTTACTTGAACACAGGTAAATACTTTGATTAAATCCTTTATTACATCAAGATATGTTTTCCTTCAACTTGCTCATACATTTTACACATAAATACTCATTTTTCAGAAATTTGTCATGTGTATACAGGTACTTCCAATACCTGAAATTTCACACTATGATGATATGCCATCATTATTACAGTATATTTAACATTTAAGTTAAAGTTATAGAGGAGCATTATTACATTCATTGCACAATCTGAAAAATGCAAACAGTCAATTACATCAGCAATTGAAATCAACAACCACTTGCTGCTAACCATAATGTACGATTTTGTTTCTCCTTGTCAAAATACCCATTTAGAAAATATTTTATTAAAAAAGCTTTTTAGGTGTTTTTTGATTTCTTTTGAGTTTGTTTTAATTTTTTTTTACTACAGCAAGGATGATTTGGGTCTTTAGTGTAAACAGTCAACTTTAAATGGCTTTATTTACTTTGCTAATAAGAACTGTAAACAAAAAAAGTTCGTAATTCCTGCAAAGAAAATTGTCTTCCTTTGGTTTGCAAATCATGAGAGATTGGTTTTATTGCTGTCATCTTCTCAAGAAAGAAGTGTTACATTTCTCAATTTTTTCAGCATGTAAAAAAAGTGGACAATATTTTAAATTTTTTTTTTTTGGATCCAGCACCAGTAGGTCTCCCAGTCCAAGTCTCAGGATCCCTCTTCAAATACTCTAACTAATGACACTTAGCAAGAAGCCTTCTTCCCAAGAATAAACAGATATTTCAAGGCTCCCAAGTCACTTCTGTACTAGGAAAACCGGAACCTGTAGTTTGTCAATGTTCATATCGACAGTGAAAATAGATCATATATTTTAACCACAGTGTCATCTGTCTTTAAGCAATAGTGACATATTAAGGGCCCTCATACTCCTGGCAGATGCAAGTTGAGTTTTCTGCACACAAACTTTGGCCTTTCCTCATACCTTTTATCACCTTGGCAGCAGATCCTGATCTCCGGGGCAGAGACTGAAAAGGGAACAGGAGAGAAATTTATTGCTAAGGACATTCATGGTTATATGCAAATATAAGTCTTGGTTACTTTGGGCCCTTAAATCAAAGGACATGACTGACAAAAAGCCCTGCTTAGCCCACAGACAGAAGCCTACTAAACTTGCACCCTTAATCTCCCAAGAGAGCTAAAATTCCAACTCATACCTGCTACCACCCTACACGGACACCTCCAAACACCCCTGCGGATTCGGCACTCACCACATCGGCACACCATTGACCACATTCCCAAGGGAGTCTTCCATGCAGCTATGTTCCAAGTTTAACTAAGTATACAGACAACACTGAATCTAACAGAACACCAGTTAAAAACCAAGCAAACCTGCAGGGGAAGCTCTGGATGACTTTTACTGCATGACTCCATTTCATCCAATAACATTTAAAGAAAACCCAAAATGGCAGGTATTCGGATTTTCCTTGGTGTTTGCAAGAGTTTACCTACTATCACAACCAACTGGATAGCTCTGTAATTCTCGTTCCCATGCATCCAAACTCTGCAGAACATGCAGGGCTCTCAGGCATGCAATCTGGTGCTGCTAATGCCACTCCTGCAGCCAGGAGTGCCAACAAATTAGTCATGACCAGCCTCTGCCACCTTCCCCATACACCTACCTCAGGCTTCAGTAGTTTCACTTTTCAGTGCATTAGGACTGGGCACTGAGGCAACGATCTAAGCAAAGTATTTCTGAAATATTCAGCCCAAACCAGCAAAGCTCCATGCACCCAAACCAGTAGGGCTTTAGAAGGATGCTATGCTCTGCAAGATCATCTTTAAAAACAAAATATTATTTTGAATGTCTCACAAAAGTTATGCCACGCAGATTTGAGATGATAAAAAGCAACACTTTACAGAAAATTTTATGTTTTTTATATAAATACAATATTGATTTCTAATTCTGTGGAGTAAGGTTAACTCTTATCTTGTGCTGGTACTTATTTTTTTTCCCCACTACTAGTAAAAGCTTTACGGAGCTCTAAGGTACCACCACTTATTGAACGGTGAAATAAAGCTCTTTATGTATGTATTGATAGAATGATCTTCAAATGAAGATTAACCTGAATCTCAAACTTAAGTAGAGCTGTTCATAAAGACGAAACCACAATGCACAGATTTTAAGCTAAAAGCTCACAAACTAAGGTTCACAACAGCAAGATTAATGAAAAAGACCAGAGAAACACAAAGTACAAAAGACACTTCTGCTGAGATATTCACCACTTGAAGTGGATATCATTATGAGCCAGAACATCACACTTCAGCAAATATATCATCCATTGTTTAACTTCCTTCTTCATCTGCCATCAGGTTTCCCCCCACACACACTTGGACACGTAACTGGATTAAGCAGCCTATCGAGTACTGTGTAAATCTCAGCATGTGCTCGGCTTTTTTTTTTTTTTTATTACGGGTACAGTGTGCACAGGCAGAACCTCCTCCTTCCCACAGCCTTGAGCCCAGCAGGTCTGAGCTGCTCCAGCTGCTCTGTGGGACAGAGGGATGTGGGTGATACCTCCCTGCACGCTGGGGAGTCACCTGCAAAGAGGCTGCCAGCAGCAGACTGCTGGTCTGGGGACAATCTCTCTCCCACGGGGATATCTTTGGGGCACATTGGCAGCTGGAAGTACCCACAGACCAAGAACTTAAACTAAGAATGCTCAGACTATCCTAATTTCAATACTTCCCACCTGTCTGAAACCAGACTAGCCATTAAAACACAGGGCATCCGTCCTTATCCATACATCCCTATGCAGCCTTATATCACTTCCTTTTTTTTTTATTTTTTTCATAAAAGCACACTAAAAAAATATGACTCATTATATGGCATCATATGCTGAAGCTCATGGGCTTTTTCTAACCATATGTTCCAGGTCAAAGCCTGCAGATGCCCCACAAAGACTTCCACCTCAGAGTTAACAGAGTGCCGTATGGCAGTTCACCCCTCCAGCTACGAGACTAGGGCACATCGTTACGGCTCCTCACCCTCACAATGCCCTGATAGAAATGCTCAGCCATTGCATTTGCAGCAGGTGATCCACGCTGGCCAACTCCTCCTCCTCATGTGGACACACAGGGAGGATGAGGGTCTCACTGCCTGCTGAGGCAGCGAGTTAACTACATGTCTACCATTTCCCACCACATTTGAGAACCAGCAGGCAAGCAGCAGCCTAGGTGCTACCAGTTGCATTACATTAAAGTAACTCCCAGTAGCAGTAGTGATTATTTTGTTTGCCTTTTTAAATCTTGATTACAGCAGTACTCAATAGAGACAGAAGAGTTTTACTAGCAATTGCTGGCAGTAAATGAATTGCAGGTCTGCTGAAAGCACAGGTTCCAACCGAGGCTTCTGTGGGGAGAGTTTCTCCCAACCCTCCTGTCATGGCAGCTCACACTGCTTCACCTCTCAGCCCAAATCTTCCCTCCTGGAGCTCCTTGTCTGGTCTCCCTTATGGCATATTTTTCGCAAAGATCAGTCTCAAATTATTATTACATTTACTGTTGCAGATGCTCAGAAGGGAATGCTTCTAGTTTGAACTCCAGAGGCTGTTACCTGGTAAACACCAGTAGACTGCACTTCAGCACAGGACCCAATTAGAAGATATAACCTACAGTTATCGCAATAAGAGAGCAGTTATAAAAGCAAAGGAACCACCACGTGTTATAGTTTATATTTGCTGCTTCCTAAGGAGTTGACTACAAGCAACTTGCAACAGTCACTGACCACACACACTGTTTATGCAGCCTCTCTGCAGACAAGACCTCCAAGGAAAGTACAATCAGCAACACAGGCCCTGATGGGTCAATACCACGGGCACCTTCTCTCCTGACAAGGCAGGAGAAGAGCCGCTCTTGTGAGCAACAGCCTGAATTACTGTTGCTATTAAACACCTACTTAAAGACCTCTCCTTTCCTTGGTCAAGTTCGCAGACCACCACAGGAGCAACAGAAGCAGCACCAGGCCCCGGGGACACGCGGCGAGCGGGACAGGAAAGCGCGGCCGGGAAGGGCACGCGCAGCACGGAACCACCCCACACCCAAACCGGGCCCCAGGGTGCCCTTGGGCACCCGGAGGCAGCAGCGGAGCCCCCGGAGCCGCGGGCGCCGCCAGGACTGGGCCTGGACCGGGACTAGGCCCGGGCGTCGTCATGGCAACGCAGGCTCGGCCCGCCCCGGCGCCCCTCAGGCCCGAGTCCCTCTCGGTTACCTGAGCGCCGCGGCGGCCCGGTTCGGTTGCGCTCTACGCGGCCTGGTTCGGCTCTACGCGCCCTGGTTCAGCCCACTCGGTCCGGTTCGGCCCACTCGGCCCGGCTCGGTCCTATGCGGCGGCTCCCAGGCCGGCGCGGCCCGCGGCTGCCGCTTCGAGCGCAGCGCCCTGCTAGGGTGGCCGGGCAGGCAGGGCCAAGCCATCGCCGAGCGCATCCACGGGGCCAGGCAGCGCGGTGGAGCCCGGAGCTATCGATGGAGCCCCGCGCAGGCACCGGCACCGGGGCAGGGACCGGGAACCCCCGGAGCGACCCCCCACCTCCACCGGCCTCAGCGCCGCCTTCCTGCCCCGTGCGGCCAGGAGCGCCGCGACAGGCCCGGGCGAGCCGGGGGAGCCGGCGCCGTGATTAAACCCGCCGTGATTTATTTGCAAATTGCCCGAAAACGCCGCGTTTCGCCTCCCCGGGGGCGCGGGAGGAGGGGGGCTGCGCGCGGACTGGTCTCCGGCGAGGGAGGTTGTTCCGACCCGCGGGGGCGGCGGGGCGGGGAGGGAAAATGAAATTTATAGTTTTTCATTTAAGCCCAGAGTAATTAAAGCGCCTCGCTGGGTCCCGGCGGGATTCGAGGAGATGCGCCCCCCCCCCTTCCTCCTCATCCTCCTCCTCCGCGGGCGCTCCTGTGTCCCCCCGGGGCTGCACGCGGCTGCCGGCGGCTCCGCGCGGGCGGCGGGACGGGACGGAGCCCCCCGGGGTTGCGGGACCTGCGGTGGGATTCGCCGCTCCCCCCTGACCCCCCCGGCCGCGCGGTCCGTTAGAAGTCGTTGGCACCGACCCCGCGCGCGGCGCTGAGCTCGGTTAACGAGCCCTGGTGTCCACCCCTCTCCCGCGCAGTGCGACCCCTCTCAGCACCCAAGATTGCCACCAGGACCGACTGAGGGGACCTGCTCTGGCTGCGAAAAGCGCTTAAAATTTTAATAATAATGATAATAATTATAATTATAATAATGATAATAATATCGTCATCATCATCATCATCAAAGCGGGTTCCACGTAAAACGGTGCGCGGGCGCGCAGCGGCGCGGCGGGCGCGGGACCCGCTTGGCAGTGACCGCCGCGTCGCCTAATGTCACCCGCGCAGAGGTCAAACGGGAAATCAATGCCCGGGCAGGAGTTAAGCAATTCTGAATAATTTATTAGAGCCCGGGCGAAGGTGCAAACAGACGAGCTGTGCCCTGGAAGCGCCGGCCCCCCGCAGCGGGGGAGCGCGTCGGGATGCGCGATAAAGAGCGGAACTGCGCGTGACGCCGCGCGAGGAAGCGCTAACGACGCGCCCGCCTCGCTGTCCGTTAGACGGCGACGTCTGCGGGGGGCGCCGGGGGACGCGCGCGGCCCCGCGGGGGCTCTGCGGGCGCTGCGCGGGCGCGGACCCTGCGCACATCCCCCAACCCCCCCCGGTCGGTCCTTGTCGCCGCCGCCTCTCGCCTTGGCCACTCCCCCGCAGCGCCGGCCCCGCTTCCCGGGACCCTCGCGCGGGGAACTAATTAAATTAATTAGGGCGGCGCGCGGTGGCGCGGAGCGGCGCGCGCCCTGGCCGC
>PTEX01000138.1:772542-984406 GCA_003342815.1 Eudromia elegans
CTTTTCTTTTCTTTTCTTTTCTTTTCTTTTCTTTTCTTTTCTTTTCTTTTCTTTTCTTTTCTTTTCTTTTCTTTTCTTTTCCTTTCTTTTCTTTTTTCTTCTTTTCTTTTTTCTTTTCTTTTCCACTGCAATCACCCTCAGTCCAGAGCACCTCCATTAGGCACCCAGCAGAGGTGTCAATGTGGGGGGACACATCCCCCATTCGCCGTATTTGTGGTTTCTTGCAGTAAACTCTCCCCCCTTGCTCAGCCTTCCATGGGGCCGCACCGTTGGTGTTTTAGAGCGTGTTGGCCTTCGTACGTGGCCACAGGGCTCCTGACTAGACTTCTCTCTTCTGTTCCCTTCCGCTGCCCCCCTCTCTGCTTGCAACACAGACTGCAGTGAACTGAGGCCGGAACTGCCCGGGTGCAGCCTTGCGCTTTGCAGAGACGGGCCGGCAGCACCCTGCCACTGGGGGCAGAGGCCCAGGAACCTCTTTGGGCAGCTCTGCCCCGTGGCCAACAGGACCCGCGGCCTTTCTGGCCCCCTTCACCCGGCTCCCATCCCAGCAGAGCCACCAGCCTGGGCTGAGCGAACGGGGCCTGCCCGGGGCCTCCCTCGGCCCCGCGGCACTGCCAGGAATTAGTCCCATTCCCGACTACTTAGCGCACCTTTTCCCTGGAATTAAATGCGCGCGGCAGGCCGTCGCCGCCGGGCCCTGCGTGCCTTTTCTTTTTTTCCCAGCGCATTAGCAGAACTCGATAAAGGGTCAAGTAATTTCATCCAAGCACCAGCGAGCTCCGAGCGCGGCCCCTCCGACGCCTCTTCGCAACATCTCCTTCTTTTCAATTTATTATTATTTTTTTTCTCGGCGGAGGAGCGGCCGCCCGGCGCCCGCTGCAGCCGCGGGGAGCGCGTGGGGAGCGCATGGGGAGCGCATGGGGAGCGCGGGGAGCGTGTGGGGAGCGCGCGGGGCCCCAGCGCGGCGGCTGCCCGGGGAGTAATTTGGGCGAATTGTGAGCGGACAGCGAGTCCGCGGGGAGCGCTGGCAATCACGGCGGAAACAATGTTTACATCGATCAGCTGTCAGGGTGATTTATGGCTTCATTTTGCTGTAATGGAGAATTAGTGGGAAGATTATCAGGGACTCAACACTTTGGCTTGTTACCCATGTCCAGGCGAGCAATTTGTCTCCCTGAAGCAGTGAAATACTTGTGACAGCTCCAACACTTGCCCTAATTCAATCAAGAGAAAATGTTGGAATTAATTTGTTACAAGAAAATTTAAATATGTTCAGCAAACAGTAACCGCAGAGCAGCAGGCTGATTTATTGTGCGCGGCAAGATATCGATCCGCTTCGATCCGGCCCGTGTCGAGGTTTTAATGTGTAATAATTTCCAATTTAAAGCTCCTTTTCAAGATCACGGGTTTAAAGAGAGGGCAGGCTAGGTCTCAAGACCTGATTAGGAGCCTGTTGCAATGGCTTTGTCAAAAGCCTGTTTGAATGTAAATTCATAGTTATCTTTTGCACTATCTTTAATATTCTTGACATGGATTTTATTGTGTGTCAAACCTCAGGCCAGCTGCCTGCCACAACCATTAATGAAACATCTTAGGAAATAAATCTCAGTCTTTATACGATATTTTAAAAGCCCGACGCAGGGGGCGTCAGTGCGGGAGCCTGAGCCGCTTCCCCGCTTTGGCGGCTGCTTCTTCGCCGTGAACCCTCGGGGCGGCCGCATCACTGCCACTGCCCCGGGTCGCGGTGCACGGGCAGAGCGCGTGGGCACCCCCGGCCTCCCCGGGCACGCACGCCCGTGTCCCATGCCAGGCCCCGCCGCTCGCGGGGTCCCCGCCGCCCCCCGGCTCCGCGCACGGTCAGCGTGGGGCAGGAAGGGGAGTGAAGGGGCCGCTTTGCGCCCCGAACGCAGCAGGCCGGGGCAGGGGAGGGAGGTTGGAGGGACCCAACGTGCTTCATCCCGAAAACCTCCTCCTCACACCTGAGTACAAACCTCACCAGCAAGAACAAGGATTTCAGGGAGCTTCGTGTTTCATCCCTCCGCTGGAATTCAAGAAAACAAGTGCTTAGATCATCTGTGCCTGCGTCTCCAGGCCAAGGGCTTGGTTGTCCAGCCTTGCCTTGGTGGACATGGCCCCGTCTCTCCCTCTGCATGATCCGGTCTGGCATTTTGACCCCTTTCAAAGACGGTCTCTCCACAGCCCTTCACACACGTGCACCCACAAGCCGCTCACAGAGCAAACACGCCTTTACTAGGTTCTTTTGCAGGAGCCAAATCCTGCAAATCCCTTTTGCAGGAGGGTGCCGGCCCCGCGGCAGGCCAGGGTGCCCCGTGATGGGCAGGCGTGCGGACGAGGCGCCTCCGTCCCGAGCATCGCCCGTGCTGAGGCCTTCTCGCAGACCCGGCCTCTCCTCAGCTTGCCCTGCAAGCCACGGACACAAATAACCCTGCGGTTGCTGCTGGAACCCAGCTCGTGCAGCGGGTCCCACCCGCGCACGTGTTTCCCGTACGGCCCTAACCGCGCGGGGACGCGCGCCTGGCCCGGCAGCATCGCTGCAGCCCGTGAGCAGGACGCAGGGTCCGGGTGGCCCGTGGGGCGTCGCGGGGCTGCTGCCCGAGCCCAGCCGCGACGCGGCGGCTCCCACGGCGCCTCCGGCAAGCTGAGACACCCGGGGGCAGGGGGCTCTCGGCCGCCACCGGCCGCACAGCGGGACCAGCTTTTACCAACAGGCCCTGTGGCTCTTTTAAATTCTTTCCATTCCCATCCCAACTTCTCCCTTCTCCATGACCCTTTCAGGTCCTTGCTCCCCGCTTCACCTGCGTGGAGCTGCCATCTCCTGTGATCCACGTGTGGATCCACCCTGGCCTCCCGCGCTCTGTGCACGGATGTGTCCCAGGCTCTGCACCTGGATCGGGAGCAGCTGCCGGGGCCAGATGTCACTGGAACCCGCTCATCCCCGCAGAGCCGCTGTGCCCGCGTGTCTCCCGGTCGCACTTGGCACTGCTGCCGCTGCCGTGCCGGGACAGCCCTCCCTGTCCACTGAGCTCAATAGCCGCTTCTCCTTAAGATTAATTGCTATTAATTAATCACGATGCGGAGCAGTTTATCGGTATTGATTTGTTGCCTTTTGGAACTGGCCAGCAGGCACCTCAGTGGCCTTCGGCCCCACCGCGCTCCTCACTCCGAGTGCCTCTTCCCATGGGAGGCGTGAGGGGTCAGAGTCCCTGGATGTGCCGGCCGGCCGTGCGGGGCCATCCTGGTCCCGGCAGGTCCAGGTTCCCTGGGCATTCTCTGGAGCCTGGAGCTGCTTCCCAGGCTGGCGGGCGGTGGCTGAGCGTTAACCTGCTTCCGAGTTTGCACAATTACCGACATTTTGCGTCGTACGTTTTGTTGGGCTCTTGCACCACACGGCGACGATCGACGCTGGATTTTCTCACGGGCTCCCGAGCAGCTGCTTGGTGCAGCCGTCGGTGGCCGGCGCCAGCGATGGAGCTTGAGGGGCTCCTTGCACGGGCTTCTTGGGTGTCTGCTATCCTCTCCTGACCGTGGTTACGGGCTCCTTCCCCGAGCACCTCCCGAGCCCAAGCCCTTTTCCTTGCGGGACAGACAGGGACGTTCCCCCATCGCCGGAGCGGGCGGGGGGGCAGTGGCGGGGGCTGCCCAGGGCTCCTCTCGGTGCTATTTTTAAGCCGGCCCGGGGCTCCTAATGGGCGTTATCAAGGGGCCAGGGTTGGCTGAGCAATCCCAAGGGCCTGCGGGCGCAGGGGGTGCTTCCTATCAGGACGTGGCCTCGGGCTGCCCGAGCGCTCCGCATCGCCTGGGAAAATTCCCAGCTGCTGGAACGTGCATCACGGAGATGTCCTTTGAGCTGCTGAGCATGGTCAACTTCAACTTCAACTCCAGAATGTGCAAGGTCCTTTACGGGGTCTCATTTAAACCACTTTGCAAGTGTTTGGGTCCCCCTGGACACTCATCGCTATTCAGGAAGATAAGATGAAGCCCAGCGCAGCGCCCGTGGGGTTGATCCGCTGCTTGGAGGAGCAAACATCCCGGGAAGGTTCGTGCGAGCACTCTGCGGAAGCGCCTTGGAAGGAGCCCACCTGGTTCCACCGCTGACCAGTTACTCATGTTAATAAAACAGCAGGTTTGGAAGGGCACCAAACGCCCTACAGCATTTCTCAGGGTGGGTTGGAGAGGCCTGCATGTCCTTATCCGCCAGCTTCCCATGGCATTCCTGGCCTCTGGCACGCAGGTGCCTCTTGGAGCAGCCAGGCCCTTGCCAGCACAGCCCATTCACAAGCCCTCAGTGTAAACAGCAATGGAAGGAGCACTATGATGGATCTGGAAATATTATATAAACCGCACAAAAACGCACAAAACCACCAAGTATTCACATCCACAGGACATCCTCCCACGTGCAGATAAAGGGGCCTGGCTGTTGTCACCGCATTGCTTCAAACACACGGACAAACACCTCCTGGCTGTGGGGGCACGGCCCCAAACCTGCCCCGGGACCTGCCCAGCTCCGTGTGCCAGCCCCACACCAGGATCGGGAGGAGCTTTGCAGCTTTGCAGCGCCACGCTCAAGAATCAGGGAAGTATCAGACTGCTGCTGGAAGGCGAAGCAAATAAATTAATTTCGGTGACAGGAATGAAGTGGATCCAATTAGGAGTCCCTGTGCAGCGGCTCATTAGCGCGGCCGCGAGGCAACGGCATCCAGCGCAGCGAGCGCCGCTCCCCGGCTCGGGCGCGTTCGGCGCGCCCGCACTCCGTTTGCTCGGGGAAGCTGCTCCCCGCCGCACGCCTGGAGGCCGCTTTCCCGCGGCGTGGGGTGCTCCGTGGCCACCCCCGCGGCTCCGCACCGGCCGACGTGAGCGGGAAGCGGGAATGTTGGAGACGGGTGGGCCGGGCGGCCTCGCCGCGAGCCCTGGCGCTGTGAAGGAGGGACACGCTGGCGTAGGCACAACAGGCCTTGCAGCCTGAACACAACCTCAGCCTGTCCTGCCTCTCTGGTCAGTAAGTGGCGCTTTTTAAGACTCTGGGACAGTTGTCACAGGCAAGGGGCTGCCGCAGCCTCCCAGAGCCTCCCGCCCCATGCGGGTTGGGGCTTCCTGCAGTCTTGGAGCTCGGATGCCTTTAACCATTGTTTGATGTCGCTGCTGCTGAGCTCCCCCCGGGACAAGCCCGGCCACTGAAGCTGATCCCACAGCACGCTGGGAATGCCTGGATCAGGATGAGCCCCCCGGCTCGCGCCCCAGGCGTGCTCAGGAGCAAACTGGTCTCCCTGCACTTTGACAGGTCTTGCACCTCACTCTGGCGCGGGCAGTAGCCTCAAGAACCCAGCACAGCCCTGGGAGATTCCTACTGCAGCTAGCTCCGACAGTGACCCCCGTGTGAACTGCGCTGGGTGAGCTGAGCCACACAGATTGCATCACTTCGGACACACTAATTAGCATGGAGTTCTTAATTTGTCTTAAGGAAATATCCAAACCCATCATCTTTAGAACTGTGATACGGATTAAACTGAGGGCCTCTACACTGCCACTAGGCTTCAGAGTTTGCTCAATTGCTCCAACATCCAGGCCATGCAGACGGGTTCGGGAAGGCTGGATACCAAAACAACGTCCGAAGGAAGGAGACCCTCTCCCCTTCACGTGTGTTGCTGCAGATTTTCTGGCCTGCTTTGCAAGCAGTTACTGAGAGCACGTTGGGAATCCGAGCCCACCACGGGCTGCTGGTAGGACTGGCTGAACCCCCTGGGTCTCAGACAAGGAGATGCCATTTGGCCCTGGTACCTCCTGAAACGGGAGCCTGGAAACCTCCAAGAGTCGTCCAGGGCGGGTGACGTGCGAGAAACGCGAGCGGCCGGCGCTTTGCCACCGGATAAAGCTGGAGACAACAATCCCTGGAGTCCTATGGGGTGTCAGATTGCCGGCAGCCACCCAAGCGGCTCCAGGAGCTGCCCTGCAACCCCTGCCAGTCCTTCCATGGGTCTCCGTGTCCATGGGGCTGCTCCTGGGGCAGCGCTTCCCTCCCCTTCCGAGAGGAACCCTCGCCCCTTGCTGAGCGTGCAGGCTGCTGGAATGGGGCTGGAAAAGCAGATGGATTTCTCCAGGGAATTTCCCGGCAAGCTTCTTCGGGAGAACTTCTGCTTCCCTCACTCCTCCCATGCCCTTTCCTTGGGAAGCGATGCTCTAGGATGAGCCAAGACAAGCTGAGAGGAGCAGGAATACACCAAGATGTGTTGGGATGCACTGGGATTTGCTGATGTGTTGGATCACATCATGGTGCTCTGAGTGGCTCTGGGCAGCACCTAGATGAACTGGGATTCACCGGAATGTGTTCGGGTGCTCTGGGATGAGCTGATATTTGTTGGGATGTGCTGGGATAAGTTGGGATCCGGGTTGCTCTGGAATGTGTTGGGGTGCTCTGAGATACGCTGGGGTGTGCTGGGATGCACTGGGATGCTCCAGGGCTCTCCCCAGCCCTGCACTGTGGGGGAGACCCAGGGCAAGTGCAGAGCCCGCAGCTGCCAGTGGACACCACCGGAGAGCCCCTGGAAAGCAGGGAACCCCCCCAAGCCTCCGGCAGCACTTGAGGACACCCGGCGCTTCCGCAGCGCCCGGGGGACAGGGCCCGCACGGACGCAGAGTGCACGAGGGGAGAGGCGCCTGGAAGCACGCGGAGGAAGCAGCCCGCGCTCCGGCAGCGGCCGTGCGTCCCCTTAATGGGATTCATATGGGGCCCCGCACGATCACAATGTCTGGAGAGGGGCCAGGCCGTCTGTAACTCAAACATCGCAGGAAATTAAATTTTAGAATTCAATTTTGCATAAAGTTTTCTGTAATGAAAATGTCACCCATAAATTATGAGGTCTGATCGTGTTCTTTTCCCGTTCCTTTCCTGGACCTCCGTACGGAGCGAGCGGCAGCCGGGGCAGCGAGGGGGCCGCGCGGAGCACGAGCAGTGACGGGGGGACAGGCGGCGGCCCCGGCGGCTCCTGGAGGGACCGGATCTGTGTGCAGCAACGCTGCTCGGCCGCAACCCGTTGCATGGGCCCGGGGGGAAACTCTGCCGCGCTGCCCCCGTGAACGGGTTTGACATGGGCCAGGGGGTGCCTGTGGGGGCTCCTAATAGAGGTATAAATCAGAGCTAACTCAAATTTGCACCTGCTTTTTTTCCTTTCCTCTTATTGTTATTAAAGAAAAGCCATTTCATTTCCTCCTTGCATCACTCTGTTGTGTGTCCAAGTTTCAGGAACACTTTTTTTCTAGGTAAAACTCTGCAAAAAGGCACAGAGAGCCCCAGGACGCCCACGGGTCAGCGAGGGCTGCAGCCCCCGCCCAGCGCCGCCGACGTCCCCGGCTCCCGGGGATGCTTCTCCCGGGAGCATGGCGCCTTTTCGGTCCCACAGTGCCGCTTTCCTCCTTAGCCCCCAGATCCCAGCGGCGCGTTGCAAACTGGGCCGAGATTTGTTTTCCGCGGATTTAAATTGGTAAATTATTTGCATTTTCCCCGCCCCCAGGTGAATGATTTCGGTGGCCTTGACCCCGGACTGACTGTGGGGATTAATGCGGGATAATGATTGCTGAGGCTATCATTGCAGCAGGCACCATTAATTATCCTTATTGATCGGCGCCGTCCGAGATAAAGCGTTCTGCTGACTGGAAGACACCCGCTTCCTGCAAGGTCAAGGCTAAAACAGGGGAGTTTAAATAATTGCATTAGCAAACAAAGCAGCAAGTGGAGGTCCCGGGGCGGCCCGGGCCCGGCGTGACGCTGCCCTGATGGTCGCGCTGCCCCACAAGGCTCCGCGAAGGGGCCCAGCCCGTGGGGGCTCCGTGCTGCCACTGCACACGCCGTGCGGGTGGGAACATCCTTCCAACACCGGTTTAATCACCATTATTTTAACGAAGATGGTTGTGGTGTGCACGGGTTCCTCTCAACAGGCCGGTCGCTGCCCCTTTCCGCGACCGGGCTGCTCGCTGGCGCCGGTGCCGGGCGCTCCCCATCCGCCTGTACGACGCACTGCTGCCATACGTGAACACAACGCACACTTGCACGTGCATTGGCGTACAGGTGCTTCCGTAGACCTGCAGGCGCATGTACGTGTTTATATGCACACATGCCTGTACGTCAGGCTCACGTCAAATATTGCAAGGGGTTTGGTGCAACCCTGCACCCCGCTGCACCTGCGAATCCCAGCAGGATTTACACGTCCACCTCTCCCATCTCCTTTCTGCTTCCCGTTTCTCCTCCGGCTTGCGATCCCCATCCACGAGGAGGAGGGAAAATCCAAGTCTGCTGGCTGAACAGCCCGGTTCTCCCAACCTGCAGCAGCTCCGTGTCCTCGCTCGGGCAACGTCAAGTTGAAACCCCGTCCAAACGGCCCTTGTCAGCCGCAGCTCTAGGATTAGGGGCGATTACGGCGGTATCAGTGCGCTGCCGCGGAGCGTCCCGCCGGCGCTATCTCCCACGCTGACGTCCGGTGTCACCCTGGAGGCGCGAGAACGACCTGCCGACTGCGGCCTCGGAGAGCGAACTGCACGCACCGCAATGCCACCGGGCTCCCTCCCGGCCACCGCGGGTATTTTGGGCCACGTGGAACGTGCCGCGATAAGCGGCCCATGCGGTGGCACGGCAGCTGCCGAGCGCCCCGGTTCCCACCAAACCTGTGTCGTTCTGGGGTTTCCCACTGGGAACATGTGGCGGGGATCTTGGTAGGGGAATCCGCTGGCTCTTCTGTGGGCTGCGGCTCCGCATGGGAGGTACTCGGGAGGTACTCGGGAGGTACTTGGGAAGGGCCTTTGCTTTCTCTTCCGCTAGGATTTGCCCAGCCAGTGGGAACAAAACTGCCGTGGCTTTTCCACCCATCCTTCTGCCTGTGCATCTCCCTAGCTCTTACACAAACCTTGCAAGAAAGAGCACAGGCCCCGGGGGGTGGGGGGAGCAGTGATGGTTCAGCACAAACAAACGAGCATCCCCAGGGCATCCTGCACCATCCCATCCTCTCCCACGTTATCTCCTCCCCAGCACAACCCAGCACATCTCTTGTGTATCCCATCCCATCCCCATCCCATCCTCTTCCCCATCTCATTTCATCCCTGATGACACCATTCCACGTGTCTCCTTCCTCATCCTATCTTGTTCCCGTCCCATCCCCGTCCTCATCCCACCCCATTCCCATGCATCCCTGCCCTTCCCTCCCCCAGCCGCATGGCCCAGGTGGAGCACACACCGGCCGTTTATTTCCCACCAAGCTTGGCTGGGAACACGTCCACGAGCCGAGGAGGAGCCACGCGATGGCAAGGACCCTATTCACGGGCTCCTTCAGCCTGGCTATCTGCTCTCCTTCTCTCGCACACAAGGTGCGACACCGGCGCACAAAGTGGAAAGCGGCTGGAAGTGCCTGGAGCACCGGCACGAGGCTGGGCCGCAGCCGCTGCCACTCTCGTGTCATTGAAACAAACCCCGAGGGCGCTGGGGACGGTGCTGGTGAGACAACCCTGAGGGCGCTGGGGACGGGCTATGGAGCGCCTGGCCCTGCAGCCATCCCAGCGCCCGCCCCGTGGAGCCCCGGCGCCCAGCCAAGCTGCTTTCCTCACGCTGTCCCCGGCCATTGGGCCTCTTCCAGGGGCTCGGGAAGGCAAATGTGGAACGCATCAGCCTTTTCCACATTTTCCTTCGCAGCCTTTTTATGAAGACCAGATTTTCCGCAGAGGAAATTAAAAAGTACATAGGGGCGGGCGGGCGGGCGGCGGTGCCGCCGGCTCTCAGCACCACTCCGGAGCTGGCAGCACGCATGTATCCAGGCGAGGAGTTTGTCTCTATTAGCCCCGTTTTCCTTTTGCAGGAGGAATTACCATAAATCCCAGAAATAACATCTGTCCCGGGGAGACGTATCATTACTTTCCGAACCTTTTATGCCTGTTTTTAAATTACGCCTCCTTGTAAAAACGACTCTGTATTGATTTAATAAATATCCTTGATTTGTGTACATTGCTCAAATTAGGACAAGACGCAGCATAGCTCTGGTTTCCTGCACAGGACCAGTGGGGGGGTTTCCACAGCAAATCCCGCGGGAGGGAGTTTCGGAGCTGCTCTGTGCGCAAGGGAGGCGTTTGACCGGTATTTCTTTCTGGACAGGCCCCATCTGACCCTCTCATCCGCTGCCAGCCTGGATGCAATGGGTCCAGCTGGGTGCATGGATGGATGGATGGATAGGTGGATGGATGGAAGCCGCGGGAGGGAGCCCAGCAGCACCATCGCACTGGGTGCACAGGGATACGGTGGCACTCGGCTCCACTGCAGGAGAGCTGCCAGTCTCCGCATCCCACCGTGGCTTCCCAGACCAAACTGCCCTGGGCGCTTCCGAGCTTGGAGGAACTGGGATCCAATCCCATAAATAACCCTCACAAGCTGGGTAAACCTTGTTTCCTCACATAACACATGCGGAACTGGGACCCGCGCTGTAGTAACAGGCCTGGCGGGGGATCCTGGTGGCATGAGCAGGCACAGAGCGGGGACACTGGCTGCCACCCGCACCCTCGCTTGGGAGCAACGGGAAAGACGGCTTGGGATGGGGAGGAACCTACGGGCAACAACCGCTCATTTATCCCTACATCCTCCGAGGGCTTTAAGATGCCGCAGAGGCATCGGGCGTCATGAGTCCACATGTGAGATCCCGAGAGCAAGAGCACCGTCGCGGGATAACAGCAAAAAACAGGAGTGTTCATGAAATATTCCAGCCGGCTCCGTCCGCAGAGGGGTGAGCAATTAACGGGCAGCATCGACAATCGCGAGCTTGTAACGGGTCTGATCAAAAGCGGTGTTCAGCAGCCGCCAAGCTGCCGCGCCTCGTCGGGTCAGTGTCTCCTAATTAATGATTTCTTATTAGGGAGATAAAGCGTGTTTTCTCAGCATAATGATTTCCTAAAAGGAGGGATTGCTTTGAACGTGGCACGTGGGGCAATTTGCAACATTCCCGCATGCTGGTGGCTTCATCATTGGGCTGCTGTAGGAGAGGGCTGGGACGAGTTGCTGCACCAAGGCCCGGGAGAGCGGAGACCTGCAGGGACGGGCTTGGTGCTCAAGACCTGTGTTGGGGATGAAGGACAACCACTGCCAAACTCCCTCCGCAGGGAGATGCCCAAGGCGGGTATCTTAGGGCATCTCAGATTATCGTGGGGCAAACAGGACCTGACCAAAACGATGCCATGAGGCTGGGAGCAGCGGAGTCCCGCTCGCCTGGCCGAGAAGTGCAGCGAAAATGCCCTCTAAACTACACTGAAAACTGGAATTACGGAGAACGATGGAGACACCCAAGTGTGGCTCACCTGGCAAGGGGGCAGCAGCAGAGCGGTCTCTGAGAGAGCCCCTCGACAAGGGGGAGGAATTAATGTGCAGGAGATGCCAGAGGCTGGGAATGGGTGAAAGGTAAAAACCCCAAACTCGCAGGAAATGGGGGCTGCTGACCCGGTATGGACCCTGGCTCCATTTGGGTGCCTAAACGGTGGCGTTTTAGCTGCAGCTGCAGCACGTGGCCTCGCGGCTCGGCCCGAGCAGCACACAGGGGTGGCTCTGCGCTAACGACACGCTTTAATTATGTATCAATAGAGTTTGCAAGTGCTAATTTGCACTTCTAGGTGCATATCCTGATTTTGAAGCCTCCGTACAGCCTCCTCCTCCCCATCAATGTTAATGGGACTCGTGGTACATTAAAGGCGGTTCTCCCCCCAGGTGTTTAACATCTGAGGCGCGCGGGCCCCTGACCGCACAGCTCAATGTCACCTCTTCCACTCACCACCAGGGCCGCGTGCTGCACTGCCCCCGCACGAGCACCAAGGCAAAGGGGGCCCCAAGCGAGGAAAAAACCCAGAAAGGGGTAAATGAGCGCACTGGCCTCGACTCCTTGGTCTTTGGCCTAAACGTCATTTGGGTGAGGCCTGTATTTACCTCCTGGCCTGACAAGAGACACGTTTCAATCCTCCTTGCCTGGCTGCAATCAATGGGGTGAAATGCACATTTGAGGTTCAGCACAGCAGGGCTTTACCCCCTACCTGGCCCTGGTAGCAAGGGCGTGAGGAAGGCAGAGCTGAGGAGCAGGAACACAGGCGGACCCGACTGCCCAGCCCCGTGGGAACCAGCCAAGCTCCGCAGGGTCAGGGAGCTCCAGGCCACGCCGCCGTCCAGCCGGGGGTTTGGAAGGGCAGAAACACAGTTTCACCCAGAACTCAGTGACAAACCCCTCAACCGAGCCCTCCTGCTACACAAACGCCAGCAACGACGGGTCCCACGCGCCAGGGGACAAACCTCGATAGCCAGAGACTGCTGCAGTTACTGCTGGTGCTCCTGCCAGCGACTTCCACTTCACTTCCCTTGCCGGAGCGGGATCCGCCTTCCCTGGTATGTGCTCCTATCTCAAGCTCCTGCTCCACCAGCCTTCCCATCTTCCAGCCTTGTGGTGTCCCTGGGCTGGAAGGAGACCCCAGAGAGACGCCGCTGCTCCTGCCACCACACAGGGATTCCGGGGCAGGCCGCCCTGTGCATCCACCCTGGCTCACGTGCCGACACAGACACGCAGCTCAGGCCACGCAGCTGGAGGAAGCCCCGAGGTGTCGGTAGCGCTAACGGGGCCTGCAGAGCAGCGCTGCGAGGCAGCCGCGTGCTCCTCTGTGCCCAGGTGCTTGGTATTCAGCTGCAGAGCTCTCGGCGCCCGTCTCCACGCTGCCTGGGAAATATAATGAATGCCTTACATGTTAATCACGGGAGAGACGGAGCAGTCGGAGCGTGCGAGGCTATGAATTATGCATTGGGCCCCACCTGGGAGTTAATATTTACCATATCTTGCTGAAATCCATTACGAAGAACAAACATTGTATTTATAGGACAAGCTGCAAAGCTGTCTGCTTGCGCGGACGAGGAGGAGGCACCGCCACCCCAGTCCGGCTCTGCGGCGCCTCGGGAGTAGGGATCGGCTTGCTGGGAAAAGCGGGAAAACTGGGTGCCGTGTCCCAGGAAGGAGCAGTGGGGTGAAAACGCTGCGGGCTGCACTGGGGGCTGGACCGGGGGCTCCCGCGGCCCTTCGGAGCTGCTGCTCTGGCCCTGCTCTTCACCAAGCATCGCTTTGGAAACACAGTGTTTTGCAGTGTCAAATCACAGCTGGTCTTGGGGCTTGGCGGCTGGGGCAGGAGTTGAGTCACCAGGATCATGAGCACATCGTGCTGCGGCACCCGGTGCCTGCTCGGGGCCCCTCCGCGCTCTCCTTGCGGCTCTACTTCCCAGCGACAGGCCCTTCCTGGCCTCTCTTGGGACGAGCTCTCCAAAGAGCACCCAGACACCTCAGTGAGCCGGCACAGGGTCCCACGCAGGGCAGGGGCCTGCAGGGAAGCTCGCAAGGCTGCAGAGCCTGCAGGAGCCCTGAATCCAAGCAGATCCCTGCACGCGGCCGCCGTCCCGTTCCAGTGCCGGGTAGCACGCAGGGCTCCCATCCCGCCTGCTTCTCCTGTGCCGCTCTCGCAGGGAATCGCACTTGCCGGCTGCAAGGTGGGATGTGGAGCTGCTCAGTATTCAGCAAGACGACTCGTCCAGTGCGTGCGGATTTAATTCATTTCCGATTGATCCCATAATTACAAAATTTGTTTAAAGCTGTTATATTATCTCCTTATTTGACACAATATGGCACAATTTTGTTATAGTATTGAAAACCAAATAAGACAACTGCAGTTGGTAGCATTTCAAAGAGCTCTTCCCTTTAAGATGAAATCAATCCCGTTTCAAGTTTATTCCCTCGCTTTGTGATTGAGGCTCTAGGGGTGCATTTTGCTGAAAAGTGTCTTTTTGATTTTTCAGAAATTCTTTAGATTAATATGCAGCTGTCATTGCAAGGCAAATCCAGGCCCGCTTTCATGTCTCTGCTCTGTCCCCAGGCTGTGGCGGGCGCCTCCAGAGACGAGTCGCTGCCCTCTCCGGCGGCCGGCCCGGCTCATACTGCGTTCCCGCTCGCACGCTTCCCGCTGCCGGCTGGGAATGCCGAGGCGCACGAGACTAAGAGGGGTCCAGGCCTTGGCGCCTGTTATTTGTTTTCCTCGGCGCATCTTTTGAAGACATGTTTAACTTGCGGATCAGGTAGGATAAACTTGCTAAGGGGATATTTCTGAGTAAATAGATGCTGCAAGTGAAGCTTAAATATTTACATACATATTTAAGTGCTTGCTCCTTCTGCAGTGTCAATCAGTGGCATGGTGCCGTTGCTAGGGTGGCACGTGCATCCCGTCGGTCGGAAAAGCGGCCACGCTCCGCACCGGGAACACCCGTCCGCGTGGCTGCAGGTCCGGGCGCTGCTACGCGGCGAGCAAGGAGCATGTGCCCTACGCAGTGCTGGGATCAGCAAAACACAGCTGGCAGCTGGCTGTTGGGATGTGCTGGGATGCAGTGGGATGCGCCGGGATGCAGTGGGGTACTCACAGGCACAGCCACAGCACTTGAAAAAGAAAAAAGCTCGGTGTAATTTTTCTCCACGTGTTTTAAATACATTAAAAGAAGAGTTCTTCAGCTCAGCACATGGATGAAGCATGGCCATGTGCATGCTGGCATGGCCAGGTCTCACCTGCACCCTCAACGAGGCTTTCAGCACGCGCATGTCCAGGTCACTGCTCATGAAACCACATTAGTCAGTAAAAGCCTGAAAAAAAATAAAAATAAAAATAAAAAAGCTATGTTTTATGCAATTATTTTGGTAAAGAACGTATAAAACAATGTTAGAGTTCTCATGAGTGGCTCTTTGGCTGCCTGTCTGCAAACTCTCCCTGGCTGGGAGGGAGGTACCGGCCCAGGGCGGTGCTGCCTGACGCCTGCCTGCTCTGGCACCCAATCCACCCGTTCCCTGTAAACGAAGCGACCGGGTAGCCCAGCCCCCAACACCCCTTGCCCCAGTGAGGCGGGCGGGATGCAGAGCCGGACCCCAGGGGAGATGCCGGGGTGGGAAGGAGGCACGTGGGCACCACAGGAGCCCGCTCACAGCTGCGGGCAGGACACGCGGCCATGCCCAGCGGCGCCACGCCAGCTCCCACGCCGCTGCACCGGGGATTAATAAAAGCCATTATTTGGAAGAGCTTTTGCATATTTTATTTTCTTATCTAAATTAGAGTATTCCGAGTGCAGCATTTCCATTGTTTAAAAGAATGCAAAATGCTGTTAGGGGATAATATATTAACAGCTCAAGTACCACGCACAGTTGTTTAATAGGGCTGTTTCAGTGCTGGTTGAATAATTCTGTTAATTCCTCCACTTTAATATAAAATCTGTATTTGAACTGCCTTCTCAGAAGCCTCTTGCCACAGCTGGAGTTATATGATGAGTCAAAATAAGAATACATGAATGCAGAGAACACAGGAGTTGCCGTTTGCTGTGCAGAAGTGCTCATCTCCCTAAAATTTGACTCTTCCTTTCTTTGTACTCTGTTTGATTTCCCCTTTTCCATATTTCTTTCATATTTCCATTTTCCTTCAGGGCAACTGCAAAGAGCTAGGCTTGGAGAGGATTTATATGAAGTATCAAGAGTCCAAGTTTATCATGGTTTGAAAACGTGAAACACGCTTGACGTTTCTGAAAAATAAACATCAGTAGCGCCCACAGGACGGTGCTGAGGAATTCTGCAGAAGAATACTATCAAAAAATATCTGGACATCGGACAAGTCTGAGCCCACATGGCTCAAAACCATGTTTACATCTCACTGATGATTCAACTCCAGCAACAAAACGCGAGATGAAGTGGGACGGTCCAAATCGACCTCCCCATGGATCCACACTTAGGCATATTTTCTGGAATGGCGTGGTCAGCTTTACGGTACAACTTCAATGCTGAAAAGCCACTTGTATAAATGTCGCCAGAAATGGCTAATGGAGAAAAACCAGCAGCCACCTCTTTTAAATTGGGAGAGACCGAGGGGTCTCTGTACTCCAGCAACTTTCACACTATCACCAGGATGAACGGCAGCAATTCCCTGGGGTAACCAGAGATATAACCAGAACATAATAAGGACCCAGAAACTCTGAATTGCTTTTCAAAATCATCGATCATCCCTTCCTTTCCAAGAAAACACTAGGGAAAGAACACTACTAAACACTAGAAACACGAGGCAACACATCCTGTCCCGTGTGTTGCCAGGTCCCTTTGTGTCAGTCTGGTCGGTAAACAGCAGGAGGCTCCGGAGCGCTGGCGAGAGCCCGGATCGGTGGGGAGGAGAGGAGCTCGGGCAGGAGCTGGCCCTTCGCCAAAGCCGCCTCCGAGCTCCTCCTCCTCCATGTGTTCTCTTAACGGGCATCCCATCGTTTAAAGTGATTTATGAAGAAATTTGCCTGATGCTCCTCTCCCAGCAATGCTTCCTAAAGACCTGATGATGATCCTAAAGGAAGCCTCTGTCACAACAGAGCCTGTTATTGCTACTGGAAATTGCAACTGATAGCCAGGGAATACTGCGACACTCTTCTCAGTGAAATCTGTAGCATATGGGGATGTTGCACTGCATTCTGCCATTTTCTGTGAAAAACTACAGTTTTCATTAGCAACCTTTATTAAAATACTTGCCTAGTGTGTCCCCACCGCACAGTAGCGGGTTGTTTTGGTCCTGCATCAGCTCAGCACTTGGGCAGGGGTCTTGGGAGGAAGCCAGTTGCTCGAGTGACACCACGGACCGAGACACGATCCACAGACACTTTCCCTTTGAAAGTCCTGGGGAATCCTCAACAGGAGCCAATAAGACCTACGAGGCAACAAGAAAGTCTTAGTAAACCCAACCTGGTTTCCAGTAAACTAATTTGGGGCATGTACTTCAACAGGATTCTGCCTGCAAAATTATTTATTGCACATTGAAAGCATTAGCAGAATTACAGTGCTCATGTGATAATCATATGCGTTTCCACTGGCATCAGTGCAGCTTTTGTTTGCTGCTCAAGCTCGGGAACGCTGCTGATTTACACATGTTTCAGATGAAGAATAGTCACATGCATCTTGTGCTTACAACGTTTTACATTACTCGAGATTATACATCTGTCATGTTTGTTATTAAGTCAGCGCGGATTACATTGCATTACTGCTTAGCAAGGAGATGTATTACAGCGCGGAGGAATGCGTGTTCCAGCAAACTACATTGTTTTCCCATATTTCTCTAGAAAGATCACACGTTATAATCACTGTATACAGTATACCATGTAAAACGATCCCCATTTATTCCATACAATAGATACTGTGTCATTTAATTAATTTAGACTAAAGAGGACCGCTCAGCATTCACTAACAACTTTTCCTTTGGGACCATAAATGAAAAACCCTCATTCTGCACAGCAGCCAGAGCAAGGAAAGCGCTTCTGGAGATAAGGTTTGCACAGAAAGGAAACCTGCCCTCGCTGCCCATTTCTTCCCCCTGATATACATGAAATTTATAGAGCTGAGGAGTCGCCTCCAGCAGCAGCAGATCCTGCAGCACACGGAGCCCAGCAAGGTGAGGCAGGACGGGATGGGCTCACACCAGCCTAAACACTCAAAAAGCTGAAACGTGACCAGGGCAATTTCAAACACTTGTACTTAAGTTTTTTTTTTTTTCTTAAACAAAGTATTTATTGCCATTAGAGACGTTTACGGTGCACAAGGCAACAGAAGAGCGATTGCCTGAAGTAGGAAGGCGGTCCTTCAGCATTCCCATCCCTGCAGAATCCATTTTTATATTAATGGAAATTTCTGCAGACCTTGGGCCATGAGTATTGAACAGTTCTCACCTCTCGCAGCTTCTCATTGACCTAGCGTACAATACAGGATTTTTTTTGAACATAAAAGCATCATAGACAACCTCTATATTACTCCAACAGATTGTTTATCCATGTGACGGAGGGGACTTTTAAATCATCTGTTAATTAGAAGAGTGTTATCGATGATTTGGCTTCGGATACAGTCATCACAGTGTTGTTTACCAGTTACGTTTCAGACAATCTCTTAATCACGACTTCATTGGGTTTTACCCATTATGGGCCAGCAGCTTGTCTTTAGTTCTGTCAAAAACAAACAAGTAAGGCTGGTTTTGTTCAACCTAATAAAAAGCAGGTTGAAAATGGGGCACGTTGAAATAGCGGCAGAAGCTCCCAGGCTGGTGGGAGATGGGCAAACCCAGCCCACCAATCCAAGCTTTTGTGCACTTGCTGTAAGGTCTATTTTCAGTCCGCATGAGGTGAACTATTTCAGTGAGGGGCAGTGGAGCTGTTTGCTCCTGAAGGGGCCTTCATCTCGGGAAGGACGACGTGCGGAGGCTTAGGTTAGCCTCCTCCCCGCTCCCCAGTAAATCAGCTAGAGAAAAGTCTTTCATTGCAGTCTTTAGCATTTGGCATATTTAAACATAACCACACAGCTTTCATTCGCTATAATAAAAGATCCTCGTTGGTATTACTGGGTTTGATGTAAGTGGTTTGCCTCTCAAATGTATTATAGTTCATTTCATATTTAGTGATACAGTAATAGCATAAATTGTGCATTGAGGTCAAGGACAGATATTGATCCCTTTAAACAAGCACTGCTATTAATTAGAGACAGGGTTGCACTGAAATACCTGGCCTGTGTGGGTCACTTCAGATACTCCCAAAGAATTAAACTAGCATAGCATTTGCTATGCTCAGATCCAGATTTTCCACAATTACAGAGCTTGGTGAGAAGATGATTGTCTGTCTCACTCCTGCTCTTAATAATTCTGTATAATTTGAAGTAAAACCTGGTTGCTGCAAGGTGGCTGGAGGAATGCAGCAAAGTTCCCTCTTAGCTGCATGCTGCTCGGTCCAGCCAGCAGCAGATCAATGAGTTTAGTTTTCACCTACGGAAAACATCGTTTCCTGTGGCCTTCACTGGAAAACCAACCCCATCACTAGAACATCAGGGAGAAGCATGAGCTGTAGGGGAGGCAGCAGCCCAGCAAGGAGACAGCGGCAGGGCTAGTCTCATCTCTCTGTTGTTTGAAGAGCAAGGTAGGAAAAAATGTAAGCAGCAGCCTAACTCCGGGAAGCTAAAAACACAGGATCCCCAAAACCCACCCAAACTGCTGCAGCTATGGGACTGTTCTCGCATGGCATGAGCAACACTTCTCGCTGCTGCTGGAATACCGACCGCTTTCAAGGCCGAGCTGGTGCCTGTGCGGTAGCAACAAGGAAGTGGGTATCAAAACAGCCAAGTGTGAGGACACATCTCCAAAAGGCCGAAGAGCAGGATCCAGAGGGGCTGCACTGCAGCCAATGCACCTGAGAGATGGTGAGAGTTGCTTACGTTTTGCTCCTGATGCAGAGAATGGTACAGCAGTAATTCCCCCTTAATGTGCTTTTTAAAAATTTGCTAATATTCCATTACGAAGCGATGGAAAGTCACAAAAGAACATCGGCCCTTTTGTCAGTGACATGTGGTTAAGTCTCAGTTGCTGAAGCCAAGCTGCCTAGAGGGAGCAGGTCAAGGGCCCACACAAGAGGGCAAACACACCTGCTGGGGTATCTGTTATCCCGCAGAAAGGTCCTCTTCCCACCCCTGTGTCCCCAGGAACAGCATCATGGCCACCCCCAAACAGGAGCTGCTTTCCTCCCCCTGCCTTCCTTTTCCTTTCTAGAATTACTGTCCAGGCAATTCTTTTCAAGCAAAGATTTCACAAAGTCTCCCAGGCCATTTCCCAATTCTATAAATGTTTCATCACTTGGGCAACAAGGACAAAGTACTCACTTGTCTCTTCTTCAAGGTTTCCAACGCAGCAAAGCACAACCCCGAAATCCTCGCTCCCTAGCATGCGCTCATGCTCATTCCCCAGTGATCACCGGACCACATCACCAAAAACTGCCAAAACAGAAATCAGTGAGTTTATACAAGCATCACTAAGTTGTCAAGCAAATTCCTTCTCTATTGCAACAGCAATTTTATTAATTTTTTTTTTTTTTTAAATTTCAACAAACAAAAAACTTCAACAGATTAAAAAAAAAAAACCCATAGAAAAGGAAGAGTGGAAAAATTCCCTGTAGTATCACACAGAGTAACCACAAACATGAGGCACAGTGAAAGCCTTGGCGAGGTCTGTGTCTACTTACATACATGCAAGAGACTCCTGAAAGGCTGTGCCTTTTTGAGAACCCTATTCTCCAAACGCCTGTACTGATACCCAGGTGATGCTGTTCTGGGACAACCCTCACTTTTTTTCATGTCCTTCTTCAATCCAACATCATCTTCAAGCGCAAAATGCCCCTGGAGGGGGTCTGTGGCATTTTTGTGGCTAGTGGAAGATGCTGCTGTGGGGCTGGAAGTGGGAAGCCTTGCAGCAATGCAGGACTCCTGCACTGAGTCCAGCCAGGGAGCCAGGAGTCTGAGTGCGGGCAGCTGGATCTGCTTCTATACCTTCAGGATATCCTTCTCAGAAAACACCAGCAACACCAGAATACACACATACAAAAAAAAAAGAAAAAGTAACACACAAAAAAAGGATTTCATCACACAGAAAACTTGCTTGGATTCGTGACAGTGCTTTTACATAAAGATAACAGGATTCAGAGCTTCCCCACAATGTGGTACCAAAAATCCCATTAGCAGCTAGTTGAGAAGGAAGATCAGCATTTAATATGCCCATGTTACATACTTGTTTTTAACTATACAATGAAGTAGTGGGTAAACAGGGCTGAAAACAGAACATCCCCAGACCTGTGCTCAGAGCATCTGCACGCGTGGCGTTAGTCGGAGGGTTATGTTTTTTGTCAGCTACTTTGGGCTTGAAAGCCCAACTAAAATCATCGGTCTGTTACAGACAGGAAGACTGAACTGATACATGGTGGCACAGGGAAGATTAGGAGCAAAGACACGCTCCAAAATGTAATACATCTGGAATACATATTATAATCTATTTTAAACACAAAGCTGTACACCTACAGCACCTGGAGTTGGCACTGAATGCCTGTAAGAGTTTGGTGCAATGCAGATCCCCCTGCAAATCCCTTTAACTTGCATGGTTGCTAAATTGGCCCAGATGTGATGTACAACGCGGAGCAGAGGTGTCGGTCCGCTGGGCAGGCTACAGGCATCACTTCCTGAATGATGCAGGGCCTCTGGCACAAGAGGTTGGATTTAAAAAAGGCACAAATTCCCTTCTGCCCAACGCTGCAGACTGATCCTGTCCCCTTGGGGCTCTGCCTTCTTCCTCTGAGTCACCTGATGTACCTTCTATCCCTCACTGACGAGCATCGTCAGATCCCTACTCCGGCTCACCCTGAGCCGTTCTGGCTTATGGAACCTGCAAAGTGGAGCTGTCTGGCAGGAAGGGCGACAGATGAAAGCAATTAGCTACAGTCTGTTGTAACATCGAGCAGCAAATCTGTGTTTAAACAGTCGCTTCCAGTGCTACATTTGGCACCAAGGCAGAAGTCAGCAAGCGGACAACGTCCTCGTGCTTCGCTTTCTGTGCGGCACCTGCAGCAGCCGCAGTTGGGAGAGTCACCTGCACAAGAAATGAGTGTTTCAAACAGCGACTACTCACAAGGCATTTACTGCTCCAAGGGGCAGGTGCAGCCCATCCCAGAGGCACGCAGGAAATCCTTGGCGTGGGGCTTGCTGTCCGGAGGAGTGGGACGTTGCAGCTCGTGTGGGACCTGTGTGCTGTGCACAGAGGAGCTGCAGTGACCACACATGTAACAGCTGAGCGAGTTACTGTGAACGTTTTGCTCTGACAGGTCTCCCCAGGCAAGACATTACCCCTGCCCCGTGTTCTGCCTGCTCAGCTGTGCCCAGGTCACACTTTGCAGGAGTTACTGCAATTTTACAGGCACAAGCGGGCAAAGCAGCCTGTTCCCTGTGGTTTTACACTGTCCTGCCCTTTGGTGGTCCTGCTCCTGGCTCCTTCCTGGCACGAGGCCACAGCAGGCGCTCCGGGATTGCTCCTAGCTGCACCATGCAGAGCACTGTGGAAAACACTCACCAGGAGAAAGAGGGAAGCACTCACATCTGCGCAGGGAGGATGCAATAAATAACAAAGGAGATTTGATTATATAACATAATATTACTTTCAATGTAAAAATGAGTTATACTGCATGCTGTAATAAATCATAACGCTACAGTTCAGCAGCTCTTCTGAGCTGCAACATCTGGATCTCAAGCTGAGTCTTCCAGCTTTTGGAGACACCTTGATCCACTCTTCAACCTCAACTGATCAGATGAAAAACTTGAGCCTGATTTAGCCTGACACCCTAAATGAGAGTTCAGTCCACAGCAACAAGCAATCACTGTAAAAAAGCCAGGTGGATTATGAACAACTCTTTTAAAAACAATTATGAAAAGATGGCCCACAATTGAGCCCCATGCTCATGCATCTCTGCTTAAACTTAACACTTAAAAACCCCCACAATAATCTGCGTACAAATGGATAGTTGCTACAGACCTTTCCCACGTAAGGCAAAGGACAGTTACCTGTTGTACTGCTGGGACGCTGCTCCCCCGTCGCTGGCTGCAGGTCAGTAAAATGTGCCCGCTTCAGCGTATCAGACATGGCCCCCAAGGCACGCAGGCTGCCGAGGTCACACCACCAACTGCACGCACAGAATTAAAGCATGACCCATTGCAGGGCTCTCAGAGATGATTATCAACGTCAACTAACCTGTCAACCACCGAGCCCCCAACCACCAGCCTGCTGCAGTGTAACTGACATTTTGACATGGATAACTGCTTCAGCCCTATGCAAAATAAATGGGGTGCTCAATCTGGAAAAGGCCACCTAAGAAACATCTGGATGGGAGTTATAGCTAGATCAATTTTTACCTTCAACTCTGCTTTGGTTTTTAAGTGTTTGATCTCTGCATTTTGGCCCTGCTAGATGGGAAGAGGCAGTTTGCTAGGTGGGCACCTGTCTCCTGCATCACATGGCCCACACTGCGAGTGGTGAAATTAGAAAAAACATAGACTGAAGAGGTGTTTTATGGCTTGGACAAGCTAGAAAAACAACAAGTTGCCAAAAACCGAGTTGCTCCAGTGGGGTTGTGTCTGCAGAGCAGTTTGCCCAGATTTAGGCTCCCAGGACAATTTTAACAGCCGCAACATTGTTCTTCTGAAAAACTGCTCCAAAACCCCATCCTTGGGCAGAGCGGGCAGAGGCAGCGACAGGGCGGTGCATGAGGGTCTGGGGGCTCCCTTGCCCTGGAAGGGCCTTTGGAGACACAGCAGAGGACGCGTGTTGGGGCCGCCGTCCCGTGTGGTGCCGATTTCACCGTTAGCCGCGTTGCTTCCGAACGGCAACTGCTCCATCTGGTGGGAAAGCATCCGGCTGCCGGGCCCGCTCCGCGGTCCCCATGCCCCATAGGCCATTTTATCCCCCTCCTGCCACCTCTCCTGCATCAGCCTTCTGCCCAAAGTAAGGGTTTAGCTGCAGCTTCGTGTTGCCTTTTCTTAGCCGTGCCAGGCAACAGGTATCCATCCCTCTCACTCTGGGATTTGCTGTAATTATGGATCCTTAATATGTTCTGCTAGAGGTAAATACCCAATTAGCCATCTCTTGGAACACCCTGTAAGCAGAACTGTTTGCTTTGAGTGTGGCCATGGGATTTATCTTACAGCGCATCTTGCTTAAAAAAAAAAATTATGCTCCAGATGAGCAAGGCAGACACCTCACCTCAGGTGCCCCGCAGCCGGTGGCCCCAGAGGGCTACCTGGGCACCGGGTAGGGCTGCTGCTGAGTCTCAGCCTTCCCTCTTACCCCATGTGCTCGCTTGCCTGATGCACAAAAGCCACTCACCTGCTGCAGCAAGGATGCACACGGGGAAACGTGCTCGTTCACAATGGGCATGTAGCAAGGAGTAGGAGATGGCCAGGAACCTGCCGAGGCCTCCAGGTGAGCAGGGGCCACCAGGAGCCAGACCCCTTCATGGGCTTCTCCAGCTCCTCATGCAGTCACTGGCACCACCTGGAACAGAAGTCAGCAACTCTGTTAAAGTCTCAGGACAGCAAAGCAGATCTACAGACAGGCACTTCTGAAGAGCTAGTCACAGCTCAATTGCATCGTACTGTACACAGCAGCAACTCGAAACTGCAGACTGTCCGTGTCAGGGTCTGGCCTCTACTTCCAGGCCAGAAATGTTTTGCTGATTAGTTAAACAATCTTAATATTTAGAAAAACAATCAGCAAAGCAAAAAGAGGAAATAACTTTTACTACAGCTCTGCCTCAAGCAAACAGAGCACTTGGGTACCAGCAGGGTAATTTAGCTGACAAAAGTGAGGCCTGTCATTCAGATTGATAGCAATTCTGCCTGTGAATCCACCAGTAACCCAACAGCTATTTATTGTTTCATATTGCATCCCACATTTCTTGTTTCTTCTCTATAAACATATATACAAGAGGGGACAGTGCTACCCTAACATTTGTAGAAAATCTCTAGCTAAATATGCTAAAAAATGGACAGAGAAAAAGGGAGGGGGGGTTTCTGCACTTAGCATTTAAACTTTCCTTCTGCATTAGCTTTTCCTTGCTCAGCGCTGAGGAAAGGGCTGCACCTCCAGAACTGCCCTCCAACTCAGCGATCACTGATGTGTCTGGCTGGAGAAGACAGTGCCCCAGGGCCGGTGGATGCTGCTGGGGCTGGGAGAGGCCAGAGCCATGGGAACACATGCAGGAATGACTGGCTGTGGCAGCACCTGGAGCAGCAGCACCGTGACAGAGGGTGGTTTTCATTTCTGAGCACATTTCTGGATTCAGGTAACAATTCCCAGGCTTTATTTTAAAGTATTTCACTGCTGGAAAAGCTATCCTCTAACATGAAGCACGATCCTGAAACCACAAGTGTCAATGTATGTATTCTTCAATATATCAGCATTCAAGTGTGCTGCGTGTCTAGAAATAAGGTCATACCCTTTGCAAAAGTAAATGACCACAGACTGCCGTTAGCTTTAACACTGCAGACGATGAAACAGCTTCTTGTATCTTTGATTTACTGACAATTGTTGGAAAAGAAGCAAGTAAGAAATGAAAATCCACTCTTCGCATTAAGGCTTGCTTAGTAAAAAATACTGTAGGGAAGTCAGATATTGTAAAATGCCCATCTTCTGCCTACATTTACATGATCACACAGTAACTTAGAGCCAGACTAGTAATCAATTTTAAAAGGCCTTTGAAGTTGAAGGCACAAACAAGCGATTATTCAATATCCTAACAGAAAACCAACAATCAAACTTCACCGGAGCATCCTGAATATGAGCAGACAGCAATACAGCAAAAATTTGAGGGTGCAGACTGAAAGGCTGCTCCGGAAGAGCACCAGAAAGTGGATTATGACAGCATATTTCCAAGAAGCTATTTTGAACACTGAGCAATTTCTCCTCAAATATGCCTGAGTACTCTTCTGCATCACCCATTTTCTCCGCTTGCAAAAACGGCAGGTATATTCTCTCATTGATAAAAGAATACTTTTAGCATCAAGCTCTCGCTTTATAGCCAATAGGTCGGGCAGGGAGTTCTGCCTATGGGGGAAAAGAAAGACAGAAAAAAAAATCAATTCTGCCTAGATTTTTTTTTCTCTCCTTCACATGCACTTTCCTGTCTTCTTTCCCTCAGCCTTTTTCCTTTGCTGGTCCCTACCATTACCCACAGCTACTATTTGTCCTGCAAAATTCCCCGTTCGCTGCAGTGGTTACGACAGCGGCTTTCAGAAAAACGCTTGTCGTGCTTAGGAGACCGTTCTGGAGGAGACGGTTAAAGACGATTGTGCTTCCTTGCTTACTCCTTTTTTTTAATGCTGCTCCGCTACTCCCACTACCCAGGTGTGCAGCTCCGGTCCCCAGGCTGGGGACACCAGCACGTGGAAGAGCATTTGACCCTGCCCGTGCCCGCACATATTTCAGTGAGGTTCCACAGCTGCTGCGAGGCAAAGGGCTGCACAGCACGACACTCATCCCAAGAAGGGGAGAGGTCAGGGCACTGTGCTCACAGGTTTAGGCCTACCTTGGGTCGAGCTGTGCTCCATCTCCAGTGCTGGGGGATTGCTCACGTTGCAGCTGCAGTTTAGGCAGCTCTGTACACTTAACTTCACAAGAAAGACCGAGTCTTTCCATTTACAAACCACTTACCTCATCAGGAAGGATTTACAGCAACTCCTCGGTGAGCAGGGGGTTGCTCAGGCTAATGCTGAAAAAGTGCAAAAAGAGCAGCTGAAGATACTGAGAAATTAAGGGTCATTCCACAGAAACGGTCATTCCACAGAAACGGTCATTCCCTGCTGGTGTATCTATAAAGACAACTCTCCCCTGGCTGCTGCTGTCCTTCAGTTACTCTGGGAAGAATAACTCCATCAAACACTCTAGGCAGGAACAGCCAGGTGAAATACTGCAGCCCATTAACACGCCAGATAAATACAAAGCTCCTTTCTTCTCCTGAAACTTGTGGTTCTTCCCCTACGCACGCATTTGAAAGATAAAAAGAGCTAATTTTTTAGGTTCATGATCCTCATTAACAGTATACAATGCATACCTAAATCTCTAAGGAGCAGTGCAGAACTTCAGAGAGCCTCAAGTGAACTGTTATAATGTCAAAGTAGCTCTTGTGCTAAAGTCAATCAGTGCTCCTTATTTCTCGTTTAATCTATTTTAATGATTAGCAGCAATATATCACTAAACATCAGTGCTATGTTTAAGGCAATCTCCTTGTCTGATACAATTGGTAGAATCTAAAAATCAACCTGATTTTAATGCTTTATCATTAGGAATGTTATTTAGCTGGATTAAAGCGATCTTACTTCCTCCACAGTCATCATTTAAAAGCAGTGTGGAGCACATTACAGCAACCACCTCAGCGCTGTATCAATCAATGCCAGGCCTGCATACTATATATTTCCAGCAGCATCTAGAAAGCAACCACATGGATGGATACTAAAGTACTACAAGCTATTAATATTCATGAATAGTCCCTACCACTATTAAAATTTCTTTAAACAGCAAAACAGACCTGGTTCGATTTACCCCTCCTAGTAGTACAGGGGCCTATTAATCCTTTGAATGTCAGAAGAATTGGATGGAAATGCTCGAGCCAGAATTCAAAGGAGAAAGTGCAACAGTCATTTTCCCAGTAATGAGGCCCCTCCGCTTGGAGGCACTTTCGGGTAATGGATTCTGCGCGGTCCCAGGAATTGTGCCTGCAAACGCCTCCTGCACAGCCCTGCTTCTAGAGCCAAGCTGTCACGCTTGGCGACAGCTATTTTTGTGTTTACACAGAAACACAGACAATAAAAGCAGCAGGGAGCACAAGTTTACTGTAACATTTGTCAATATTTTGTGGTCCAGGAAAATTAATGGACGACCTGACAACGTGATCCATGAAATCGTTATGGAGCAACACGCCCCACGCTTCCCAATTACGGCGTGAAGGCATTGTTGGAGGGGCACCGCTCCCCGAGCAAGCCCTCTCATTCCGGCTGCCGATCCCGAAAGGCGCTCGCTTTCTGAAGGGACAGCGTGTGGGCTCCCTGGCCACCAGCACCACGGGAAGGCTCCCACAAAAGCTGTTCGCCTTTTCCAAGTGGAGGGAAGAATGGACAAGCTGCAGCACCAGATGTAATGCAGGTCATGGCTCATATAAATATATCAATTACTGACTCAGCCAGAAACCGCAGATCTTGCTCTCAAGTTCATCGGCTCAGGAACCCTCTATGTCTTAGGCAAATTGCTGCAGGAAGGATGTGATCAACCAGCACGAGTTGTTGTTGGAAGGAAACCCCTAGGTTCTTGATTTGGCACGTAGCATGAGAAGGACAGCAGTAGGACAGAGTTTCATCATTGCTCCTTCCCAGCAGGTGAATCCTCCCCACGCAGGTAGCTCTTTGCTGGATCCCACAGGTATTTCCATGGGTGGGACTGTGGCAGTAGAGCTCCCTGCAGGGAGCTCGCAGGCCATAACCACGCTCCTTAAACACGTAAGGGTCCTCCTTCATGTGGGGAACAGTAATTTCCCAGCTCCCTGCCACTAGGAAACCAAGGAAAATATTTACACTGCTTGGAGGACGGTTATTTCATTGGCTTTGGAGTGGTGCGTGGGCTGGCGGAGCAGTGATGATGGGAAGCAGGTGCTGAGTGCACAGAGGCTGCCAGAGCAACCACATCATGCCCCAGCAAGAGGCTGTGACAACTCACTGCACCTTTGGGCCTCAGCATTATGTATGGCCCTTCCTCATTGTCTATTGTCATTTGAAAATATTAAAATCTTGGGCATAGAGAAAAAAAAAAACAGATTTTACCATAAAGATTTCTTCATTTTTTTCTTCTTTTCGTCACAGGACAGACCCGTCGAAACATTCACCAACTTCTTGGGTCTCTGAACAGGGCAAAGCAGCAGCTCTCTGATTGCCATCACTGGCAAGGTGGTCACAGCTGGATCCACATCTGTACGAGGTAGGGCAGCTTTGCTGGGACACATCCCAGAGTCCTGGTCACCAAAAAAGGTGCTGAGAGGCACTGCGGGCTCTCCTGTGAGAAGGAGACCTGCTAATAAGGGAAGGAGACAGAGGTAGTTAAAATAGTCTGTGGTGAGGAGGGCTGCTCTTGCTCCGCTCCAGAATTTACTAATAAGTAGTTGGTGATGGCATGTTAATGTGGTAACAATTTCTTTGATACCATCTCAATTGATGGAGACTTCATTAAATCTTACTTGTGTTGAAGTATATACAGAATTACAATAACAGAAAGTAGAAAATTAAAGTTTTTTTTTTTTTTAATCCTATAACAAAGAACCAAATATATACTGCAAAACACAAGGGCTTTACAGGAAACAAAACCCACAGAATATTTTTCCTCCTTCTGAAGAAAAGAGTCACTTCTATTCAACAAATACTTGGATTTAGTTATCAAGGAAAAAAGAATACATTCAAACAAGATGTTCTGATGGAAAATTATTTCTCCATTTGCTATTGCACAGGGTGCTGTTAACATTACAGCATCACTTTAGGGCATAAAATATCAAGGCCCTAAGCTCTGGCCAAAGCTCTGGCCACAAGCAGGGCAGAAAGGCCTATGGGTGAAACAACAGAACTGCTACCCTGCAAAAGCACCAAAAGCTGGTGCTTATTTGTCTATCAGGACCTGGATTTATCCTCTGAGTTGTCAGTAAGAAATGTGCTTTAGAAACAAAACAGAAAAGCAAGCAAACCTTGATGGAGTTATTAATACCACAAAGCTCTTGCCCAACATCAGATAGTCTCATTTCTGATTCTTCCTACAGACAAAGCAGGGACCTTACTCGGTTTTAGTATTAAGTTGTAGTCATAGCTGCTTCTGCTTCTCATGCCTGGAGAGAACACTGGGGTTTATGTTGTACTTTCCTAAATGTTGGTGCAGCCGCAGGCAAAACCCCTCTGGGTGGCGCAGGATGAGAAACCTTGTGAGACAGTCATAGAATCATAGAATGCTTAAGGTTGGAAAGTCCTGCTGCTTCTGGAAGATGCAACAGAACTTAAAAGCTGGTTATTAGGAAAAGGAGGTAGCGTGAGCATGTAGCAGCCAAGCAATTGCAATTTTTGCTCCTAAACTAAACTTGTGTCCTTCAGGCTAGTTATATACATTGTTTGTCAGAAATGGAATAAAAATATGAATTTAGAAAAAAACAGCCAAACTTGCAATTTCAAGAACTAGTCAGAAGAGATTAATTAAGTACTTATTTTTTCACACAGAAACAAGTGATCAAAACTGAAATGAATAACTCCACTCTTGTAATAATTTCCTTTGAACTCTGGAAGTTTCTCTGGACTTAGGTTAAGGCTTTTGGTCAATTTGTTTAAATATGAGGAGAGCCCTGAAGACATTTTAAGTATTTCCTTTAGTTAATGAGATTTTCATGACAGTTAAAAAAATTAGAAAACAATGCTGTTAATCTTGGATTACATGCAGCATGGGGGAAGAATTAGTAACATAAAGCAAGAAGATTAAGACACTTTGCTTTTCAACAAAATAGCTACATGCCTTATTTTCTTGTCTTAAGCTAACAAAGAGGTAATCAGGATCTGTCCTTTAGTCTCTAACTTGGTAGAGTCTGGCAAAGTGCTAACTATTTCTTTTGGCATGGCATGCTCTGGCTGTGAGAAACTAATTATGTGCCGAGAAAAGTGATGACAAAGAATCCTTACTTCTTAATGCACAATGGAAACAGCATTGATAATTGTATGCATTTGGGCAGTTCTTTTAATCAAATGGTTATTTGGAAGTAAATTTTATTTTAATTATTCATTTAACCTATATACTAAATGCAGAACACATAACTTTCCCTTAGAATTCTTAAATTAAATCACAGTAACTTTACATACTTCGTATTTAACTGTTTTAATAAGTTATAGCAATATAAAACTGGGATTAAAAGACAATGCAGAATAGGATTACATACAGCAATAAAAGAGGAAGTAATCTTTGAAGAAATGGCATAATAACAAATTGTAACTGCATTAAAAAGTAACAAGTCAGACTTTCATTCACTAGCCAGGCAAGTTTGATAATCGCCTGTACAGTGTATAAATCTGCAAGTGAGACAAATAGCATTTTAAATTATATACTAAAAGGTTAACTTTTAAAACCTTCTATTTAAGAATTCAGAAAATACATGTTCATTCTAAGTAAACACTGAGACTAATGAAGCAACTGACTTCATTTGGGAAGATCTTGCATAAAACCTTAGTGAGGACACATCTTGCAGAACTGCAAAATGCTTCAAAAGTACTCGAATTTTCGCAATACGATGGAGAAAATCCTTTTTACTTAACTTACTGCAGCAGTCTGAAGCAAGAGCACAAACCATGCATTTCCAAGCAGCACTTTCACTGGCTGGCTGCAGACAAGCACAGTATTTCTACAGGAGTGCCCGTATTCAAAAACGAGGACATGCTGGGACGAGCCGCAGCACCACAACACCCTGTGCCATGCTTCGCATTAATGAATCACTGTCAAATATCCCAATCATTGCTGTATGTGAGGGAAGTCAGTCCCAGTAAGATCATAGAATCTCGTTATTTATCTAATTGACTGCTGCAGTAGGAGTTGGAATTAGTTTAGGTTTTCACATCTACTATCAGGGTGACATCCCTCAAGACACCCTAATTTCATACGGTTTTGTATCACTTCCATAGAAAGCCAGAGTAAATTTTTATTTAGTTTCATGTGCACTTCCGGCAGTGATTTAGGTCTTATCAGTTCTGTTCATTAGTTTTTTTGTTAAGAACTTCACCCAAGAACTCAGCAATCCCAATTTTTTTTAATCAGGTCACTTAACAAAGTTATCTGAAATCACACAAAGGGAATGATTTCATGATCAGCCCTGAAATAGATAAAACACTCATACTTACCCTTTTGAAAAGCAAAAACTTTGGTCACAAACTGATCTATTGAAGAACAAGTTAATCATTACACTCTGAGATAAATTTTATTGAAATTTTCTTCAGGTAAAAACAGAGTATTGGCAAAAAACCTGAAGAGTCAATAGGCAATTGCAAGGTACGGTCTCTAGCTTCTAATGTTTTCCCTGTGGGACTTATAAAAGCAAGAAGCTTGTAAGGAAATGAATGTCACACATAAAGCTTATATAAAGTATATGATGATATACAGTAATACACCAGCATTGATGTTATAAATGCTTTAATTAATTCTTAAAAATAAAATACATGTGATGATAGTCTGCAGTGAGCGACACATGAGGCTCCTGCTTACTTTTGTTGGGATTATGCTTCCAAGTTGATGACTGATCCTTTGAACTTAAGTGATGAGTTAATTAAAGCTTGTTTTTTCTTCTAATTTATACAAAACAATGAGAATAAAAGTGCCCCAAATTTACATTCACTGCAAATGGATTGAGCAGTAGTTAACTTCAGTTTGGGTTCAAGGCACATAGCTAACTGCATCCGCTGTTTTTAAAACTCCACATTGCTGTTAACACATTCATTTCAAAACAATCATTTCACGATACACACTGTATCAAAACATCAAACACTTCTAGACCACTCATTTGCTGTGGTTCCATAACATAAAACAGAGAGAAAGAGCTAAAACAGGAAAAACAGGAAAAAAACAAAAACCAAAAAAGACTATCATTCTGATAGAGCACAGTAAATATGAAATCTATTGTCTTTGTATCAGCTAGGAATAAGTAGTGACAAAATAAGTAACAGAAGGAATAAATTTGGCCTGTAAGGAAGAGCAAACTTAGCTGTCTGTTGAAGTAATTGGAAAACAAACATTAGTGAAAACAGGGGGCAAATACAACAAGACCCTAGACAGTCTCTTCGCTCATGAGCAATGGTTCCGCTTCCAGGGTGCTGGTACTGCCTTGTCCTTTGCTCCGCTGACGATACGTTAGGAATTGCAGAGTCACCTGTTATTTTTGGTAAGGAAGTAATTAAATAGGATGCACAGACAGCATTTGCATTATTTGCTTACAACTGAAAACCAAGTAAGCTGCACATAATAAAAGTGACCATCCATATCGTCTATCATTCTGGCAGAGACTATGGATGCTATGTCCTGAGGAGGAAAGCTTAAAAATTGGTTTATCTAAATCATGTGTTGTGGTGTAAGTATTAACTACTGCTTTAATCCGAACTGTGGCAGTTAAGTATGTAACTTTTAGTACGCAACATTTTCCAAATTCTACTTAACATTCACTTTCAGCACTTTTTTTGGCAAAAAAAGGTCTAATGCTTAACTTATAACACCAAATACAGAAAAATTCTAACAAACTTCAGATCTCCTTGGTTACACAACTTAAATACATATGAAAACACCCTGGCCCTTAGCTATCAGACCCTGCAGAGCTTGAGAGGGTCCGAAGATGGAAATTTGTTAGGGGCACAGCAGGAACAAGGCACCCAGGAACCCTGAGGGACTCCAAGCTGCTGCCCTGTGCCAGCCCAGCCCCAGCCCTCCCAAATTCTGGGTAAATTGCTACTTATAAACAATCATGTGCAGACTCTGACTCAGTAATTAATGCTGAGAATCGCGCAGTGAGACATTGTAATTTATTTCTGCTGTACAGCAGATTGCTGGAAATACTGCTAGTATCAGAATAAAGAACTAATAAGTCTTGTCCTTTTTCCTCATGGTTCCAGCACTCTGATAGAATTATTGACTTGCAGAAAGACAGTCTTCTTCAAAAAAAAGAGGGAGCATGGATAGGAACACATCTCACTCCACAGAATTCCTGCTGGGTAGGTGAGGAGTTCTATAATGAAGTTGAGCACTGAATTGGACACAAAACACTTAGTATTTCAATAGAGACTAAAACTTTGATGCAGAAAGTAGATGGGAAACACAGAAGATGGGATCGCCTTGGATCACCACTGCTATAACATTAAAAATCCGATTTTAAAAATAAAATAGAGGTGCTCTGGGAGGAAGTCTGGCATGCAAGATTCTACCGGGAACACTTCAGGCCAGCTAAAATAACTTGGCTATACGCAGTGGTGGTGAGGAGTCTGGGGCTAACGCACATCATTATTTATAAAAACAAAGTGGGGGAAGCTTTCTGGGAGGCCTAGATGAATAGAATGGAAATTTTCTACATCCTAGGCAGAGCCCCAGGAATTATCCCACCTTCCCAAGGCTTTCCAGCATCCCACTTCTGAGGCCCCTTCCAACTGGAGACTAGACAGGATTTCCTTCAGAGACAGGAGGTCAGCAGTTTTTTACGTTTTTCTGTAGCATAAGGTGGGGAACTCTTCTTCACACTTAACAAATGAGCTTAGAGCATACACAGCTACCACTGCCTGGGGAAAGCAAAAGATGACAAGCAGGACAGTTACAGTCTTCCTTGTAGCTGCGGCTCCAGAAGCCTTAGCAGGTCTTTGCTGGAAAAGGAGACGGTGACAGATCAGCCTGCTGGAATCACACAGTGCCCTGAGTCAGACTGAGGTGTCACCTGGTGCCCCAGCCCACAGTCAGATGTCAAACGTGCAACACTATGAGCCAGGTTTGACCATCACTGAACCAGTGCATTGGATTTGCTTGGTTAAATCTATTAGCAATCCAATGGCAATATAAAAAAAATGAATGGTTCTGAGGAGAAAGAAGCTATTTAGAGGACAGAGCACAAGTTGTTGCATCTTTGGTTGGAAAAGCTCCTTGCTGAATTGTCAGGTCAGACTTAGATTCTTTGCGGTGTAATTAAATTAAAAAGTATGATGTTTTGTAAAAATATATAATAGATTCCAAGTGACTGCCCTGCAAACCACAAAAGATTTAAGATAACAGCCTGTGTACCATAGCCTGCTACTTGCTTTACGTTGTGTATCCAGTAACTGCCTGGCTACACTTAATGAAAAGAAGTACATACAGAGGATTTGAACAGAGTTCCCTGACGACAGGGTGATGTCAAATGGGAAAAAAAAAAATCTCGGTAAAGGGCTTTGTTAAGAGTTGTTTGGGTTTGGTGGGGACAGGGAGTGAAGGTAGCAGGGTAAAAGAAAGTATTGGACTTACAGAAAAGGACAAAGTTTCCTGGAAAAAACTTCAACAAAATTCAGTCTCTGGGAATCTCAATGTTGGCTGTTACTAAAATTTTAAGGGTAGAATTGGTTATCAACTGATTTAATATTTTAAAATCTGCACTACTGCACCTTTGAGTACAAATTAGCATTAACTAATCATGCACATTAACAAAAGCCTAGAAATGTCCACCCTGGAATTCTAAAATAAACAAACCTATACTTAGTATATCACCAATAAGGCCACTATCAGACGTAGTTAAGCCTCAAGCTTAGGCATCTCCTGAGAAACACCAACTATCTTCAACTGCACAGCAGCCGCTGGAAAGAAATTACTAAAACTGAAAATCATGCCCAACGTTTCTAAAAAACGTTAGCCCAGCCATGTCAGATGGAGGAAAGGGAACGACATCCAGTAAAGGCATTCCTAATCCTGGCTTGGACCTTGAGAAAAAAGAATTTACTTCCCCCCTCATGAAATCCTGGAGATTACCAGAAAAAAAGTCTACTTTAGATTAGATTAGATTGTATTTCTTGAAATCCTTTTCAAGGAAGAAACTGTTACACAGATGACCAATTTTAAAACATTCCTATTTAGAAAAGAGGAGCTTTGAGTTTAATTTCTCTGCTGTTCCAAAATGCAGGCAACCCTACTCCATGTTTTCTGGTCTAACATGATGTATCAGTTTGTTAGAGTTTTGATTTTCTTGCTTGGCAAGAGAGAAACGAAGCTCTCTTTGGAAAATATTTACTTCCATATCTTGAGGGTTTCTCAAAGCAGGAGGTCTGCTTTTGTTTTCTCTTGATTACAAATATTTCATACATTTTCAACTAGCACTATATACTTGACCAGATTTCCATAATCTCCTCAACCTGATTTGGAAGCATCTGTTTGCAATATAATTTGAACTGGAGGACTATTAGCAAGATTGGATTCAGACTCCAATCAAGCCAGACCCAAGAAATGAATGTCATGTGCACCCTGGCACTGCGACCGCGGGGCAGGCCTTGCAGAGAGGAGGAGGAGGAGGTTTGTGGCCAATGTAAAAGTTCCCTTTTGGAGTACATTATAGAAAAGCATCTGCAAACATGCACATAATATACTGTAAAGGTCATCAAGATCAAATTCTAAGGTTTTTTTTTGGTAAATAAATACTGGTAGGTTTATGTTTCCAATTGGGGGTGGTGGGATGGAATGGGGGGAAGGAAGAAAAGAGTCACCACTTTGTTTATGGAACAAAAGACCTGAGAGCCCAAACCAGCCACATGGGCCAGCAACCATGAATCCCTACAGCTTGTTCATGCAAAAGCAACTGCACTGTCTCATAAAGATGAAACTGCAATTTATTTCAAAAAAGCGCCACTAACCGCAGCTCAGTCTCACCACTGCAGTGAAGAACTGTGTTCCCACAATTCAGAATGTTTTACTGAAGTGCGTGCCAACTTAAATTGCCATGGCTGGAGATGCAAAAAGCAGAGATGGCTATTTGGAATGGCAGTGTAATTTAGCAGGCCGTCCAAAGGCCAGGGTAAGCTATCCCAGCGTTAGGCTAGCCGGAATGGCTTATGAAATTACTTTAATCAGAAAGACAAGATACCTGGGGGTCACAACTTCCTGAACTGTTCCTGATAAATCTGGAAGTTAACTTCCTTTTAATATGGATTCACACAATGCTTCAGTCCTGAAATCACTCTTCATTCTATCCATCTTCCTTCTTTGGGTTTAATGGAACTAAATGGAAAGAAGTTCTGAGACACAGAATTGAAACTTTTACTTCACAGAAGATGAGGAATTCTCCTGTTAATACTATTTTAAGTGGAAATACAAGTTAGAAGACTCAAGTACTGGGTTTTGTTAAAGACTAATCAGAGGGAAGGATGGCTGGGAATTCTCTATGAACTCTATTATAAAGTTGTTGGAGTATAATTCAATATTACATAGAGCCTTTCAGTAGGGTATCACCAGTTTGCCCAAACACACAAAGATCTATTTTGTGGCAAATTCAGGGAAATTCAGAGTCCGGTTGTGCCACATAAAAGGTGTAACACAACTTTTGAGATCTCTTGCCTGGAATTTTTATTTTACAGATAGACAAAACAATCAGATTAAAATCATACAGAACCTCTAATTTAAGAAAAAAATCTATTTAATTTCTGATCATATTAATAGAGTAACCCTGAAAAACTCTTGATATCAGTAGGAAAAGGATACAAAAATGTCTAGGAACAAAACTCCAAAGCTCCCAAGGAGCCATGGAAGATGGTGCAAGAAGTAGAGGGCCCGGAAAGATTCAGCAGCAGGCATCTTCAAAACAAGGCTCAGACCATACATACCATTTCCCATCATTGCTAATGCAAATAGCACATAAGAGGTACCTTCTGTAGATCTTCTTTGGAACTAAATCAAAACCAATTTTTATAGAAAAAAATGTTATAACATGTATCACCATACAGCCAATTACAGATAATTTTGGAGTTTTGTATTTTAATACACGCAGAGATGCTCACTCACTCTCTCCATCTCTCTGTGAGTCCTGAATTCTCCGGGCTTAATATTTGAGCATGTATCACTTAAAATTATAGAACAGTTACAGCTCTTGGTAGCGGTTCATGCTATACAGCTGGAAAGCTGCAAATCAGCAAGGATAATCTACTTCTAAATAATACTATTTATTTCTTAAGAAATCTGTTGTCATATCAGCCCATTCAGTTGAGCCCTTTGAAAATACAGTAATATTCCAGCTTGGATGCAAAAGGCAAGGGGAGTATATGAAACGGCTTGGAAATGAACTATGTGAAGCCTTTCGATAATAAACCAGGATACCTGTCTACATCTGACAGTGTAAAACCTTTGTGATATATTTTAAATGTATTGACAATAAAGAGGCTATAAAAATAACCAAAAAACAAATAAAAAGAACAAAAAACAGTAATGACGCTGCTGTGGAAGGGCTTCTAATACTTTAAATTATTTTTCCTCTAATTTTATCTTTTGGACCAGTATGTGGTTCCTTAAGGTAGAACAGTCAGGACAAAAAAAGGGAAGATAGCATTTGTTTAGGAAAACAATCATGCAAAGCATGTTTCTGCTCCCATCTTATACATCCAATTGTATTCTTTGTTTTGTTTTTTAAACCAACGTCTATTGAGTGAGCAAAGCTGCCATTTTAAATGGTCAAAAACGCAAGGTAGGCTTTACAACGGTGAATTTTTGCTGCTAAAGAGAATCTGACATCTCAAGCAATAGAGCTTTTTGTGCAATATACAGATGTACTTAGGTAAAAACTTACTTACATTTTTGTACAGCTGAGGAAATCTACTTCCCAAGTAAAACACACAAGAGATATAGCCACAAACAAAGCCTGACATTTCTGTCATATCAAGACTTCTCTGAAAAATAAAAGTAAATACATTTTCGAGGGAATATTTGGGGCCATTTCAAAGGCTTAAATGAGAGTCCACTGGCTACTTTTCTGGACAAAAAGAAATTCTTCCTTTCAAAGCCATTCAGTGCTCACCGAATGACCAAAGAGGACAAGAAAGGGTTAATCTTTACCTTGCAATGACGTATCGGTATACATCATGCATTATAGCCATGATTTAGCTGAAAAGTAGTCCTACTTTAGGATATGTTATTAAAACCAATTCAGGCCTACAAAAAAAAAAAAAAAAAAAAAAGAGGGTTGGGGGAGAAAGACACTTTTCAATTCAAACCCAAACTACAAACTGCAGCTAGGGCCACAAAAACTGAATCATCTTGTCTGGAGAAAGCAAAATGCTCATTTTTCACAATTCAAGAGAGTTGTAAGTTTTCTCACTCTTGCTGTGTTTTGAAAATAAGCTGCTTCCCTGCTGGGCAATGCTGCTGGATTACAATTATTTTACTGGCATTAGTATGAAGGCCAGAAAATTGCTAGAATACCCTGTGAACTTTCCTCTAGAAATGACAGCAACAGCGGGTACAATTGTAATTTTCCACTATTATTGATTTCACTTGTGACTGTTTTGTATCTAGACGGAAGCAGAAAATATCTAACACAAGCAAAAAGACAACATATCTGTGTGTGTTATTTCACAGAGCAGCATATCCTAATAACCCAGGGGACAAAGTAAGCCCAAAACAGAGGAAGTTGCCCAAAAGAAGCTAGTTATAACTTTCTTGTTTGCGGATATAAACACATACTGAAAACTCCCCTGCACTCCCACACTCATAATTTCTAAGGCATATGAATTTATTTAGGCTCTTTGTGCACAATGCTTTCAAGACACTTTGTGATTTTTTTTTAAGGAACAGAAAGAAGCAGGTAAGAACTTACATTTCTTGCTTCTAAGTCTATACTCCAGTTTTGATTTCTTAATAACAGCCAACAGAGTAAAATGACATGCAGTGTTACACACACCAAAATCCAGTTTATACAGAAATTCTTCAAGGTTGGGCTGTCTAAAAGGAAACACAAACAAATTAGCTGAAAAGTAACATCTGATGTTGATTTACATTTTTCTATAATGTAAATATGTAAATAAGAATGTACAATTTCCTGAATCTTTTCCTTGCCAGCAATGTAAGTTTAAGAAGCCGTCTTCCTCATTTCCCATGCCCACTCCATCACTATCACAGTTTTACCATGTCTTACTGCAACAACTGAAAGTAACGGTGCTGGAACAGGAGGGGAACTTCTTACATTGGCTTTGCTACCGAGAAAGACAATTTTCATACTCAATCCATATCTTATGTTAATTTATTATTAAGTTGCAGACAAAAAGCTGCAAATTGGGAGAGAATACAATTGTTTCCTTTGATCCATCTTGATAAAATCCTACAAAAGAAACGATGTTCAAAATCTGGATTGTATTTTTATCCTAGTGATGTTTTTGTTAGCTCAAGTTTTCTACTGGACCAGTGTCTAAGTCCATGGCTAGCTAGCTATTGAGTCTTATCTTTAGAGTCTGAGGGACTCATGTATTCAAAGAGAGATATTCCACCTATCAAGTCTTTTCAGACACTTGCAAGGCAACTTGAAAGCGACAGATGACTAATTCTTTGTTTACAAACCATTGCTAAGTACCCACAGCTAATGCTACCAGTGGAGCAAATGGCTGTGTGACATTAATGAGCCTGCTCCAAGAGGTCTAATAGGAATTCCTTTTTCACAGGCTGTGTTTTAAGATGCACGTGAGCAGCTTGCCCACAGTAACTGCTCTAGAACTGGATGCAAGCCCCCTCTTTTCTTGCATTAAACACATAATTTTTCCTTCTTCAGACAGGCAAGGTTGAACTCAAACAGGCACTGTTGCAACATACAAAAGCCTGTGTTTGTTTTCAGGAGCAAGGAGCAGCAAGGAAGGATCTTCAGCACTAACCTATCTCTCATTCTATTATCAGCTCCATATTGAATTAATTTCCTTTATTCCTATTTAGTCTGCTGGACCTGCATCTGTTTTACTTCAGCTTATTGCTATCTCTACTGCACTATGGATTTTCTTTGATATTTAAGATTGATGAATTAATGTTTGTGAACCAGTACCAGCAGTAGACCTTTTGGAAGGCCAAATACTACAACTACTGCCAGGATCTTATAAAGCAAATCAAACAATTTTTTCCCCTTGAATACGTGTTTAACTATATATACTGAAAGAGAACACACAAAAATGTCAACACATTTTATGCTACAAGCAAATAAAGTCTGTTTTCAGTCAATATTAGGAACCTAACTGAACCACACAGAAAAATAATGTTTGTTGTCAACTTGAACATATATTTAGATAGGGAAAGTAGATAGTAAAACCATGAAATAAGTTAAAATACACAACTGGATTCCACAAAACTACTGCACTTTTTATATCTATATAAACTGAAAGTACTACATGGAAAATAGTCATCCATATTATGTGGGTGTTTTTATTTTTTTGGTGATATAGTAACCTCATAAGAGCCTAAAAGAACTGGAAGCTCCCTAATGCCACAAAAAACTTTATTTAAAAACTCTAGTAAACATCAAGGTGAAAGGTATTTCACATTAGGGAGAACATTTTAATCAGTTAATCATTAGAACCTTACACTTTGTCATCTTTTGATTCTTGAGTTTACAGTAGACAAACTGTGAAATCATAATTACATCCATATTAACATAAAAGATGGCAGTGACAATCTGAAAGACAAGAAAAGATATATTTGCTTGTTCGGTATACGAGAAGTCCAAAGTCATTACTGAACTTAACTGCATGAGGATTTTGCTTCATAATCAAAACGTGAATGACAAATAACAAAGCCTTGACAAAAAAAAAAAAAAAAAAAAAAAAAGGCAGCAAATCAGCAAAGTGCTTTAGGATCCCAAACCAGTTCGCCTGCCGCAGATTAATGCAATGTAAAGCTTGTTGACAAACCTGCAGAGTTTTGTAATTCCCAAAGACACATGGCACAACTCCTTGCCTCGGCAGACTGATAAATCTGTTCTTGTCCAGAAGCTCTGGTCTGCTCCACTTAGGTTCCTAACACTTAAAAAGCTACTGATCTTACTCAGTGTCTCTTGCTTCAGTAAAACAAAGCTGTCTTTTTTTCTCCATTTCACACTGAGAAGGATCGAACAGTTAGAATCACAAATTAAATCTTAAACTAGGTGGTGACTCTAACCAATCTTGGTCCCCTCTCTACCCTGTGAAATCTTGTGCAGGTGGTTGATAAATGTAACTTTCTCTTTAATTAAAAGTAAAAAATTAAAAAGGCAGATTTCACACAATTAATGTGTCACTGAAAACTTGTTTCTTTCAGAGAAACTTTCCTCTTGGAGAAGAAAAATATACTTCTCTAATCAGTCAGAGATAAAGAACTTTGGATTAATATTTCCTTGTTAATACAAAATTCACCTAAAAAACCTCTCTAAAATTGGGGAAGACTAAATCAAGAGGTAGAAATACTGACAGATTACCTGAATTGGCAGTTGATTTGTTAAATAGCAGCCTATAAAATTTGTTAAGTCTCCAGCTAGCCAACACAGCAGGAAGCCCAGGGAGAGCGCTTGATCCACTCCTCCATTGCGACAGGCGACATAAATTTGACTGACACAAAATGAAGAAGTAATTTTAAAATGGAGTAAACAAAAAAAGGTTTAGCAAGTGCATTTTTGAGATCTAAATAAAGACCAAAAAGTCTAACTCCCAGAGACCTATTGTAGCTGTGACCTTGAAGGAGACATCAGTATCACTCTAGCTCATCATGTCTTTCTCCAGCTGAACGAATGGCTCAGAGCACACCCTCATCACTGCTTCTGCATGCTCTTTTTTGTGGCTTGCACTAAAATACCATTTTCCGGAGATCAGAACCATGCCATAAGCATTTTATATTTATGTTCTGTAACTACCAGCCTTCAAAATACTGTAATGACACTGTTATTTAGCATAGAGGGGCTATGAAGGATCAGAGCACCTAAAAAGAGTCGACGACTATACTTATGCCTCCAAATTGGAAAAATGTTATTCAGTTTCACAATGTGGTCTAGGAAGCAAATCCAAATGCAAGTCTATTAGATATATGTTGATGAATTCCATACTAACATGGCAGTTTTAATGTAAAGTTCCCTCTCAACTAATATTTCAGCAGATGAACAGCTTAGTAAGAATGGTTTTATTTTCCTTGGCTTCCTTAGCCCTATATCCACCCTGTGTGGACACAATTTGGAGTCAATCCCATTTTGTTTCAGACATTTTCACCTGATGAGTGCATATTTGCTTTTCTTTTGCCATTTCTTACCCATATATTTATAATTTTAACCCATGCCCATGCACCAAAGAGAAACTGATTTAGCACCACCAAAGTGGCCTTTCTTAGCCCCAGTTTCATGGGCAGCAGTGAGCACAAGAGCAGTGGTGACACAGCATGTGGTTCAAATAAACACGGGGCCAGTCCCTGCCGCCAGCGTGCCTGTGTGTGCACACACATCTACGGGTGCGGGAGATAAGAAGGAAGAGGTGATTTATTCTCATTTGCTCTAAGTGGCAGAGATTAGTGTCAAGTCAGTACAACAGAACAGTACATCAAGCTCATTTGTCAACCACCAAATATTGTTCCAAACATGAACAACATGCTTCTCTGGCATATTATATCTGTATTATGCAGATAGAGAAACATATCCAAGATAAACTAAAAAAAGGCAGCTTTTGAAAAAGGCTTCAGGCAAGATTACTCATGTTTGAATCTGCAGACTGCTTAAGACTTTAAACTTACGGTAGTGCAGCAAACAGAAAGCAGACAATGGAAATCAGGCCTGTGACAACGCTCCAAAACTCCCACGCATTCTCCACACATTCTTCAAGGAGATGCCAAATCCATGGTGTTCCATTTATACACAATCTCCTCTCCTCTACTGGAGAGATATTGAAAGCATGTGTATACAGCTGAGGAGCCATCATCCTTGGACTGGGATTCAGTTTCAAAAGTTTATTTCTGCCTTCCTTTTTACCCCATGCAAATTCGCAAAGCGGTTTACCAGCCTTGAATATCCTCTGTCAAAAGACCTCTGCATCCGGATGGATGCTCCGTATCACAGTTACTTCAAACCTCATATACGAACCTGCCAAGTCAAAGACATAAGTATTGCCAGTGTGAATAAGACATTAATCATAAGAGGCCTATATTTGTTGCTTACTACAAAGAAATCAGACTTCCTGAAAGGGAAGAAAAAAAAAAAAAAAAGGTACTTTGCAGTGCATCTCATTCATTTGCTCTTGACAAAGACGCAACACTCCAGATTTGTATCACTTCAGTATTTTTGTTTGAGGTTGTGTTCAACTGATAGTTACACTGAGATTCTAGAAATCTGTTACAGGGTAAAATAAATTTTCTATTTTCACTGAACACCAAAACAGATTCTCATGTTGAACAATTTTTCAATAAAGTAAAAATATTTTCTTTAATGTTACTAACCCAGATTCTGAAAGTTCTGCTCAAGTTTATAAAACATGAATATAATCTTGACTTCTATGTAACTAATTGCAGGAGAATATTATGGAAAGGCCACTAGAGACTCAGATTCCAGAAAAGGTCAAAAGTCTATTTCAATCTACTCTGCCCCTCAAACTAACCAGTCATTCAATACAGTGTCAGTTGCCAGTATTTAATGCTCAGAGGAAAGAGGAAGAAATTTGAAGGCAGCAAAGGTAGGATATTTCAATCCCCTTGATGAAGAAGTCCAAATTGAGACATAACAGTACAAGTTGTTTTAAATTTGGAAATATGTTTTTATGTTTCTTTTATAGACTTTGGAAATATTTTTGTAGCCAATTATAGTTATTCTAGATATTTTGCATTCTTGATGAATATAGTTTCATATAGCATGAATGTAATATTTACTTAGAAGGCTAAAAGCTAGAAAACATAAGAATTTTCAAACAAAAATACCTAATTATCTATGATTACTCCTTGAGACTTCCTGTTGACTGCAGAAATCAATTTGGTTGCTGCTTTTCTCATACACTCTTACGACATTCTGTGTCCCCCAGAAGTTGGTAATGCCTTATGCAGAACGGCCTGAAAACAACTAGCTACTGAGGAAAAAGCCAGGGCAAATATACTGTTAAAAAACAAAACAAAACAAAACTATTGCCTAAGTCTCTGTCTGGCATCGAAGCCAGAAGGGCTGGTGATCTATTCCTTCCACAACATGCTACTTTGGAGCTACCCTCATTCTGCAAACAACTTTCAAATCTTCAATAAAATTTCACAAAGATATTTTCCCTGAGCATCACTCACAGAAAAGTCAGGACTCACTCTGCCAGTCATCTAGAAATGTGTGGAATTTTTTTGCTTTTTTGTTTTATGAAACGTCAGTTATCTCCAGCATTAAATGCTGGAAGAAATTTCCTGCAGAAACTGTCTGCATCTCAAAAAACCTGTTATCATTGCACCTTGAATAACAAATAACAAAACAAACAAAAACATGTATTCATCCTAGCCTATTAGATATATTCAACTTGTACCAAGGAAATAATTAAATTTTGTAGCCATCTTTACAGATAATTTTACAAGTGCAAGGAAAAACCAGTGCAGAATGTTTTAAGTTAATCTTCTCATCTTGATACTCTGCACTTGGACATGGTTGTATGACCCACTAAAAAGAGAAATATATCAAAGCACTTCTGCTATTGAGCAGTTTTAGGCAAGACTTTTCAGCCAGGCAAAATATTGCAACAAAAATCTTTATGCTTTAGATAACACGGCACCTAAACTGCTACATTCTTCATTGTAAAACATCCATCTCAAAATGTGTGAAACACATTAGTCACAAAAAGCAAAATGAAATAGATTGAATATGGTATTTAAAGCCACTGCAGCGGGACCCATGCATGTAGAAGCTCTCTGCTTAGGCAAAGCACCACACGTGAACAAGCCAGAACACGACAATTCAGATTCCAGCACCTGGATCTTCTCCCGCACACTGCTCCAAAACCCTGCAGCTATTCCAGAAAACCTGCTGAAGAAGTGCCGTGGAAAAAGTGGCCGCTTGCACTTCCCAGATGACGGAGGACATGAGCTTTGGCCTCCTGCCACCAAACACAGTTGAAGCACACGGATATTCCCCGTGCTGCTTTCCCATGGCACTCATGGAGCACAGAGACTTGGGCTGCGAGCTCTTGGGGTTGTTTTGCTGATCTTACAGTAAGTGCTATTTTTCTCAAAGTCCCAGCTACCAGAGCAGCAAAATACTCTGTTCCAGTAAGAGCTCTACCACCCAAAACACCAATTTCGTTAGTGACTTAAATGTCTGGATGCCTTCAGCTAAAACCTCCTGCAGCAACACCCGAACGCCTCCTGCCAACACAAAGGACAACAGTGTTTGTTTTGATCTTCAGCTATTTTCAAACCTGAACTGGATCTTCTCTATCAGAATACACCCTTCATTGAGTAAACTACATCTTAGCATGATGAAATAATTAATTCTTTCTCCAGCTCAAAAGATTATTGGGGCTTGAGCTCAAATCATAGATGGCTCTCTCTCTCCATACGCACTGACTTGCACTGAGTTCTGGATTTTTCTGAATAGAAAAAAAAAAAAAAAAAAAAAAGACATTATATTTATATAAAATTTTTTTTTGCATGAAATATTCTGCATCTGACAACAGGATCAGGAAGTCAGGAGATGTTTCTTTTCCTCCTATCGTATTTAAGTTGCTAATGATGAGAAAGGAAAACAAGTCTTGTTCACATAATTTCTTGCTTGTAACCTTACATTTCTGTTAGATGTTCAATTTTTTTTCTTGGGTAACTTTCTTAGATTACTCTCCAAACATCGCTTACAGCTGTGTGGAAAAGCTAAACTAAACACATTATTTTCACAGAGTTGTTAACTTAGCACTTCACGCCTTTCTAAAAAGTTTTACCATTTGGCTACCTAGAAATAAAACTGCTCTGGCATAAGACATTAAGAAAGAAGAAAGTAACAGCCTGAGTCTCCCGTTTGGACACTCTTGTCCTTATTTTAACCCACTCCTCCAGAGTGAGGATGTCCAAGCAGATATATTTAATGATTTTAAGCTGAAATCCACGGCAGTCAGAGCAACTCCACAGGTAAATGAAGAAGGAAAGCGTCTTGCCTGGAACTTTGGAAACTTGCCTCAAATCCTCCAGGTCTCCATGCCCAAACTGCCACCAGCATCCACCCGTTTTGGCGGCTTCAAGCTTGGGGAATGACAAAAAAACAGTGCTTTAATAGATAACATTTGATAGATAATAAAAAGAAACAGAAGTCAGTTACACATATTTGGAAGTTCTGTAATTAGCAGCTAGTACAGCCTAATATCTGTGCTAAGCATTCATAATTTAATTATTCCTGATAAGAAACATGTAGAAATAACCCAAAGGAGTAATCAATAGCCCAATACTTCCCCTTCCATCATATTCCTGTCTCTCACCACCCCCAAATACATTCTCAGGAGTTGAAAGCACTCACCTCTTCACAAAAAGAGGAGCACTAACAACCACCCAGGCCGGCAACGCCTCTCACACGGCACAGCCACAGCCCAGGTGAACACCAGCTCCTCCACGGGGCAGATCCTCCGCCGCCTGCCTGACCCCAGGGCCGCGCTATGGCGCGTAGGGATAAAAAAGAGGGAAACAGGTAAAAGAGGAAGGACAGGGAGGCGCCGGGGCGTCGAGGCCGGGCGCGGCGGTGGCAACCGCGGCCCAGGCCGGCGCGCGGTTTGGGGGAACACGAGGGGAAAGGCGCCGTGCTCCGCTTCGGGGGCGCGCTGTGAGGACACGGCGGCGGGGAGGCAGCCCTGCCGTGTCCAGCCCACGCCGTGTTTGCAGCCCGAGCCCGGGCGGACGGGGAGGCCGGAGCTGGGGTGTCCGTGAATCCAGCCCTGAAGGGGCTCCCTGCACCCTGCCGGCCTCTGGGCCCGCATCCTGGGGCGAGGAAGGTAGACATCATCCCGGGAAGGTTAATGCCTAGGAGGCTTCCTCGTGGAATCGGGGGTAAACGGTGCTTGGCTGCTGGGATTGCCTTTAATTAAAAAAAAAAAAAAGTGTTTTTTGTAGGAGTTAATGCAGGTACTTTTTAAAGGCCGTAAATCAATTGCAAAATGAATGAATAAATAAAAAACTACCAAAGTTTTTTCTGTACTTTAAAAAATGAATACTTCAAAATAACTTAGTATAAGACAATGTTTTATAATTCACTGCATTTTTAATGCCCATTATGCAGCACCATCCTCTCCACAGCTGCTGCAGCCCAGCTCATTAGCCAGGGCCCAGGAAGGCAATTAAAGGAAGGCTTGGGGGTGGGGAGCTCATTTAATTGCCATACAGGTGGCAATTGGGTGGATTTTGGCAGCTGAGCAAGATTGGGTGGGAATTGTGAAATCCCCTCTTTGCGGCCCCAAGAGTTACCTGAGGTGGTGGCTGCTCTCCTGGCCTGGCTCAGCCCTCTCGGGTGGCTTTGGGCCTGTGCAGCAGCCCTGTCTCCAGCCTCATCTTCTTTTTGCTTTTCTTAGGTTACCCCAGACCTGGTTCGTGGCTCATCTTCTCCAGGATGGCCAGTATTCCCCCCACTGGGCTTGGTGGGACCATGTCCTGCAGGAGAGGCTGGTGCTGGGGTCCCTCTGCATGTGCAGCTCATCCCGCCCTAGGGAGACCTCACTGTGTCTGGAAACCAAGTATGGAATTGAATATATTTTTATTATTTTAGTTCAGATATTATGTGGCAGTAACTATATCAAGGTAAGCGTGCTGATAGACCCAATTTGTTCAAATGAAACAATTTAATACAATTTAATGCACTTAAAAATATATAGCATTAATAACAAGGAGAAAGGAGTAAATAGCAGTTCAGATGCTGAAAGATGCCCTTAAAATCCTTCTAGAGGCTAGAAAGCATTTTAAGTATTTTCAGATCTGGAGGCTGGAAATAATAGATTTATCCAGGCCAGCTGTGACTATTCCTTCAGTGTCTGCATCCCCTATGTTGTGAACGGCATCTTTTGAGATGCACTTATTCACTTTGCCAAGAAAAAAAGGATAATGTGGTGAAAGACAGCCAATTATTTCACAAACGTAAACTACATTAAAAGTGGTGTACAACATTATATATTTATGGGTACAGTTTTGTTCTGCTGTCAGGTAACAGAATGAATAATACATTAATTCAAGGACCTGTCATTAAGTGAATTTGTCACTTTTTTTTTTTTTTTTTAAAAAAAAATCTTTGCTCTGTGTTTATGCAGAGCTTTAATCCTTTTCTGGACATATGTAGTGGTGTGGGTGAGCTTACTATGAGACCATAAACTTGAAATAAACTTCCAAGCTTTTAGTTTTAAGTGAAATAATGCTAATGAAATTCATTAGAGAGAAATGAAAATATTCAGGATGGCTTTATATATATATATTCCCTTAATGAGGGGTCATAAAAAGAAACTGATCCTGGATATTATTTAGATAGAAAAAGTTATTCCTACTTACCTTGTCTGTTGTCAGAGTATTATTACAATAATTTAGGAAAGAGTGTCCTTGTCAAGGATTAAAGAGAACATGGAATTCAGGAAGACTAGGTTAAAAAATTTTTGCATATTTAAGAATTTGTGGATTGTCAGGCCCCAACTTGGATTCCTGGCTTGCCCCACAAGCCCAGCTGAGTTAAGGGAACACCCTAATACACTTACATGATGATGCAGCTCACAGAATGAGCTTCCCAGGTGTTCTGTAGTTTTCCAGTTAGATGTGTGTGATGATTTTGCAACTTTCAAAAGTAAGATTAAATTTATCTAAAATACCATTTATCTCAGAACATGTTAATCTGATTTTTTTCTATTCTCTTTTTTTCTCCCTAATGTAATTGATGGCAAAACTGAATCATTTTACTACTGAACTGGGTACTGAAAGGTGAACACTGAATTTTCTATTACTTGATTTTCATTCAATGTGTATACACCGCAGCATTTCATAAATTCAGACCTTCTGGGGAGAAACATTTTGAACACAAAGGCTCAGTTGTTGACTCATATTGCAGAGACTATTGTTTTATTTTATTGTTTTATCTATGAAAAGAAAAATAGATTCTCGGCAATATATTTTGAAAATTGAGGGAATAGTTTTCATACATGAGTCTTTGCTATGAGCTGTGTGCCACTCCTGTGGACTAGGAGATCCTCAGGCTAGTGAGATCCTTCGAGAAGAAGGACAAAAAGTATAGCAGCATCTTTTGAAGAATGTATTAATGATGAATTAGTGAGTGATAACTCACTGAAGATAGGATGTTTCCTGTGACACAGTTATATTTACATGCTTTGGCCTTACAGCCCCTTCAAATGATGTGCTAGCGGTAGTAACATCAAAATAAGCTTTCCAGTAATTATCACTGGAATTCCAGTTGGGGAGTTACCGGCTTCATAAAAGCCAAATTCTAAGTATTGTGGATCAAACTAAACCAATCAAACGTGTTTACTTAATAGAATAACTGCCCTGTTGTGCAGTGCGAGGAGCGGTAGGTGTGATATGCCTCGGGTTTGTAAGGGTCTGTCATAGGTCAGATACTTTGCAATATTTCGAGTCCAAGATGATGGAATGGAGGAGCTTGTACTGAATTTGCAGGTGCTGCTGAGTAACAGCATAGCGCTGAGTCAGTAGCGTGATGCTGTGGAAGAAGAGGCAGCTGTAGCTGTGCAGTGTGTTCCCAGGGTGGGAGCTAGGAGATGTGGGGAACAATTATTCTGCTGTGGTTAAGAGTGAAGAAGACTTGGACAGACTGTTGAATTCAGCTTTCAGTGCCCTGCTTTAAGAAAAATGTAGATTCCAGAGGAGCGCTTCAAGAACAACAAAAAGCTAAGAAAATATGAGGAGGGTGAGTAGCTGAGAGGTACATTTTGGCCAGAAAGAGACATTTGAGAGAGTAAGGAAGCCTTAAAAATGTCAAGCATTGTAATAAAACAGTGATCTGTTGTCCTGTATTTCTAATGGAGTGGGAAGAAGTGTTTGGCTACTGCAGTAAATTTCTAATTATGAAGTGTTGAAGCATTTTGCTTAGGGAAGCTGTGGGATCATGAAGGTTTTTAAGAACAGATTAGATCAACATTTGTCAGGTCTGGACACACCTGATCTTGTCTCAACATGTGGCAGTAGGTTAGATAATCTCCCAAGACATTTATAGCTCTACATTTCTATGGTTTCATGCTCCTTTATTTATAGAGGCTTTCTTCTACAAATCTAGCAAACAGAAGTATATCCTGGAAAGGAATTTACATAGTCACGTTAATGTTAATACTAATTCATTTAGAGTTGCTCTTTCTTTCTGCTGGCTGGCTTCCTCCAGCCACCAAGTAAGTAATTAGTTAGCTCTGATACCACAATTTAGATTAGAATTCCTCATGGATGTGCTTTTCCTGCAGTGTGTCTTATAAAGCATTATGCTCTTCTGTGAAGTAGGTAGTTAATGATGGTAAGCTGCTTAGGTGTTGCACCCTGAACAGATGTTTTAGTAGTTTTTAAACACTGGTTCTTACTGTGGCCTCTCTACATAAGTAACAGGAGAATGTACAAGATAGGCAGGAGCACGTAATAACACTATGGTCTGCCTTTTTTTTTTCCTAGCAAGTTAGCATAAATACTTGTTTTAACTTTAAATGTGAACACATAGTACAGATTACATGGTATCTTTAATAACTTCAGAGAGTAGCTGTTTATCAATTAACAACAATCACTCTGTTGGTCTGTGGGCTTAATTAGAGAGAGGAAGAGCTAGACATGTGCAAAACCAGTCCTGACTCTAGATACCCTGTTTTCCTGCAGCAGGCATGGCCTGATAGCCAAGCTCTTAACTCAGTGCACCTTAGGACAGCATGTTCTCATGGTTACTTATCAATGCTGCATTTTCTCTGCTGCTCCTAGGACCTTTTCTAAAGGCTTCTGTCTCTTAACGATAACCAAAGAGTCTCTGCACCCATTAAAGTATGCCTTGAGGTCAGGGAAACTTTCTTCTGTGTGGGAGTAGCTGCTTTTACCCTTTTAGGGAACTTGTGTCCTGATGGAAACAAACATGGGTTACTTGAGCTTTCATCAACAGTTTAATGCATTTGTCCGGGCTACCCTTTGGCATGTTTTTTTGCTTAAGCCCAGTGCAGACTTCAAACCATTCAGATATTACAAAAGGAGGAAGATTATGCAGAGATCTAAGAAGGCAAGAATACTACTGAGCTGCTAAGGTACTCCTCAACCCACAGAGCTTCAACTCATGGCCCAACTCCACCTCTCAATGCAATGTAGTGGATGCAGTATGTAGAAATGTGGCAGTGGAGTCATTACGCAGCTCAGTTGTCATGACCATAAAGTGTGTGGCTCAATTAAGAAAGCTCTGCATGTGGGGAGCCAATGCGAGTAGAAGTAGCTGCCTGAAGTAATGAAATACGCAGTTCAATCAGCAGGTGATGCAAGTGGATAATGAAAATGTGCTGCCTGATGTACAAAATGTCAACAGGAGAATGTGGATGTGTGTTTTTACGTTAAGGGCAGGTTGGGTGCGTTTGCAGTTGATGCCTCCCAGCAAGGCAGACTGTGGGGCACACGAAGCACTGTGGCCGAGCTGCCAGCACTGACATTTGGTCGTCGCCTACGAGCATTTTGGAGCTTTCTCCGGAACAAGGGCTGCTCTAAAGAAATGAGTATGCAAACTTTTTCTATTCCTGATACACTTTATCTGCGAGATGGCACCTCGATGCACAGCAGCTGTTGCCTTTTGTGATGCAGATGAGCCTTTTGGAGCAGTGCAGCTGATAATGAGCTCTGTGTATTGTTACAAGATAGGGCTGCCAGGCAATAACCACGTAGGAACCCTGCTAACAAACAGCCACAGTGCTGAGACGGGGTCTATCTCCTCTGAGACAACGGTCAAATCCCATAGTTTTTCGTCTTCATTCAGGGAAAACCTCTTTTAATTTCGGTAGGAGCTTTGACTTTGTCTGGAACACAGGATTTGGCCTCTAGAAATAAACAGCTATTTTAAAAGTGTCAAACAAGATTGCTCTGCTTTGCCAGTAATTGAAGTGGAGTGTAAGCAATACTTAGTATGCATAAAATAAAATAATTAGAATAGTTAGAAAAATAGCTTTGCTAGTTTATATGGAATTTGATGAAATGTTAGGTTGATATCTAACGCTTTTTATTTGGCAGGACAGTTTACAATCCTGAATAATCCATTTAGTGTATGAAATGATGCAAGTACACTAAATATTGGGACAGTCAAATGCTTGGCCCAGAAATGCTTCTTGTAAGCTGATCCAATGCAGAAACCAGATTTTTTCCTTTATAAACATCTGTATTGTTTAATCTGCATTCCCTTCTTTTTATGTGGCATGGAATAACTTGAGGAAGTATCTGCTGGGAGAACAAGACTAGAGATCCATTAATGACAATAACAGTCCCTGTATTAACCTCACTGGGTTTCTGAGCAGCTCTTTAGATATGCCCAGTTATGTCAGAGGAAACTGAGTCTGGTTCTTCTGCTCTTAGGCAAAGTTTGTGATATCTGTCTGTGAGACCTAGCAGTGATTCAGTGAACTGTGCAGCATGCAATCTGTGAAGAATTTCCTTATAAAGGAGAGGTTTTTATGGCCCATCAAGTATTTGTGTTACCACCTATTCAATCGGAATTGGAGGAATTTGGCCAAGCTTTTAAAATCTGAGCGGGCTAGGGTAGCATTCAGCACTGTCTGGTTTGTCAGGGCTTTGAAAGGAGCGTGTCCCATGTGTTTATAGGAGAGTATGAGGCTGCAGTCAGCACTGTGCAGAGTGTGGCCTTGGTGCCACTGTTAGTAACTGGCTATGGGGGCTGTAGCATAGAACAGAACTTTGCTCTTCAAAATCAGATGATTATTAGTTAAATATTTTTAAATTATTTGTAGGTATTATCTGTAGGTAATATTTACATCAAGCTGTTCTGGAAGGTTCACCGTTCATTTCTGCTTTCCTTGGCCCACTCTAAGAATACAAGGGACCTTTGTGATCTAGACAGACTGCAGGAACAGAAATGTGAGCTTGCCATTATTATATTATTTATTGTTAGTGCTGTGGGGGTTGGGATTTTTATAAATAGTCTAAATTGAAGTGACTCCAGCCTGATGGAAATTAATAGAGCTATCAAAAAAAGACAAAGAACCCCACACTGTCATTATACAACAACTGTTAATTATTTACAAGCAAACTTCTGCAAGAACAGTATTGTAGCTGTCAGCATTGTCATTATTAAAATCAAAACACTTTGAGTAGAAGATAACATGACTCATTTAGGCTAAATGTAGCGAATACAGAATATTCTGTTTCTCCTTACCAATTAGAGAGAACAATAGCATCTCTCTTTTTTTCCACGATGTGTATTCAAAGTAGTCTAACAACTGTCTAACAAAATAAATATTTTCAGGATGTTGTTTAAAACAGACACAAATTCGTTGTAGATATTGAAATAAATTCTAAAGCTCAGTTCTTTGGTTTTTTTTCTCTAGCAAGGGTGAAAAATTATTAGCAGTGAGTAAATTTTCAAGTAATGAAATATATATGAAAATCTTTTGGACTCATGATATTGTAGAGCATGAGTATTATGTGCTTTAGAGTCAGGAGTACGCATTACTGTCTCTGATTTAATTTGTTCTTCCAAACGTGTCCAGCTCTAGTGATAGTTTCTGGTGGTCTTTGTGTACTTGATTGTGATTCTTCATTATAAAAAATGAGCAAGTGGGATGTCAGATAAGACTCTGCAGTGTGACTTGAGTCAGTCTGTGGCTGTATATTTGTTTGCATGCAAACTTCCGTCAGCTATTTCCTTGTTTTAATGTCATTAATGGTGCATATCAATGAACCCATTAATGGAAATACAGGAGCAAAAGAAACAAGTCATTGGATGTGTCAAGGCTCACATAACATGAGCAGGGCAAGTCAATCAATGATGAGGGTTGATGTGTGTGTGTGTGACCAGAACAGCACCATGTCACACAGTCTTGCTTCAAGGTAAGCCATCACTCTTGAAAGCTGTCGGGGTCTCTCGCACAAGATCCTTACTTTGCTGCTGTATATTTTTCTGGCCCACTGTCTTTGTTGCTCTTTTCTTTTGGGCTGCTCAGAGGATTGCAGGAGCAGAGCGCACTTGCTTCAGGGTAAGAGCAGGGAAGAACACTTAAGTGCTGGGATGGCTCTTCAGCTCATGGCTTTAAGAGCTGTCTGAGAAGACAAGTCAGGACCTACCTTTTTCAGCAGAGTTATAAGAGGATGGCTTCTGTGCAAGTCTTTTGAGGACTCTGCTTAGCTGTGACTGTAGTTGGGCTTGAATATGGAGGTATACTTGACTTGGTAGAAGAAATGCTCTTTTATGTTTTCTTCCTTTTAAAAAATTAAGATTGTCAAACCCTGAGGTGGGAGGATGTTGCTTGGGTGCTATTGCAAGCAGAGAGTGAAGGAATTGATCTGTTGATTACTACTGTACTTGCAGAAATAAAACCCAGGATCCTTGGCTACACTCTCCTTGGCCCATGATTAGGCCATGTGTCCTCTAGAAAGAGCTTTTTATATATATATTTTTTCTTTTAATCTCCATCTATAGAATTAGAATTTTTGTGTTCTTCTAAATGGCTTCAAAGTTTTCAGTAGTCTGATGGAGGAAGGGGCAAGCTATATGTTTCATATACCATCTTGAAAGGAAGATACAGAGAACTCATAATTACATTTTATTTATAATATCTTCTTTAGCAATGCTAAAAGCTTTTTTTCTCATCCACCATTAATTTGGGGTTTGGTTATAGAGACTGTGCCAGAATAAACAGGAGCCAAATAACTATTCTGGGTTTTACTATTAAAATGGAGGACGCGTATGCCTGAATGTGGATTCTATGGAGTGCGCTTTTAAAAAATATAATTTGTAAATTCCTCCTATATTGTAAAAGGATAAAAGCACTAATGGGAATGGTACAAACTATCCCTGGGCAAGAAGTCTTTCTGGTTTTCCAGTAACTGGTTGGGAGAGCTTGACCTTCCAGTGTGCTTTTCTGAGAGCTGCTGCTTTTGATTTGACTTTGCCTGTTGTTAGAAAAATGTCAGTGCTGGAACCTTCCCAGCATGGTGCTGCTCAGGTGCCCTTGTATCTGTGGCAAATGTAGCCCAACATCTAAGGGCCAGATCATGCAGGTCACATTTAGGATAGGCTTCAGTTAGGGTCTATTCAGTGGGAGTCTGGAATTTACTTATTAAAGGAAAAGTAAGAGGAATTTACTACTGTGCTTAATGGGGGAGGAAAGGGTGCCCAGCTTGTGTGCAGAATGCTGCCAGGATGCCGCGGAAATAGCTTTTCCATTGCAGCTGCCAAGCGTTGGATATTCTGCTGTGCGTGGGGTTCCTCCGGGCACCTGCGCTTCTGGAAGCCTGTCTAAACCTCTGCGATTGGTGAGCTACAGCCCGTGGGGAGGATTGATTTCTTGCAAAGTGTCCTATTCTTTCCTAATTTTTGTTTCAGCTAATCTGCTCCCCAAAGACACTGAAGGGCTCCAAACTTCTGCCTGATTTCTGAGAAGAGGCCCCTTCAGTTATATTAACTTCAGCAATTTCCTCGTTACTCTTAAACAAGTTATTAATTAACTGAATGTAACCACTGACTGTTGATAAATCCTTTTTAACTCATTCAAATTCCGTATCAAACTCTCTACATATTTTCAGTTAAGCTACTGGTGAAGTTGAGCTTTGTGAAGAATTAAATTAATTCTGATTTTTTTTTAAAGTGCTAGAGTTGGGGGAAAAACTGGAGAGAAGATATTTGTTTGCTTGATTCCACATGACAAGGCCAGGGTAGCTGAATAGGCTGCACGGTTGGTTTGATAGGGCTGCACGCTGAGGCAGCAGCCTCAGAGCAGCGACAGGGGCTGGAAGGGGGACTGCCACTTATGATGGATTTTATCTGAATTTCTCTAGAGACCGACAATTTGCCTTCAATTATTAATGTTTTTCAGAGGTTTCCCTTCTGAGAGGTATGAATACTAACTTAAATATGCATTTGTGTAGCATTTTCAATAATGAATACATTACTACATAGAAAAAAGTTAAATAGCACATCATAGTATTAAATAATGGAAGAGAGTTTTACGAGTGTGGGAAATGTAGCCTCTGAGAAGTGTAACTTTTTGCTGTTTTTAATGTGTATGCAGGTAGTACAGTTATTACATGTATAAATGTGTTAGAATAATGGTATTTTTGAAAAGCACATGGTTAATTAGCTTGAAAAAGCAGTGCCTGTATATCTTGGTGTGCTGCGGCATGTGTGCTAATCCTGCAGTGCTCAAAAAGCACTTTGTGCTGGCAGGATTATTGCCTTATGTTTGAAGAAAACACAGAGTAGAGGAGGCACTGGCTCTGCTAAAGCATTTACTGAAAACAAGCTGGAGTGGGTGGCCAGGTACCTGAAAGGGACCTTAGCGTGTTCAACAACTGCTCTGTGCCTGATAGTGGATGCTCAGAGGGACAGTGACTTTGTATTTACTGCTCTAGCTCAATTTTTACCTTGAGTTAAATTCTAGGATACCTATTCCTTCTGTCTCCTTCTGAATGCTCCCCCTTTTTTTTTTTTAATAGAAATGTATTTTTACATTATATAAATTCTTACTGCAAGTCCTTTTCTTGTAACAGCACTGTAGTGTTCAAAATTCATCACAAAGATGAAGTGTCATTGAAAAAAACTTAGACACACAAACTTTTGACAGCATCATTATGGCAATGAATGTGTTGCTGTTTGTTCTGTGATACATTTTTATAGTATATCAACAGTATGTTGTTTTGGAATAATATTTCAACATCAAACTGTTTAGAAATGGAAATCTACAGATTTGTCTTACTGATATTTAAAAATGGGGAGTTTTGTGAACTGTTTATTGTGTTATTTAGAACACATTGATGTGTTCTAAAGCACAGTGGTCAAATTTAAACCTTTATGATTTCTTAATATCCTGAGAATTGCAGAAAACTTTCTCCACAGTGTATGAATTGTAAAGCAGATACTCATTTTAAAAAACAGCCTTTTGTGTTAAGATATAAACTGTATTCAAAAGCAGTGCTTGGGAAGTTTATAGGTGCATTCTTTACTTCTGTGCCACTTTTTGCATGAATCCAAAGTCATCTTGGAGATCCATGGAATCTGGTTTACTTACAGTAGCATCTAGCTTCTAAAATCTAAGAATTAAATGAGTTTATCATAGGAGAGAATATTGGCCTGCACACCAGTTCATGTTTCTGGGAAGAATACTGAATTTTCTTTCAGAATGGGAAAAGCAATAGAGTCTTGCAGATTATTATAAAGAGCTACATCTTAACAGAGGCTGCTTAATTTCTGCTCTGGACATTTTGCAGTTGCTTGCATTACAAGTCCTGTTTCCTTTCATATGAGAACTGGATGTTGAGAGCAAGTCAGTTCACAGCTCCCATGACTGTAGCAAGGTGTTTCATTAGAGAAAGAGAGAGGGAGGGTGAAAAAAATTAACCATACTCTAATTAGTAGACTTAATAATTCATTATTTTACCATCTGATCTAGCTTGGCATCCCTGAGATTTTTAGATGACATGAAGTGTGGAAACCTGTCATGACAAAAAACAGAGAGGCAAGTAGGAAACAATGGTTGTCTTGTGGGAAGAGCTTAAATATATGCAGCTGATCCCATGGGAACTGCTGTAGTCTATTCACCCTTTGTGAAAATGATGCTCTTTCAAAATAATCTTTAATCCTTTTCTTTCACTGAAAAATGTGAGAACTTTATTTCAGAAGTTTCAAAAGAGTGCTCTATTTTAATAAGTGAATAATCTTCAATCCTAAAAATAAAATTACTAACGTAACGTGGGGGAAAAATTGTCCAAATTGTCTTGTGAGGTTCTGTGGCAATCTTCATAAATTATGTCTCTGAATGTTCCTGGAAAATGTTCAGAGCAAAACTAAACAAGCTGTGTATCCAGGCTTGTTTTTCTCTGGATGGCCGCACATAGGGAAGGAGGAATCCAGCAGTCTCAGAGATGATGCAAACCTATGTGTGGTTGAGGCATATCGTTTTCCCACCAAACATTTGTTTTTCCTAAGATAGGAGAGAAACTTTTGAAGAGAAGAGAATCCGGTCTCATACACCAAGTAAGTTTGCTTTGAAGATAGTCCTTGTCTTCCTTTTGTTTGTAGGGCAGTAAAATTAAATATTCCAAAGTTGTTGAAAATGTTCACCGTCGCCCCAGACAGAATGTAAATCTAAACCTCTCTTTGTTCAATCTGTGCATGTGTGAGCAACTTCACAAACTCCCACAGGGTTTAATAGAGCTGCTCTCCTGTTTGCTTTTTTCATAGGACCATGTCCTAAATATGAAAGTCTGTATGGTGAAATGCACAGTCTGACTCCTGGCTCTAGCATGCAGCAAGTATTTTATAGTCTGCATACAGAGTGCTGAAAAGGGAAAGAATTACTGATACTGTTTTACTTTCCCATAGCTTCTTTCATCCAAGGCATCCAAAGCACTTCATACGATCCAGCATGTTAAGCATGGCAGCATGTCCATGAGGTAAGGAAATTGATTTTTTTTTTTCTCCTCTTTTTATAGATAGCCTCAATGTTTTGATTATTCTGTGATTTGACCAAGATCGCCATGGCAAAGCAAGGCCCTCAGCCTCCCAGTCCCTTAATGCAAGTCCCTTAATTTAAAAGGAATTCTCTGCGACCTCTTCCTGTTCTGTGTCATTTACTTCAAGTCTGAATTGCTACTTGGAACTGAATCCTGTATAGCTTACTAAGGTGTCTGGGGTGCTTTTTTGCTTTGTTTTCTCAAATAGAAGTTTCCTTTGCTTATCAAAATTATTGGCTCATGAGGCAATTTGGTCTATGAGTAAAGATCTAGAAAGAGTAACAGGAAGGTGCAGCTGCACTGCAGCAGTGCAGAGTGCTGTGCATGGTGCAGAGCTGCTGCAGAGGAGAAGGGACCTGTGAGGAGCCGAGTGAATTGAGCAGCACAACCAGGCACCTCCTGGGAATGCTGGATTTCCACTAGTTTTGGAATCCTCAATGAGACCCAAGCAAGGCAGTGGTTTGCACTAGCAGCCTCTGGATGCAGACTGCGAGCTGCAGGGAATGTTCCTCATGGCATTTCTTGGTATTTGGTGTTTAGCAAGGGAGTGCATTAGCTCAGAATTTGGTTCTGTGCATTTAAGCTCCTCCAGAATAAAGCTGTAAATTGTTGTGCAGTATTATCTTAATTTCCTTACAAGTTTAGTTCAGTAATATAATAACATGTAGGTGACTGACTTTGCAGTAAGTGGTGTGGGACGTGCTGCAAAATTCACTTAATGCTAAATGTCTACACTTAAAGTTTCTTGCATTTGTTCTGAGGCTATTCTCATGCTTATGTTACTTAGATGTTGTGAGCATGTTCTCATACTTATGTTACAGCTAAATTAACAGTATTGTGGCACTGGTCTTAAGAGCTTGTCCAAAGTTTCAGTGGGATAGCACCATCTGGGTAAAATGTGCGGTTGTACATCCAGTATGAATCCTTTGAAAACTGAGGTGATATCCTAATTTCTTGCACAATTTGCTTCACTATAAATTTAATTTTTTTTTATCTCTCACTTTCTTAATTTCAAAGGATTGAAATTTTAGCAGAATCTGAATTCTTGCTAAAACTGTAGGACTGGGCTTCTTAGATCAGAGTTCAAGTGGCTCTTGCATGGCCTTAGGTCCACATGCCCTTTTGCATGGAATTTTTATTGTTTCTCTCCTATTACTGGAGGAATTATTTTGCAAACAGGCCAATTCAACTGCTCCGAGCTCTGAAACCTGTCAGGCTAGCTTTTATTCTGATTGCTCCTGATAAGGAGCTTTGGTAAGAGTGCTATGAGAGGCTCACCTTGGAGGGCAACGGCTCCGAGGTCCCAGGGAAGGAAGAACTTCTGCAGCTTTCTATGAAATGGGAAACCAGGTGCTGAAAATCAGAACCTAAGCTTTGAATTAGATGTGGCAACACACCGGGAGCCAGTGGGAATGGTCTGCGTTATATGCTGGGTCTGCATGACCATGGCTTGGAATTTGAGAAAAGAGTTGGAGCCACCGCTTTGTTTCCACATTCTGACCATATGGATCCCTCCTGCTCCATCCCACAAGCAATGCGACCATGCGGAGCCAGGCAGGAGCTGAAACTTCTGCTGAGACCTTTTGCCTCCTTTCTGTTGATTGCCTGTGTGGGACCCACATGTAAGCCTATCTCTGCTGATCAGATGGAGATTCAGTAATCTCCATCCTATCCCAACAAGAAGATACCAGTAGATGATGTGAAATCTGATGAGGCATTTCAAGAAAATTACCCTGAAGCAATTTTATTGTCCAGCCTGAATGTACTGTGAAGTGATGGAGGAGAGAAGAGTTCAAAGAAACTTTTTTACGAGATGTATATTATATTTCTCCTTAGTACCAGCTACCTGTTAGTAGGAAACAAAATGAGCGAGTAAAGAGCAAGGAGGAGATACTTAGAGGACAATTTCTTCCTCTGAAGAACTATACAAGATAAATCCTTTTCAGCACTGTTATGTAATGTAAGTATTAAGAAGATTTCCTGTAATTCCGTTTCAAAGAGCTTATGGTAAGTAAATGTTCTTCAGTATTGTCCCTAATGTTGTCTATAAAAATTACATTGAAAGAATCTGCTCGTAAGATAGAGTCTTTCTGAGGAGCTCTCATTGTGCAGGAGGGTGCTGGGCAGAAGGTCCCCCCGATGCAGGGGAAGCGGCTGCCGTGTTGCAGCGTGGCACAGCAGAGGGACGGCTCCAGTGGCACTTCGACCCTGAAGCTTTTCCGCAAGTTTCATGTGCGGATTTTGTAGTGCTGGTTATGAAAGAGGTTATTAAAAGCCAAAACAAATTTCAGATCCTCTTCTGTATTCTTTTGGATAAAAAATGTATCCTATGCTAGGTTTGCTCATTTGCTCTCTTTTCAAGCAGAGCTCACTGAGGGTTTTTCTCCTTTTTTTTTTTTTTTTTTTTTTTTTTTTTTTTTTTTTTTTTTCTCCTCTCCCTTGCATTCTTCCTGAGGAAGGATAGCTTTCCACTAACACAGAGAGTTCTGTTTTCTCTATTGAAAACAACTGCACTCAAGTGGAGTAGGCTTTGTATTTTGTCCTAGGAAACGGAGTGTTTCCTTGACAGATAAGGCCTCTGCATTTAAGTTCATTCTAGTCACCTGACTGAGGCACTGGTAACTTTTAGGCTGCTTTAGTCTGCGTTCCTGACATTCCTTATTCCTGGCACTGTAATTAACAGCTTCAGGTTCACTGTGTGGAGTGGATTCCATAACTTTCCACTTGCTATGCCCTTGGATATTGCCTGTGGTAGCACAAGAGCAAGGCAAATACTCTGCCAATCTCAAAGAGCATGAACTTTTCATCTGTAAACATCATTAGGAGTGTCACTGTGGAGTCGTGAGCAGGTAACAAAAATCAGTGTGTGTCTGGCTTTTTTTAAGTTTTGCTTTCAAATTTGAGAAGTGCTGAATGAGTGCAGTGGGCACAATCTCCTCTGATTTTGCCTCCTTACCTTCAGTTCAGTGACGGGTGTTTTATATCTTAATGATTGTTGGGAAAATCTCGCCTGTTATGCTTTGGGTTTGGGGGTTTCATTAGCTCATATCTGCTTTTGTCTTTCTGTAAACTGAGCAAAAATCTGCTGTAATGATACTAATAGATTTAGAGAAATTAAAAAACTTTAAAAGTAGATTTATGACAGATCAAACACACAGTGCCAACTATGCTATTAAAATAGAAATTGAGTGAAGGATTTCCAGAAAGCCTTTGGTATGTTACATTGTTTTTGCCCTTTGAGTTTTATAATTTATTCCTCAAAAATAGCATAAAATTAGCCTAGTAGGCCTTGAAAATGCAGTATATCTCAAGTATAACAGATCTGGTATGCTACAGTGCAGAGCTTTGTTTGCAAACTGTGAAAATGAACATGGATGAGCTGAGCATGTCCATGAAGCCACACGGCCATCTGGAGGACTTGCTTGCTAGATTTCTAGCTATCCTATGAAAATCAGTAAATATTCTTTATGATATATACAAATGAGTAAAGATAGCAGAGGGTAAGATTGTCTTTTTGTCAGAGTACCTTTTAGATAAAGTTTAGATTCATTTGAAATATGGTATATGTAGAGAGAACTTCCCAACCATCCCTGCAGTGTTCCAGTTGGGCAGACACAGACATGAGCTCTTTGAACCTGCCTGGATTTGGTTTAATGTGGCTGCATCCACATATGGCAGTGTCATCTGATGCAGACCTATGTGGAAAGCCTGTGTTTAATGCATTAATTTAATCTACACTTATGCCACTCCTTCGTCACTCTGTGTAGATTATGGATAGCTTATTAGCTCTGTATTCTCCTGAATTTTATATTGGCTAATATCTTTTTTTTTAGTGTAAGGCAACACAGAAATTCTACTCACTGGAAATACGGAGTGTCATTTAAGCAATGTGTGTGAGCAAAGACAAGCTGATAAATTTTAGCAACTGCTGTTCTTGTGCATAACATTTAAAAATAACACTCTTGAAAAACCATGAATATCTTATATTTAGCATATGTCTCCCTTAATGTCATAATTTTATGTCAAGTAACTGTTTTATGTGTGTCCTTTATTAGTATTACTATACAGACAAATACTAGTAGCTAAGTGGAAACCTCTTTGTTTAGAGTATTACATATTGGTATATAATATATATTATACGTAATATGTATTTATGTATGCGTATCCATATAAAGAGCAAGGTAAAGTACATTTACCCTAACTTGGAAGGAACTTTTGACTAACAAAACAGCAGCTAACCTTCTTCAGAAATCTTGGAATAGTGCAATTTATCTCCTCACCAGTATAGGGGCAGTAGTGATAAAATGGAATATACTTGTTGGTGTAGCTGATAGAGGAGGCATCTTCAAGGAGGTGCCTGTGTTGAACAGGATAGTGGTAGTGGGAGGAGTGGAGTGAGCAGAGGAGCCACAGCAGCAGCAGGAAACCCTTGGGCATCTCTGAGCACCAACCTGCATTTCCCTGAGAGTGGAAAAAGTAAATCTCCATTAAGGCAAATGTCTCCTCTGGGCTGCTTCAGTCAGCAAGGCTGTCTGATGTCTTGTCTTCTTTCACAAGTGTCCGTGGTACTAAACCAACCTTGGTCCCTGCTGCTGCTCGGCTGTTGTAAAACTCCCCAGGGAAAAGGCATAGTGCATAGCTTCAGCTTTAGTAAGAGTTTTTGTATAGCTCTGAAATGCACCATTTAACAATTTTTGCTGGAGGATAACAGCACTTACGAGACTTCCCTAGTAACTGCATTTTTTCCCCCTTCAGGTCGTGATGAAGAAAATACCAATATGTGCCAAATGTGTCCTTCCAGCTCAGCTGATCAGTAGCCCCCAGGACCATTCCCGTGCTATGCTCACTTGATCTCTTCCTGCACATGGTGGATGCAGAGACGGGGCCACCCAGCAGGCGACGTGAGCCATGCACCATTTGTTTGGGCTGGTTCTGGCCCAGAAGGACCTCTCGCGTGCGGGGGATCTCTTCTCCTTAGATGATGCTGAAATTGAAGGAAGCATCTCAGAAGCTCTCGAACAAATAAGAATAATTAGTTCCTCTGTGGTAAGCAGAACACTCTCCTTTGTCGTTTTGCGTGATATTGTGTACAGGGGCATATGCAAGTTAAATCTTTATAAAGTCCTGATGAATGCCAATCAAGATTTAACGTATGATTAAAAGTGTGGCTGCCAAACTCAGTTCCCACTAGCTGATTCCATGTAAAAATATTTTAAGTTGATTTTTATCATAAGCTTGAAAACACTCTTTAATAAAAATTCTTAAAGAGTAGTAGTTTAACAGGTGCACTCTGTGTGGGATATGCATTTGCTGTAAGTACTTCAGCAAAAGGTGTTCTGAATTATAAACTATTTTTTATTGCATTCTTTAAGTACCATCCTGGGAGGAGTGAGGGAGAAGCCTTTTCTGCTCATACTCCTATCTTTGCTGAGTCTGTGATGTTATGTGAAGTGGGCTGGTTGTACAACCTCTGAATTGGGTCCTTTGTGGCGAACATTAGGAGTGTGTGGTTTTTCTTGGCTGTTAAAAACGTCGTACAGGTTTGTGCAGGAGGACAAGGAGATAATAGCTTATATCATCACTGAATGGCTCCAGGCCAGAGCAGTCCAGCAGCTGCTCTCATCTGACCTCACTTGTCACCTTTTTGCCCCTGTGTTTTGCCTTTGATTTAAGATTAACTACAGTATAACTTGGGCATAGTCCTTCGATCAGCCTGCATTACATTGCAGAGGAGACTTGAGCCTGCTGAGCCGTTTCAAAAGGCCTCAAATCCACCTTTGATTGCAATATGTAGCGCTTTGCGGAAGGGAGCTGGAAGCTTTTATGAGCCTTGAGATAGTCAGCTAGCAGTGTGGCTGTGTTCTGAGAACAGCACTTTTCTGGCACATTATAGCATGTGATTTTTAAAATCAGTTTTGGCAACATACAAACCTCTGACTTCCAGAGCTTTGATCACTGTGTTGCTGGTTGCCACAGGAGCTCTAAATCATCCATTAGGAAGGTCACTGTGCAGAGGTTATTCTTTTCTTTGGTAATTTCTTTGACAGCAATTCAATTTGCACAATCTTTCAGAACATTAATCAAGTTATTTTGGTTGTGGTTGCTGCTGTTTTAAATGTACTTCTACTAATCTAGCTGCAGACTCTCAGATGATGCAGAAATTCCTTCTAATGTATTTCTTTGAGAGAAAACTACTGAATTTGCTACCAAATTTTTACAGACATACCAGTTTTGATAAAACAGCTAAACCATACTGCAGTCCAAATACAATTATTTTTGTGCACTTTTAAGTTCCTGAAAGGTAATTCCCACTAGAGGGCATCAATGATCAATGAAATATGTTACACTTTTTTCCTATTTAGTGTTTTTTTTGTTTTAATCAATGTAGGGCGGTTTGTTGCAGTGTTAACATTCTACTATGAGAATTTGCCAAGGAATGCACATTTTCCCCAAATGTGAGGAATTTCAGAAAAGTGTAGAGAGGACCATTCCTCTTGATGTGTCCGAACAGCACCAGTGATTGAACATGAATGAGACTTTGAACCTCCCTCAGTTGTTCCTGGTTGGCTGCTCCCAACTTGTCCTAACCACCAACTGATTGGGAGTGTTAACTCCTTTGCCTGTTTATCAATACATAATCAAAAAAGAAAATAGGTAAATTCTTTTTAACAAGTACAGGGATTTTTCTGGCATACCAAGCAAAGCTCCTTGAGTGTCAGTCATGTATAAAGCCAGAGAATTGTTTGTGAGATGGGCCAAAATGTCACGTCTTCAGTGTCTTATGTAACGCCCTGTGAAACTGCAGCTCACACCTCACCAGAAGCTACCTTCGCTCCACTTCTGTGAGCTAATGTAGAGCTTAACCACAGCCATTTAAAATTGTCTGTGCTTTAATGAGCAAAAATAAATAATGATTTCTTCCAGCTGCCCCTCATGGTCATTACTCTTTAGAGTAGAATAGTGTAGGTTTATTTGTAGAGATCTGTTGTCTGTTCTGAGCCTGGTTCTCGGAAGAGAGAACTAGAATCTCACACTGATACCATTTCATAGCCACATGGCATACGTGTAAATAGTTATGGGGGATTACAGGATTTTGTGATAATGCCTATTTAATCAGTTTTTATGCATTGTTGCATTAATACTAATTGAACCTAATTGTGTTTGCGTCGGGGACTCTGTGTGATGCGAAACATTTGGGGCCCTGCATTTGGCTATGTGGGTATAACAGTTTCCATTAGAATTTGCAGATAGGAGAATAGACCTGTGGACCTGTGCAAGTGGTTCTGAGCTGTTGAATGTCTGGAAGCAAAAGGCCATGCTTCCCTGCAGAGACTACTAAAAGACATGTGATAACATAATATGATTACAGAAAAGCAGATCGTTTCTTTTGTTTTAAAATTATTTTTTAGTATTTAAATTGAGATTTAAAGCTTGAAATGGTGAATTATGTACAACATGATGAGCCTGTTTTTAATTACTCCAAACTTTTTTTCAAAAAGGTCTTTGTGAAGAAAACAGTTGCAGGAACTGAATGATTGTGCTTAATTTCCTGGGTCTCTTTAAAGACTGTGGATTCATTGGCAAATGTCCTCTGTTTGACCCAGGACTACCAAACCAATGACAACGACCAGGCGGTGGTGGAGATCTGCATCACTCGCATCACTGCCGCCATCAGGGAGACGGAGTCCATCGAGAAGCACGGGAAGGCGCTGGTGGCTCTCTGGGAGTCGTGTCTGGAGCACAACCTGAAACCCTTGGGAAGAGATGAGGACACACCGCACGCGAAAATAGCGTCTGATATCATGAGCTGTATCTTGCAGGTGGGATGGAGTTGAAAGCCGTGCAGTATAACACATACCTCAGCCATTCAGCATTAGCTTTTTTTTTATAAAGCAGCTGTACTTTGTTTCCTGAGGACGTATTAGAGTAGTTGTGTGTGTTTAAAACAAAGAAGCTAACCCTAAATGTTAATGTATGTTATTCCATATGTGCAAGATCCATTGAATGTGGTGTGGTGAATCAATAGTTTTGACAACTTTCTTATCTTTGGAAACGACTGTTTAATGCCAGATCTCATTGTACAAATGTCCCATTAATTCTAAGCAACTTGCACTTCATGGAAGAATTAGTGGGAGGAAGAGAACTGTCATTTGATGTAGTTTTATTCGAAAGCACTTAATATTAAGTCATAGGGTATTCTTTGGCATCTTTCATGACACAAAATTCAGGTTGTCAGAAATCATGTGAGTAAGGAAAGTCTCCCTTAAAATTTTGATTGAAAATGTTGAGTCCAGAAAAAACACACAAAGCTAACTTCCAAACTAAAATCTAATCTTGACCACAAAACTCAATCCTTTGGCCTTAACCAGCTAAAGAAGATTTACCTCTTAAAATATTGCTTTTAAATTGTCATCCATATTTAACTGAAGCAGGTTTCTAAATGCACTTCCCACTGAGATTATTAAGTTCTTTGTCATCTGGAGAGAAGTTCCTTTGCCAAAGAAATGGTAGTTTGTTTATTGTAGTAATGGAAGGAGGGTAAGTGGATTTCATTTTCAGGGCCTGATAGTCAGTTTTCAGTTCCCTTGTTCAAAAACTGAACTGTCTCCTTTACTGAGTTGACTGAGAGGTACCTCTTAGATCTTTTTAAGGATTGCATGGCACTGTGGATTATGTCAAGAAAGGTGCTTCCTTAAAAGAAGTGAGAACATTAAAACTGCATTTAAGAAGTAAATGCACTTTTATATCAGCAAGCTCCTTGCCTTTAAAAAAAAAATCATAAACTGAGTTTTTGTATAATATGTGTGGAATAGTTGAAGTAATGAATATCTTACAGCTGGGTTGAATCTTGCAGCATGTTTCTGTTGATATTAGCAGCAGGGAAGTCCCCTAGGTTTGCAAACTTGACAATATCATATTTTTGAAATCTGTTTTTCATCGTCACCTTCACGTTTTCCTAAGTGTGCTGTCATGCCCCTGGTATTTATGGTGGAACAACTGAAACCTTACTCATCCTTCCATCTGAATTAATATCTTTCCTTACCTAAGTATTCTATCATCTTTATTATGGGGGGAAGTATTCTATCCTCTTTATTATGGGGGGAAAAATCCCATTCTTTGCCATTTTCATAGAGCTTTTAAATCTCAGTCAGAGGGCCAGACCTTATTTTCCTGTTCTTGCTGTATGGATTTCTAGAGTATAACTCGGAGGCAGAAACTGGCTCCTACTCAACAGTGCTTCTTAGTCAGAAGTAATGAGGCAGTATGTTGATGTAAGCATGCTGTTACATTAAAACTATTCATTTTTAGGTTTTCTCTCATTAAAGAGGCAGTCATCGGTTATCTAACATTTGCTGCAACAAGCTCTCTTGACGCGTAGGACTTGCTGGAGCACGTTTCTGCTCGGGGCTGGGGGAGAGGGACGGCACTAGCGCTGCTGCGGACTCCATTGCTTGGCAAGTCTCTGTGCTGGAAACTCTTCACCACTGCCTCAGCTTGGCTCTCGTGCTGCCTTAATTAGGGTCAATCCTGCTCTCCATGAGGCTAATGAGAGAGGCAGCTACCATTGACAGAGGCAGAAGGGCCTAGTGAGACATGTAGTGGTGTAGGTAGAACAAGAGGATTTGGGTTCATACTCCCCCCAGATCTAAATTTACTTTTTCAGGGCTGCTCCAGAATGAGCATGTGTTAAGCGAGCACTGCCTTTTTTCCACTGTTTTGTTGCTTTCCATAACATCTGGGTCCCAGTGGTTGACTGTGATTTCAGATGCTAATTAAATACAATCATATAGCAGGATTATTTTCAAAAACAATGATGTAATCCAGTTTCAAAGAGATGGTCAAAAGCGACTGAAGATGAGAGAAAAGCAGCGGTTTAGGAGGTTAGGTCCTCACTCACACACAAACAATCTGCACGTGCCTCATTGCAAGGGCAGCAATGCCAGGGCTCAGCATGTGCAGTTTCACACACATGGAACTGCAGAAAGCAGCTTCTTACCCTAATGTCAAAAATGAAGTGTACATGAAGATCCTCCCCAGGTCACTGAAGTTTGGTGCCATTCTGAAGACTATTTATCTTGCATTCAGTGCCACACAGAAAAAATCAGCTGACCCTGGAGTTCAGTGAAGTGAGTTGGAATTTAAGAAAGGAAATCTTATTTAGCAGAAGAAAAGTGATGGTCATACACTGAAGTGATTACCTTATGAGCAAGTCTGCCTGTATAACTAGTGAAGAGATCTCTCTGGATAGGTTTGATTTCCAAGTTAATGACATCTTTTTCTCCTCTCTCCTGCCCTTCAAAAAAACCTTTGTTTTTACTTACCTCATGAAACTGCAACTTGGAAAGAGTTCTTTGCATTCATTGAGTAATGCTGTAGGGTTTTAGTTTTGATTTATGGGCTTGGGCTCTCACACTTTGCAAACATTTTCCTGCTTGCTCTGAGTTTCTAAAAGCCAACAAATGAATCAAACGAGAAAAAAAACTCATTGCCAGGCTGAGTAGAAGGGAGATCCTGTACAAAAAGTGTCCCCACAAAAGGTGTCTGCTCTGTGTGAATGATGGGTATAGTTTCTGCCACCACAGGATCACAGAAGGGGTTGAGGTGGGAAAGGACCTGTGGAGATCATCTGGTGCAACGGCCCTGTACAAGCAGGTCACCTAGGGCATGTTACCCAGCATCACAGCCAGGTGTGTTTGGAACATCTATAAAGGAGGAGAGTCCAGAGGCTCTCTGGGCAGCCTGTGCCAGTGCTCTGTCACCCTTACATCCATCTTCTGATAATGACAACCACAAAACATGTTGTTGGAAATGCTTAACATGATAATGTGTTTTGCTCATCCTGGCCAAGATAAGGCTAGATATGTTATTAGCATATCCTGATGCAGTAGTTTTAAATTCTTTTGTTTTTTTTCTTTGAAGCCTGACTTCAGTGATGTTACCAACAAATAACCTCTCTCAATCTATTTTTTCCTTTTCCTTCTTTTATATATATATTTTCTTTGGAATTCTCATCAGTATGAGACTTTAATGATCTTTTTTTCAAACACTTTTCCATGTGCTTTCTTGTTGTTGCAGAATTACAACAGACCTCCAGTAATGGCTTTAGCTGTCCCAGTGGCTGTGAAATTCCTTCAGAGGGGAAATAAGGAACTGTGTAGAAACATGTCAAGTTATCTGTCTTTGGCTGCAATTGCTGAAGTGGATCTGCTTGCTGATCACACAGATGCCATTGTCAAAAGTGTCCTTCAAGGTATGACTGAGATTTTTGCGTTTTGTCCTGCAGTAGCCATTAGGTTTGTTAGGTAGCATGTAGTAGGATATGTGTGTATGTCTATACAAATACATATTGTTCATAAAATACGGCATGTGTGTTTTATACGGTCATATAAAATGCCCGTAAAGACTTATCTATAAAACATATCAGATACAGTCTAATAATACATCATACTAAGGAAGAATCTTCAGGAATACGTGAATTCAGTAAACCCTGATGACTGTGAAGTTTCATTCCAGACTAGATGATCTGAAGAGCAGGAAATCTGTCTGTATGTGTTTAATGCAATGGTACTAATGGACTTCAAATTAGAAGCTATTATATGAGAGACTAGTTACTGAACTCTTGCCCTTTCTATTCTTATCACTGGCAGTACTCCAAAATTTAAATGGGGATGCAATAAAGGCAGTTCTGTAGCAAAGTAGTCAGAGGTTCTGTTCTTCTATAGACTTGCTCTTACAGTTTTTAAAATAAAAGCAATTATGCATAGTTCTACAAAAGGAAGTCAGATATAAGTTTGTAGGGCTTATTAGGGTCCTATTATGGTAACAAAGTTACAATTTGGGGTTTTTTTTGAGTAAGTGTGAGGGCTATTAGTGTAATAACAGCTGTCTAGTTATTTCAAGAATGTCATTCTGAAGATATTTAGCCTTCAAATCAAATGTATGCATTCTGTACTTCCTTAGTTTTTCTTTTTAGAAAGCAGGTTTTCATGGCATTTTATGGAGGGATTGCTAAATTCAAAAGTAATTTCTTCCTTAAGACATTGTGGTAAGAGTTTATTTCTGTCTGTTTTGTTTAAGGACAAACGTGTGATAAATATGTATGAGCTGTGTGATAATACTGAGGGAGTAGAATCCAAGAAAGGAATTTTGCTAACAACTTACTAACCACATAGATAATTCTTTTAAGACTCATGATGTTACTATTTATTTTGTAACATTTTGCGTTACCTTTGGGAATACAGTGCTTTCAATGGGAAGAAGTGAAATGGAGCAAGTTTGATAAAGTCACAGGTCTAGGAAAAAAAAGCAACAAACTCCCCAACTGTTTGAAGATTTCATTAGGCCTCTGCTTGCTCTTTTTATGTATTTATGTTATTCTACCAGCAGATGTTGCTGTGGACATCAGAGATGGAAATTGCAGATTAGGAAAGGGCACTCTGAAAAGGCAAAATGAGCAATTTTGCATATTGGGTTAATTGCACTGTGCATAATTTGTATTTCGGTCATGAAAAGGTTGCTTTCCAGCAAGCTAAGAACCATGGTTAAAGCCTAAAAGTGTTTGCTGAAGGGAGAAGGGAAGCGAGAGGATAATCTGCTAAATATGGATTTACAGAGCAGTGTGCAGACAAAGGGCCTTAGTCTGTTGTTGTGCACACTGGGCTCCATCTAATGGCACTAGTGAAACTGATAGCAGAATTTGGCCTCTTGCCTGTGAGCGCCTGAGAGCTAACTGGATTTTTGACTACTTGGGGCAACTGCTCAGCTGCGTAATCAATTTCTTATCTTATTAGCCAAAAAAAGAGCTCTTTAGGAAGGCTGCTTAAGCGCTCTGTTCCATTTAGTGTGAACTCGGCTCCCGAGCGTGTGGCTCCATGTCCTGTGTGTGGCGCTGACAAATACACTGTGCGCTGACAAGTCACGTCAGGAGAAGAGATCGGACAGATCCATTCCTGCCCCCAGAGGAGGGCTGCAAAACTGCCCTGCGGTCACTGCTGTAATCCAAGGGTCCCCTGGTTCCCCCATCTTCTAGGGGAGCTTGGCCAGCACCACATCCTTGTCCTTTGTGCTTGTTCCTCAAGCCAAGGACCTTCTCCGTGCTCTAGTTGGATTTTGCCGCCTTTTCTATTCAATTCTTTTCTTTTCTATTCAGAGCCCAAACTCCCCCAAAATACGAGCAGGACTGTTTACTCAATGCCTTCCAAACATCCTAAATTGTAACGACCAGAGAGTACCTCAGCTGGGAAAGGAGGAGATCCTCGGTGACAAAGTGACATTTATGCAAGCCGATGTCACTCTTCTGCTTAGCTGAAGAGTCACAACACGGTCTACAGAGGTGCCTTAAGCCTGCTCATGTGCTTAACTTGTGGTCCTGGAGAGGAGGAGGCCAAACTGTGGGAGAGGTTTACTCAGGATAAAGGAGAAGTAAAGGGGCTGGAAAGACACTGTTTGACAGATGAATCAATGGGAATGGAAGAGCAGGAATTGGGCTTGTTGACATCCAAACCAGGACAGATATGCTAGAGGCCACTTCAAAGACAAAGCACCTCAGCTATGAGGAACCACAAGAGGAGCAGGAAGGAAGGGCTTGCAGGAATCTTGTTGAGGATTTTACTTGTTCTGCTCTATTTCACGTGGATTCATTTCCATTTAGTGGAGGGCAGTGTATGGAATAAGAGGTTTTGAGATCATTGTTGCCCTTGCACAATGTTTGATAAAAGTCAGTATTTTTCTTAATGATCAAGATGCATCTTCTGACTGACAGCAAATGAACAGAAGTCATCTTTGATAGTTGCAGATTGTCTGCAGGTATTGCTTAGTAAGTGGGTTTTTTATGGTGTTAGTAGCTAAACGTTTAACTTGTGTGTGCTCTTATTGCAAGGTAGAAACAAATAGAGCTAATATTTTTGCCTGAAATATTTTTACCTGAAATAAGCAGTATTGCTGCCATGTCAGAACAGACCATGGCACTGTAACTGTGCAGCATAAGCCTTCAGGATGGCAGAGAAGTGGAAGGTCCCCTGTCATAGCTTTCTCTTACTGCTTTTGTATTGAGGCAGGACGGATGTGGTAGCTGCTTGGTGCTTGGGGATGAGTGTAACAGCAACAGGGCAAGAAACTTTTCAGAGTGAGGTCGTAGGACGTCCGTAAAGGAGAAACGGAAAGGTGAATGGGGTAAAAGAGTATGCTGATTTCACAGGAAATAAGAATTGCTTTGAATAAGACATTCACTGTGATTACTTGTTTAGAAGCCTCAAGGTGTAGTGAAGAATCATTCTTGTGTAAATGTTTACAAATTCAGCTAATTATTCATCATTCTCTACCTCTGCTCCGTGCTTTATAGGCAGTTTGCCAAAGGTGCCTACTCTCTGAGTCTTTCTTATGTACCATATCCAGCCCTTCTTTTTTGCCTGGATATTAGATAAGTTTGTGTACATGGGGCTGAGAACTTCTACTCCTGCTTGATCTGTGACCATCTTTGCCACCCTGTGTTGGTCACGTCTTGTGCAGACCTCCTGGGAGTATCAAAAGCTGGTTACCTTGGGCATCTGAACATCTCTTGAAGCTGAATATGCTCTTCTAGGATAGGCACACTGTGTTTTCAGTACATGGAAGGCCAACATTACATACTCGGTACAAATTATTTTACTTGGGGATACCTGAGAAGCAGCCCTTTCTGTAGTCTCCAAGCACTGTGCTCGTGCAGCCTTTGGTTGGCACACATCATCTTAAAGAGGAGCAACTCTCTCCATACGGGGAAAAGGCTGGGAGCAGTAGATTCTTCCATAGGACAGCATTCACAAGAGGGAGCAGTGTTGGGATTTCAGTTCTCTGAAGGTCTCTCCATTTGTATGAGATGAACTAGAAACAAGTGTCTAGTTCATCTAGTCTAGAACTAGCTCAAAAAACAAAAGCCTCCAAGCTCATGCTTGTTTTCAGAGTTCTACTTCATGAAAAGGGCAGAAAGTATTAGTTTAGTAAAGTATCTTTATTTACAGAACAACTTTACAAAAATAATTTCAATAAAATTATTACCAAGTGCATTTACAATATAATACAGCTGCCTTCTTTTTCTCAAAATGTAACATCAGATTATTATGGAGAATATTACTTATATGTTAGATCACCCTGTGGCATAAATAAAGTTTCAAACAAGGAACTAGTTTTATTATAGTCTACAAATTGCTAATGATTAATAAACAACACCCTTCTTGGCTTACACGGTTCATCTGTACAATTCACTTTAGCACAATAGAAAGGGATGACTGGAGAAGCATGGAAGATGTCCATGGCCTCACGCCTGTTGTGCAGGGAAGAGCTCAGCCCTTCACCTGCTCTATTCACTCCAGCACGGATTTGAGGAGCCAAAATTCTGCTCTGGATTGTCCACAGTGACGCTCATTTCTATAAATCTGAAAGTACTAAGCTAGAGAGACAGCAGTTGTCTGACCTCAGGAACAGCTTTTCCAATGTCATTCCTTGATGTATTTTTTCAGTGTTTTGCCAAAACAGCAGGCAGAGATCAAATCCCATCTCCACAGTACCTCATTTTGTAAACTTACAATGCTAATCTTCCGTGGGAATTTGAGACTCAGGCTCCTAAAGCTCTGTGTACTTGTACATATTGGTATTCTGCTCATAGTTAACTGTGTTCTTTGGTTCAGAATCTGTTTCGTCAGTTTTTAAGAAATATACTGAGCTCCTCCGTATGGCAAGACTTCGGTGACTCCCCACCCGATGATATTGCCCCTGATGCTGCAGGCATCTTCTCCACTCTGCATGGCTACCTCTTCATTGCTCAGGACTCTGTCCCACATATTAAAGCCAGTTAGTTTTCCTGAGAAGGCTAAAGCTTCATCAAATCCACCTCCAACACAGCAACCATTCTTTTCTTGGCCAAGCTGCAGAATTCCTCCGTCTGGGATCGTGTGAGTGTCGGCGATTTCGGAGGTGGTGGCTACGAGCTCCCCATTTGCCCACAGTGTTGCAGTCCCATTTCTTGAGCTCCAGGCACCACAAAGATGGATCCACTTTCCATGAACAATCACATTTTGGACAGTCAGCTTGTGCTGGTTACTACCTACAGCAAGCACTGCAGATCCATGACTGAGGTAAAGCTGAATTTCATATGGATTCATCTTTGTTCCATAGGAGAATACAATAGTTTTGTCCAAAGCCTCCGTCACTTTGATCCAGATACAGACAGTGAAGGAGCGGAGTGTCATGGCAGTAGTTGGGTGAACACTCCCAAATATCTTTTTGGAACGCATTGGGAATAAAATTGCTGTTTCACACCCTGAAAAAAATTAGAGAGGAGAAAGATTCTTATAAATGAAAAAAATATAAAAAAATCTATAAAACTTATATAAATGAAAAACTGCCTCTCTTTGCATGTGTGATTAGGACCTTGACTTACGCATGAGCTCCCTTTTTTTCAAAGGGAGCTGCGAACTCGGCTCATCTGCTGGCTGTTTTTTAGAGTGTGAAGCTCTCCTAGCTGATGGCTGAATTTGCTCACCACTCTGTATGGGAATGGGCCTCGGCTGACAACATTGCTTCAACAGGACGGGCCAGCAGGCAGGTATGGATATACGGATGGGTTGCCCAGAGGTATTTAAGTGTCTATATTTAGACTCACTTTTGAAATTCGAGCCCTAATCTTTTATGTCTTGCTGTTGGTTCATCCGCTATCTTGAATGCAGGATGTGACAGGACAAATGCTGTCAGCTCAAGGGAGCTGAAACAGCCCAGGCTGCTCGTGGTACTTGTGCACTAGAAACGTGTGCGCTGCGTCAGGACTTATTCTGGTCACATCAGTGCGGATCCGTAGCCCTAGTGCAGATTTATCCTGGGTTAACTAGGACCTAGTCCAAAGCACACTGCAGTTCCAAACCCTGGCTAGTTCCCCCATCCTCTGTGGACGGCTGCCCTGACGTTTTCATGCAACTGGTCACAAGAGGCACCCTGCAGCAGAGGAGGAGGAAGTGGTGCCTGGTGGAAAGCACGAGGGAGAAGTCAGGACAGTTGCTTTTTTTAGCAACTAATAGTCATTAACTTTCACATTAAATATGGAGATAAGATGGCTGATAATTTTAAAGCAGTTTATGTCCTGTCTTCAATTAGTTAATATGCTGTAGGAGAAATTAGGTTAGTAAACCACTAGCAAGAATTCCTGAAGCTTAGAAAAGTCTCTGGGCATCACTAAACCCAAGACACTTCTGGCATGCTGTGTAGTGCTCCCTCCTTGCTGTATAGAAATGAGTGCTGTAGGCGACGTAGGGGAAAGGCAGCCCCCCTGCCACAATTAAGCTGATTGATTTCCTGTTTAAACAAGCTAGAGGATCTAAAATGTCTAGATTTTTTTGCTTTAATGAATGAAGGGCCCTTTGTATTCTTCAGGATTATGCTGATGCATTTTTTCACGGGCTGCTTCCTTTGAACTTTGAGCAAATTTCATGCTCTTTCATTCTCACTTTTGAGAGGAAGAGAGTGAGTGGAGGGACAGTAAGTAACTGTAGGGGATACTCCTTAAAATGCTACTTAGAAACACTGTTGTGAATCAGGTTTTTAATTAGCAAGCTTTTTGGCCTTATTATCAGGGACTAAATAAAATTAAAAACAGCCTCACTGAAGAACAAATAGTGTGATTAGGAAATCCCTCTGGAGTACATCTGGCAATAGTTCAAGATGTGAGAAATTAAAGGCAGTCGCTAACAACTCCCTTGGAAAAAAAATGTCCAGAGAGACCCTGGAAGTACTTAAAAATGAATCCTTAAGAAGAAAAAAAAATTATATAGATATATTCCTTATAGAACTATAGAGGACAGATGCTGATGTTTCTTCTGTCATGTAAATCACTACTATAAATTCAGTAGAAGCAGAAGAATTAATCTGGATTTCCACTGATGAGACTGAGGTCGGAGTTGGTCACGTTTGCTCTCACCTTGCACATACTGCCTCGGAGGTGAAGAATGAGAGAACGACTTTTGGAAGGCAAGATTCTTGCCTCTATCAAAAAAGAATATGCTGCATGGTCTACTCCCATACACAGAAATTACCAACATTTCATGATTAAAAAAGCAGTAAGAGCATTGTTTTCTTGCTTATAACACTGAGGTCTTGCTCCACCACCAAAGGATAGATTTTTGTCTTAACTTATAAAATACTTAGGTGTTAACTGTTGTTGAGTTTTGTGTTCTAACAGGCATTTGCAAGTTACTGCTTCTACTCTTTTCCACTGTAAGAGGCACATTAAGGAGTCGGTTGGCGCGGTCAGGGTTGCCGACAAGCCTGGTGTAACTGCTCGCCTAACTGCCTGTCTGCATGCACAGCTGCATGTTCTGTGAGTATGTAGGTGTTTGCCATTTTCAACCCTTCAGAAAACATGCCAAGTTATCCACTAGGTGGAATTATATACAACATAGTTACGTTGTTCATGTAGCAATTTTGCATCTATGCTTTTATACAGAGAAGGGTCCGTTTTGTCGTCCCCCAGTTCCTGTAATTGCTTATGTTGGGTATCCTATTACAGGGCACAGGAAAAAAAGAAATGAAATTTGAGATGTGAGCTCATCCTTGTGCAGCCACCTCATTTGCTGACCAATAGAAACACTACAGAAAGGGGAAAAAAAAAGTGTGCAATGTAACAGTTTTTCCCTGCCTGAGGAAAGCTATTCTGTCCTGGTCTTTGCATGCAATGATGTGTCCTCCTGGACACGGAAACACGATGAGCTGTTGCTGGCTGGCAGCAGCAGTAGGTCCTCGGATCTAGATCTGGTCTTAGGCAGTCTGAGTTGGTTAGGAGGAGGTAGGAGCTAGTGTAGAAGGAAGCAGTCAATATGTACATGGAGAGAGGAAAAGACTTCAGTGACTAGTGAGTATGTGTGGAGTTACCAGCGCAATGGTAAAAGGTGGGAGAACGTGCTTTGTAAGTTGGTCTGCATAAAATATATTTGCTGCTCCTTGGTGTCAGAGTGAATGTGGGAGATGGTCCAGGAGGCCTGGCTGGTGTACCCTGCAGAAGGACTTTGGTTAGACCCTTCTTGGACTCCACATTTGCAAAGCTCAGGGGTTCTCTTTAGAGAAAATTGAATGGGTCTCCTGCTTGTGGATATACAGACTGCTCAAAACTGCGGGGTCCCTCTGGAGTGATGCACCAAGGAAGGCACGTTCAGCAAGAGCGTTTCTAGTGTGTCTGTTGGGATAGGCCCAGAAGGAGCTCTCGGGAAAACGTAAGGCGCTGCACTTACCTGCTGGCAGGAGGTGCTGAGCTACCCACTTCTGTGATACCTTCAGGTCAGCCCTGGTCTGCTGTAGCTCTTTCCACAGAGAGTTCAAGATGAAATCGTCTCCTCTGACATGACCGAGCTTCTCCGGCTGCTGGAAGGCCGTCTCCTGGACCTCCTCCTCGGAGTCGTGGCGCCAGGCGCTCTCCAGCTGGCCCAGCCTGCTGGACACGTTGTGGCTCAGCAGCAGGATGTGCTCGAGGACCTTGCCTTGCTCGGCTTCGTGCAGCTTCCTGCCTTGCTGAGCTTGCTCGTTGCTCCTCGCAAGCGCCTGCTCTACCTGCGACGCGGCGTGGGAGGTGGCCTTCTCCATGGCCGCGGTGAACGTGCTGGCCAAGCTGGCCGTGAACTGGCGCAGCTCTGCCTGCAGGGTCTGCAGTTCCACCTTCAGGATCTCGTCGATGGCCTGGAGCATCATGTTCTCCTTCATCTGCGAGTTCTCCAGCATGATGAAGAGCTTGTCCCATTCCGTTTGTTCTCGCTGGCAGTCGCACGAAGCTGCTGAAATGCAAGATACAGATGTTGCGATTTCTCTGTACTTACGTTTACAGACAGAAGAGTTATTTAGCAAAGTCTGCGTCTCTGTAGCACTTTTGTGCTCCAACTGCCAGCACATCTGTGTTGAAACAAAGGTTAAGCGATGTGCATTATGGTAAATATAAAATGTAATGCCATCCCTAGTATTTCCCGGGAAAACTGAAAAGTAAAGAGTATACAAGAAATTCAGAGGGACATTGTTCAAGTACTCCAACATTTGCTATCTCCAGTAATCTGATTGTAACAGCATATACTTCCTTCTAAAAAATGCAATGCTTGCGATAACTGTTACAAGAGCTAAGCAGCAAAGAATGCACTTCTGCGCTGGGGAGGAAAGAGCCAGTTTAAATCTACTTACTTTCCTCAGTACCGAGAACTGGACCTTCAATTTCATTATCCAGGTTCACATACATGAGATCATAGTCGTCATCTCCGTGCAGAGCAGAAACAGAAGCCCTGAAAACACAGAACAGCATAAGCAAGGGAAGCATGTCTTGAGGCAGCATTCTCCAGCTGTTTCCTAAAAGCATCCGAGCTGCCTGCAGCTAAAGGTCCCGAGCAGAGACAAGACTCGGAGCGAGCGGCGGAGAGCCCCTAATAAATGCTCCGAGTGCCTCAGCTTGAATGAATGAGTGCAGTGAGTGCCAGTGGTGTAATAGGAGCCCCTGTGATTGTTTTCCTTGGCCGGGAGGCGCAGGGGGCGTGCAGCTTGCTCAATCGCACCCTTCAAGTTTGCGCTGGGGGGAGATGGGCTGGTGAGAGGAGGGGAAGGACAGGGCAGGCCTCTTGTGCAAGCAGCCGCGGCGCCTCCGGGAGCGCCTTTGCTGTAGCGTGAGGCCAGGGGCTGAAATGGCCCCGCGTTGGCTGCCCGAAGCGCGGCGCACGCTGGCTGCGCTGCCTGCTTCGCAAACAGCTTTTGCTGTGACGTGTGCCGGGGGTCTGGGAAGGGTTGGTAGAAAAATTACTCTACCTGGAATTGGCTTAGATGTGTACATATGGTTTAACCTAAACCTTGTAGGCTTTTTGGTGGTTATATTTTATTAGCAATTCACTATTTTAAGCAATTGAGAACCCAGAAAAGACAATGGCTTGTTAGGATTTTATTTTTGTGTTCCTAGCTCTAATTCTTTATACTAACATCGTAGCTCTGGATAACGTGTTACTGCCAGTATCTTGTTCAGGAGCCAGTAAATTGGCAACTGGATGATTAGACTTGTTTCAGTTAACTTGAAAACAAAATGAGGCATCCTTGGATTAAGCATTAATCTGGTGCTAAATATTATTGCTATTGTCAAATTCTATCTAAAACTACACAGTTTCTGTGTTAGGTTTTGGAACGCTCAGTGAGTTGAGGATTATTTCAGGATGCATTGCCTGGGTGGGGCTGAGGGTAACGGAAGGATGGTATAAATTGTGTATTGGCTACAGCGTCTGGGGAGTGGGGAAAGCATGCGGCTGTACCTGTTGGGTGTTCTGTGTGCTCCTTTTGGTGGCAATCTCCAAGTTAATGCCTCGTCCTCATACCTGAGCCTTACAGGAGTATCGGGCGCTGCCTCAAGAGGGTCCTGCACTGCCATGGGGCTCCTGCCCATTGCGCCTCCGTGCGGGGCAGCTGTGGGAACCGTGCACGGTGCCCTCGCCGCAGGGCACAGCCACCGCGTCTGGGCTGCACGGAGCCTGCGGATGGATGGGGGGAAGGACGGGGCTAAAGGGAGTCACACCAACTGCAGTTGCCTCTCCCGGCGTGCCTTGAAAGCTGTCGGCTGTGCCCGTCTCCCCTCCGAGTGAAGCGCACCGATCTCAGTGTGTGGTCTGCCTGGAAAATCTGGTCTGGAAAGGACTGGGGTTAAGGGTGGCAGGGGGAGGAAGAGGGAGAGGAGGTAACTAAGAAGGTTTTTCCACTCTTAGATGGCAAACGCTCAGTTGGGCTCGCAGTTCAGGCTGACGGACAAAGCAGGATGGAGCACAAGTGAGTTATTTGGGGAGTTGGGCGTTGAGTGGCCGGGAGGCTGGGGAGCTCTATGTGCTTCAGGCTCCTGTAAGCTGAAAAGATATGTGTGACACAGAAGCAGCGCAGCGTGTTCAGGGGGCATTCAGCATGTGAGAAAATCTGAGAAAATAAAGAGTTGGGTTATGCTTGCCTAAGTTACAGGAGAAGCAGACACAAACTGTGTTGTCTCTTTGTGGGTTTATATATACAGGTTATTCAGTTAAAAGCAATTCCAGGTCAATGAGATCATTTAAATATTATTCAGAAACAGTGGGGTTGCTTCTTGTTTGCCTTTTTTTTTCCTTTATTGTGGCCAGTAAATATAAACCCAGCAATGTTTACTGGGTAGTAACTGGGTGAAACTGCCCCTATTTACATTTCTGCAACGTATTCCTGCTCAGAGAAGTTTCGTGGCTGCAATCCGTCATGTCATGTCAAATTACATTGATCCTTTAATGCAGCTGGTATTTTTAAGTGGTTGTTTTCTCAGATGGAATAATTGCTGCTAATTTGTGGAGCTAATGGCTAACTTTGCATGTTATCCTAATTTAGGCAATAGCATATCTCAGGTCCGTGTCTCATTCCTCCTTTAGGGCTGCCAGGCATTGCTTTTTCTCCCCTGCCCAAATGTGACTGGAATTTCAGGGCCCTATCCCATATGGGCGTGCAAGCACAGGACATGAGTGGCTTATTCTGCAAGCCCTGCATTATCTGGAGAAAGAAATAATGTAATGTGTAAGCAGTCATAAAACTTCTCCATTTCAGACTAAGATACAAGACCAGGTGTCAAGTGGATATATCTGTGTTGTCACCACGTAACTAAACCCGAGTAAAGTGGTGCTGTGCTGGGCTGCTGTGGGTATTGCCCTGCCTGGTACTGCTCTGTGGGATACCAACTCCTGCTCTGGCCCTGTTCAGTGAGAAAGGACTCCTAAGCTGTATCCCTAAGCAGTGGGATTTTCCAAAGAGACACTGGGATTTAGGAGCAGGGGAAGAGGAGGTTTCAAGCAGGGATTTCGCTTATGGAGAACAATGGATGTGCAACACGTAGGCTTTTGTGGACTAGAACAACATGGAATTCTCCATGTCCATGTGAATGATGTCAGGATGTGACCCCTGCTGTGGCCTTTAGTGCTGCCCTGGTGGCAAGGAAGGGCTCAGGGCTGTCTTCAAGAAGCAGCCCCAGATTATTCAAGCAAAATAAGCACTTTGGAATAGGATGCGAAAGTCTGGCTGAATTCCTTCATTCCTGCTAAGTTTAAGGACCCCTCAAGGGTCATTGCAAGCCGATTTGACTGAAAGTTTTCTGAGCCTGGTTAGAATTATATTTTAGTAACTTTAGTTACTAGAGAAAATGTTACAAGACCTAACGGTGTCCTGGGGTGTTTTTCCTGTGTCTGGCTTGAGCTTGATGTGGTCAAGTCTGACCCCCATATCCTCCTTCTGCCATGCATGAAGTGACCTGTTTATCTTCCAAAATTGCAGGGCTCAGGTTTAAATGGGAGAAAAAGCAGCAGGCCAGAGTGCTTGTTCCTCTTGGAAACCAAATCCAAAGAGACTGTAAGGACTTTCAAGGGTTTACAGAAATGATCCATACTACACAGCACCAGGCAGATGTTTTCCATATGTTGTTCAAGTGAAACTTAAATGTATTGAGGCAGGCATGTACAGCGATGTGAAGTTATATATTTTGGTATGAGCCAGGGTTTCAAATTGAATTATGTGCAGACATCTTAAGAAAATGTGTGAGAGAGGGGTTTGCATATCTCTGTCTGTCTGCAATTGCCTCTCTCTCTGGCTCCTTTCTATTCCTGGAAATGACATCCTTAACTATTTATGTTCAAATTTACTGTCAGGCATATTTAGTTCTCTTAATAACTAACTATTCTTTCCATATGATGCTTATTCAATTTAAATGTCTGAATCTCAACAAAGGAGAAATACAGCTTTTATGTGCTCACTGGCTTTTTTCTTTTTTTTCTTTCTCTGATTAATTTGAGTCACACTTAGTCTGGTTTCAGACTCTGTGGAGTATCATCCAAATCTGAAAACTCATTAAGCAGCCACAAGTACATGATTTTGTACTTAAGACTGAAAATTATAATTAATGGTAAATATTTCCTACTCCCATGTTATTATACCTACAATAATTCTTTATAGGTTATTTATTTATTAGGCTTCTTGGCCCAGCGTGCGTTTTTCTGCAGTGAGTTTTATGCCTCCCTGGCTTCGTGCTGATGTTTCTTAGAAATTGGTGCCTCCAGATGTGAGCTGACGTCCTGAGGGTCTCTCTGACTTTCGGGTATTGACATAGGCAGTTACGGGACGGTGACTTCTTGGACGGCTTCTCATCTGTTTTGTTAACAGGGAACTCCATGTTGCTGCGTGTCCTGCCCTCCTTGTATGAGAAGCAACCACAGCCGATAAACCAGCACCTGAGGGAGCTCGTGGCGCTGATGGCCCAGCTGGACCAAGCCCAACACCACCACCTCTTAAGGCTCTTCCAGACATTGGCTAGGAAGAAGGAACTTGGGGTAAAACTATGTTTGGAAAAAAACACAGCTCCATGTTACACCTCCTCGTGGAGGAGTTTGTTTTGGATGACTAGGTAGTGCCTGTCTGCTGGCTGCCCTCAGGGCAGGACAGAGTCCGGCAGCGCCCATGATGGTGCTTTTCTCCTTTGTTTCCTTGTAAATTCTTCAATTCCATTCCAGTTCTTAAATCACAAGGAGAACTTTACATTACTCTGCTGGGCCAAAACATTTGGTTAAACCAGAGCTGTTCTCTGCTTTGTGGGCTGTTCTTCTGCCAGCTCAATATTAGTTCCAATAACTGCATTTCCATTAGGATATAAATATGTAAACATATATAAATATATATATATCATTGTATTAAATAATTCATCAAGGAGAATTAAAATGAGTTAAGAACTTATTAGAGGAGACATGTTAAGTTCCTCCAAGTGCTTGCTGTAGGAAAGGGTTCTGGCTTTGCGCAACACACTTGTAAACCAAAGAATACACAGTTACATGTTCAGAACATCCCCCAAAGCCTGTGGACGTTGGAAAGCCCCTTGAGGTGGAAAGCCTCCCTTTGACCTTGGTGGGTGTAGGATCTATCTGTAAAATTAAAATGTTTAAATAATAAATAAAGGATAAAAATATTTATCTTTGATCCTCATTAGTTTTAAATTATTTAATTTTTGTGCCGTGCTTTGTGTCTATGTCATCCTAAATCCTAAATATTATCATTTATTACTACTAACAGTTTATTCAGGCCACCCAAATTCAGTATTTTGCTAGTGATGTGTAGCAATTTACTGAGACTGATAACTCTCAAAAAAGACAGATGAAGAATGGGTCACTTTCTGCTCTGTGACTGTAATGAAACATGTTTTACACAGGCGACAACAACAGCGCAGTTCAGAGGTGTGCTGGTGTGTGTATATAAATGTGTGTGTATATGCGTGTGTACGTGTGAAGTAATCATTCACAGCAGGCTCAGGTAGTTGGCACGCTGCCTTCTGTGTACTGCAGGGCTTTAAGGATCCTCAGCTTCTTGAAAACAGTGTTGCTACAAGAAATGACAACTTGTCTGCATCGTTGGCTGTGCTCTGAGGAGCTTGCCCTCCTCTCCCCTTTTTATTTTTTAGGCTGTTCTAGCTATTAACCTTGTTGTGTTGTTCAGTCTCCTGGGAGAAACCAGACATTTCTACTTGTACTTTAATTTACTGCATTGTTGGGGAAGACTAATTCATGTGTTGTTTGAATCAATGGAGTGTAGGACTGGCCCAAGGCAAGGGAAATACTTGGTGCGGCTTTTTTTTTTTTAAGCAATTGAGCATTAACTCACTTGTATATGCATAACTGCAATGTTTCAGGACTACAGCTTACCCTTATTCCATATGTTGAGCTGAACTCCTATTGACCTCAGGGATAGCTTTGTGCAAAGGTCAGTGAGGCTGGAAAAATATCTTACTAAATCAAAATCTAGTGTTTTATATTTGGTGCAATGTGCTGTACCTCCTTTGGTTGCGTATATTCACAATCCATTTCTCTGTTTTTTTAATAGGTGCTGAAAGAGTGTATTCCGTTTCTAATGAGACACTTAGGAAACCCTAATTACAGTGACATTGTTTTAAACATACTTACAGAAATATCTAGCTACAAGCCAATAGCCTTAGCCTCTTTCCTTCCAATGCTAAAAGAAATTGGTGAGAGTTTTCCAAGCTTGATTGGGCAAACAGCCAAGATCTTTGGAGCTGTTGGACACATTGACGAGGTAAGTTTAAAAGCAAAAAAAAAGTTTGTTGATTTGGGTTTCTTGGGGGTTTGGGGGCTGAATCTTTTACAGAGTAGTGTGTCTAAGTATTCCTTTCTTTTGGGATTTGCAACAATAGTATCCTAAAATTTGCAGGAATTTTGCAAGGGAGCAATGAATCTGCGCTGAACTTTTTCCTTTGGTCAGAAGTGTGCAGTAAGGATGTAGAAGCGATGTTTAACTAACCCAGGTGCTACAAATACTGTTGGTATGCTCTGTATGGTGAAACTACTCTGTTTCCCCTCCTCTCTGTGGCTAGAGCCCCTCTGCCCACTCCCGAAGCCAGCGGGTTCCGACAAGTCGCCCCGTAGCCTCCCGCAGCTCAGCCAGCCATGGGCAGGGAGCCACCGCTCCGTTTGTCCTCCAGGAACGTCTGGGAATGCTTCAGTCCCAGCACTGTGCAGCTCTGCAGGGGCACACGCTACCGTTTGGTCACTGTGTGGCATCTGTGTCACTGTCTGTCTTTCCGTTGATTCTTTTGTGACTCCTAGTCAACGGGCTACCAAGCCCCAAGTTCCCCAACCCATGTGCGGTCAAAGGGTCTTACTGAGACTTTGAGACTCCAGGTGTCCTGAGGACACCAAACTGATCAGGTGTATTGATGGCATGTCATGTTTTTTTAATGAGCTTTTGTGTTTGTTCTTGGGGGTACACTCACCACTGTTTACAGACTGCAGCCTTAGATCCTGGGCCTCTAAAGGCAGAATAATCTTCTCCTGAATTCAAAGAGTGTCTGGTACATTATTCACATTTTTAAGTCTGCGGCAGAACTTGATTATATATCTAGAAAATGAATGCTATGTAGTAAACATAAACCCTTACTGAAGTGTGACGGTAATGCCTATAGCACAATAACTTGGATAATTTATTTAAGCAAAAAGCGAATCCTACTGTTTCCTTGTCCTCTCAGCGATTCCTCAGGCAAAACGTACATGGAGTCAACTGGAGTTTGTCTGTTTAAGGCTCCAGAAATTGGTCCTGTGTGTAAATCAAAACTTGGCTCATCGACTATCTTAAATGTTTTAAAAGACTTTATTAAATCTTATTTTCATAAACTGCCTATTGATGTTTTAGTACAAAAGTGATGTTTTGGCCCTGAGGAAACACCAGTCAGTCTTAGCTTCTCTTTTTTCTCCTTTCTGTCCTCTCATGGTCGTCTTTTCTCTGCTTGTGTCTTCCCACCTCCCTCTGCAGATGGTTTTCCTCGCTTAGTGATCAGCACCTATTTTACTATCATGGCCTGCTGCTTCCTTGTGGGTCCCATGTATAGACAGGCTGCAGGGTTCAAACAGGTTTGAGCAATTTCCCTGCTAGAAGGGAAATCCTTTACCTTGTGGCTAAATATATGGGAGATCATTCTCCATTAATGGATGGTTGACTTCCTGGCTCAGCAGGCAAGACACGATAACTCCATATAAATTAATTATGCATAAATTTTATATCTTGAATGCTCTGATTCATCAGATAAGGGTTATTGAGTAACTATTGGGTAAATATTTTACTGAAGATTTTACCTTTCAAAATTGGACATTTTAGTTGTCCTGCCCTACTCTTTTGAGTCCCACAGAGGCTAGTTTAAAGGAAGGAGGAGAGAAAAATGGCGTAGTTTTGCTATGCAGGGGAGAATCCTCCACTCATTTGTCTTCTGCCTTTACAGCGACCGTTGCTTTTGTTTACAGTTGTTGAGATAGAGATGATAATGTGCTCAGCAATGAGTGGCATCAGAATCTCCAGAGAGATTTTTCTTTCCAGAGAAAACAGTTTCTCTTGGCCCCGAACCAGCGCTAGTCCCCTAAACGTCCCGGGGTTGTGCAAGCTGCAGGTTGTTCTGCACATCGCGGGGCAACTCACTGCCAGCCTCACCAGGCAACGTGCCTGTTGCATGAGGAAGGAGTCGCTGGAGACCTCCGAGAGGTGACGTGCCACCACCCAAAGGGGCAGCGCAGCTGCCTTGATGTGACTCAGGCGCCCAGGCACAACCTGCTGCCTGGCCCAGACGGGCTCCTCGCGTGGCCTCAGGCTGTGTGTGCCCAGCTCTGTGCTGCTAAGGATGCAGAACGTGTCCGTCAGGGAAGCTCAAGGGAAAACGTTCCGTTGCACAACTATCTCTGAATGGCTCAGTGTTGCCTCAGTAATACTCTTAAATTTGACAACTGCACTAATTTAACTGGGGAGACTGGGCTGGGGGAGCCAGATGGGAGCGAGCAGGATCCCGGTTGTGGCCTCTGGGATGCGGGAGGAGGAGGTCAGGGCTGGGAGGCGAGCTCCTCCTCACTGTGACTCTTTGGCACAGTAAATGTCATCAAGGAGTTATCAAATCCCTGCAAAACCACAGGAATTAAACATTGCTTGTACCCAGTGTTAGCCCTGCCTGCACAGGAAGCTTTGCGGATGCAGTAACTGCTTCTGAAAATGAATTGATTGTTGGTTTAAATCGTGCTTTTGAGGGAGCAGGAGACAGCACATATATGGAAATAAGTTTTTTAATATGAGTCAGGCTGAGAGTGCCTTTCTGGAAAGTAAAGCGTAGAGGTGAATATGCAGGTAGGCATCACTCCAGTTTGGTTTCTCCTGTTGCAGCAGGACCAGTCGTCCCTACTTTGGCACTGCATTTTGCAGTGCTGCTGTGGCTGGGCCGCCCAGTGGAACTCACCGTTCTCAGCAGCTGCCCCGGCCTGGCTCGTGTCTGTTTGCCATGGAAGAGGTAGCATGGTGTGGGATCTCCACAGCCAGCGTGGGGAGCGCACGCACATCCAGCCTGCAGGAACCTGCGGTGAGCGGTGCCTCCCTGATTCCTGTCCTCATCCGGAGCTGGCACCGCGTCCCGGGTCACCTGGGCTCTGTTTCTAGCGAGCCATGAGCTGCTAGGAGCTAAAATGGATCTAGATTGATTTAGGATCTAAAATGATACCTAACTAATGAGTGTGTCCAAGTAGTGGTGAATGACTTGGCAAAGGGAGCAGCCTTTCTCTGCCTGCCCACATGTACCCTCAGGATTGTCCTTGTTCCCAGCCCACCACCGTGGTGTCTTCTGGGAAGTACCTTCCCGAAACACTGATTTTTCCTCTTGTTCTTTTACTGTAGTGGAGCTGTGTTATACATACACTCTTAGCTGATGTCTATATGCATGAATCAGCACCAAGACCCCCTCCTGAGCCAAACAAAGTAACTACAGAGTGAAATGATAAGGGTACTGCTGGAATTTTATGTATTCACATTTTATTTTAGTGTGAGGTTTACCTGGGGAAAAGAGGTAGTAAGGACTGAAGGCTGCCCCTTCTAATACAGATTGCAGCTATGAGCAGAAAACAGCTTCTGGCTTCTAGAAGCAGTCTCTTGTGCTCATAGGAAAATGCCTCCTGCACCTTGGCAGTTCAGACAGAACCCCTAGGGAGATGAGAGCTTTGGCTGAGAAAACATTCCTTTCTTTCCAAGGCCATCGTCTTGTTTATACACCCCGCTCCTCCTGATGTCACCGAGAGTCTCATGGGTGAAGCTGAAATAAGAAGTTGTCCCTTAATCATAAATTTGTGCAAAGCAAAACACCGTCATGGGGCATAGGTCAAATGGGCATTTGAATATTTTTTGCATTAGCTACACATTTTGAAACCATTGGAAATGGGAGTTCCTTCTGAAATCTTTCCGATATCTCTTATAGTCTCCTGAGCCTGATGTTAAGGCAAAGTGAAGTATTTTGCCACACCTTGTTGCCCCTATTTTAATCTTAGCCCACTGACAGATAAAGTAATGCCCTAAAACACAAGAGACACTTCTGATAAGGCATGCAAATACACAGAGCAAGCACTCTTAAAATAGCAATGGGTTATTTATGTCCAAATAGGCTTTCTGAATTTTTGGGGGTTAAAATCGTGGCAGAGATAATGATGGTTTTTGCGTTGAGCTGTTCTGCTCTGATTTTGTTTTGTGGAACAGCCACATATTATATTACTCTCTAGAGTTTATTGTTCTTTTACCCCACTGCAGGCGAGTAGCAGCATTTGAGCCTGGCTGGAGAGGGTCCAGCTGGATCAAAGTGACATGAAAATGGTCGAAACCTCTCTTCCAGTTACGTCTGCCACACAGTTTGTTTAGGAAACAAAAATGTGTTTTAAATGTTAATTGAGCCTGTGTTTATCTCTCGCGGGGAGGAATGCCTCCCAAATAAACTGTTGAATATGTACCAGAAAGTCCAGCTCTTTCCAACCATTGAGGAAATAGAGCTTTCCATTACCCCACACCATCCCAAACATAGACGTATCTGTAGTTTTCCCCCATATGGCTGAGGGGAAGCAATTTGTCTGCTGCGCATTTCCCATTTGTCTTTGTCATGGCACAGAGCAGCAGATCTTCTTTTGTTTGAAATGAATTGACTTTTTTCTTTAAAAAATGTCTTGTTTGTGGTATTTAGGCAGCGTCCTGCCAAAATCTCCAGTGTTTTTTTATGGCCCAGCTGTAGTTAGAATTAAATTTTTGGCAATTTTTTCTCCTGTTTCGTGGTCCCAGAAGGATGCAGGTAATATCGCAGTGCTCTGAGTGTGCTCGTGGCGCGTGGCTTCCCCTTCTTCCCTGCTGGATACTGGGAAGAAGTAGCTTTCTTTGCTTTCCCGGAGTGCCTTTGCTTGCGTTGCAGTGCAGGTCCAAAGAGCAAAAACTGCTCTTGTTTTTGCAGCCTTTTGCAGCGAGGCTGGAGGAGGAAAGCGCCTGCCGGCACCTGCCCGATCCCAGCTGCTGGGTTAACGGCTTCTCTCTGCCGCTTTCCCACTCAGATGTTTTAGGCTCGGGGGCTGTAATACACTTGGGGCAATTATAAGAAAACAAGTGAACCCTGATACTATTTGTTACCTCCAGCTTTATATTTTGTATATGAATTAATTCAGATATTATACATGAATAGTTGGAATTGGGATCGTTCACACTTGCCAGGGAGAGATGATAAAGTATTTTTGATTTGATTTATTTATGTTATGATGTGAAACAGTCCCTTTAACCCTAGCCGGGGGGGGACCTGGCCTCCCTGATGAAGAGGTGGGCGAAGCTCTCACTCTGGTGGGCAGATCCGAGGGGCGCTATGTGGGTGATGATGGATGTGGCTGTCACAGAGCAGCGTATCAGGTGTGATGAGATCTTGAAATGAAATCTCATCCTGAGCGTCTCTTTGTTGCAGCCTGAGTCATGGTTCTCATCTGAGCAGTGCCTTTACAACAGTTGCTGTGAGAACAAGGGCTCTGAGTGGTTTGGGAGGTGCTTCAACACGAGCCATTGAGGCCTGTGCGTGGAGAAGGGCCTGAGGCTGGTCTGATGGGCACAGCGCAGGAGGCCCCTGCATGGTGGCCACCTCCACCTGCAGGACACCGGGTCACAGGAGTCCAATGACTCTGAGTAGCAGCAGCAAAGACAGACTTTGAGGCAGTACCACTAAATACACAGACAATCGGTAGCAGCAAGCAGGCCTGAAAAGGCAGTTGTGACCGGAAGGTGCCTCATGGCCTGGAATCTGCAAGGCATTTGCTTGCAGTCTCGCCTAGGTGCCCCTAAGATGAGTGACATGTGCAGAAGTCACTGCAGCCGCCTGGTAACTCGTGGTTATCTGCAGCTTTGGTGTTGGAGGTAGCTTGGACACCACCACAATCTGCAAGTAAGCTTATTGATACAGGAAGGCTGTAATGCAAAGCAAAAAGCTCTCATGCTGCCATTTGTGAGATGCAAAATTCTTACCCAGGCCCCAGTGTTTCCTCAGGGATGGGGGCAGCCCCATGGCTGGTCATGAGGTGTTTGTGTCAGTGCCAATGCTAAGGAGAACTTAACATGCAGTAGGCAAGTTACGAACGTGAGGAGAAAAGCTCTGGGAGGCAAGAGCTTTTGCATTTGTTTAGAATTGTTTTTATCTCCTTGCACTGCCTAGGAGCAAGCCAGAGTGTGTCTGGTATATTTGGTGAACCAACTAGCCAACATGGAGCACTCGTTTCACCATATTCTTCTGCTGGAAATTAAGAACCTCACTGACACCTTCTCCGGCATCTTGGGCACGCAGAGCAGAGACATCTACCGCATGAGCAACAGCTTTACTGCCATAGCCAAGCTCCTCAGCCGGCAGCTGGAGCCCGACAGCGCCTCGGGAGCCAGGTAAACTGCTGCCTTTTTACAATAAAGGGCTGTTTAGGTGGTTGTATGAGGAGAGAGAGGCAGATCCAGTTTATATTGAGGATATTCAAGCTGTGATGAATGAGTAATCAACTGAAAATAAGACATACTGTGGTTGCCCTGAGTCGGTAGCTCAGGATAACTCTCATGCGTCGCTGCGGTGCGTGCTCAGTCATACACGGGATTGTTCCCGGACTCAGGTAAGCACAGAGCAGTTTGCAAACACGTTAATAGAGACCCTCTTGGGGAAGTAACACAGATACACACTCAAACGCAGGCTTGAGGATGAGCAACACCAAGGCAGGGGCTGTAGCTGAAGGACATCAGTAAGAGCTGTAGCTGTGCTGCAGTGCAGCATCACACAGGAGGATCTCCAAGCATCCCACAGCTGAAACTCTGCCAACTGGCTCTGAAGGACAGGGAAGCTATTGAAGTTGTGACACCAAAAACAGAGTGGAAAGAAGGCCTAACTGAGCAAGGAAGTCTGAAAGCTGCGGTTAGAAGTACATCCACAAAGTTATCGTGGCGTTTGTTCTCAATGATAACCAGTAAAGCCTGCCAAAACAGAGACTGGCAAGGCTCTATGATAGGGGCTTGCTTAAAAATGGAAAAACATTTTCAAAGTTGTACAGAAAGTTGTTCTGGTCACTCAGCTTTATAATAATTTGTTTCTTAAGATTAAGGCACTGTGAGCATTGCTGCATTTGTCACAGTAAGAATCTATGTGTTATTTAGATATGTGGCACAGTAGTCCTTTTCAGTTAGGGAGCCTTATAATTAGCTGTGTGTATCCTGAAATAGGTCAGGAGGACACAATGGTAGAGTAATTCTGTGATGAAATTTAACACAGATGTCAGAAAACTCATAACCATGAAGGATAGCCTTGGAGACAGGCTTGTGGAGCTGGAGCCAAAACACTGAGGTCATTTGAGAAACAATTAGTTGGTATCCTGGAGAGAGTTAAAAATGAAAAAAGAGAGGAGTCCTGACAGACTGATTCATTTTAAAGGAAGGCCATGAGCCACGCACACACTTCACCTGGTGGCAAAAATCTCAGCTGAAATCCAGCCTCGGAACTCACTTTTATTAAGTTTTATTGAAGATAGTGAAAAATTTTAAGTGAAATGACATACACGTTTGCCAAGCAAGTTCAACTAAATGAAGAGTGTGCCTGTTGTCGCTTGTTTAAGGGGGGCAGGGGAAAGGAAGATTGTCCTGTGTTATTGGAATGATAATGAAACAGAGTAGGTATTGAGGCTCTAGTAATAAAGCACAATAATTATCCCGGCAGGCATTATCCACCGAAATATTCTGATGGTCCTTGGCCATTGTTTATCTTTCATGCCTTATATTTAAAAAAAAAAAAAAAAAAAAAAAATCCATAAAATTCTACTGACATATTTCCCTATTTTTGTCTAAAATTATGCATTGTTAAGGTCTTGCTTTGCTAGGGACTAGAAACCGCTTCACCTGCCTGTGTGTGTGCACGCTTATGTACACAAAATGCAGTTTTGACTGGAGAGTCCGGAGAGAAGAAGAGGGAGGAAATAACATTTTGGAGATTTTTCTGGGGGGAAAATGTCCTTATTTCCCTTTGAAAAAAAAATCAGTACTGATTATACTAAGCATGAAGGGAAAAGACTTTCATTATTTGCTTGTTTTAATTACATTTGCTTCTGAGTTATGTGTTTGAACGTAACTATGTCTGTAGGTGAAAGAAAATGCCACTGTTGGATTTGAAATGTAGAAGTTGCCGTGGGGTTGAGAACCAAACTCCAAACAGTAATGCAGAGGGAAGACACACAGAAAAAGCACCAAGATTACCCCAGGGCTTCAGTGGAGTTGCGCAGACTTTATTGCCTTTTAAATAAGGACAGAGTTTGGCCTTAAGTCAACAGTGAAAAGAATTCAGAATGAAAGGTGGCCACAGTGTTTTGTTGTTATTGTGGGGTTTTTTTAACATTTCTTTGGATAAATTGCTGCTTTTACCAGACGAGATAGTCTATGGGATAGAGCTGCTTGTGCGTCTGGTCTGAGCGTAGCCAGAGGTGCTAGGGAACAAGAACCTGCTACTCTTGGGTGATGATCGGGTAACAGTTTGCTGTGTGGGGCCGTTTCTGTCTGGAACGATGTTCGCCTCGGTCTGGCAGCAGGGCCCAAATCCCTTCAAACCAGCCACTCTAGAATTCCTCCTTATTCTCCATCTGCCACTAAATTTCACCTGTGTCGTCTGCTTAGTCCTCTGTGGCTCTGGATCCCCGCATGCCTCTGGCTACAACCCCTCACTGCTCTCGGAATGACTTCCGTGCGGAAGGTATGTGCAGGGAAAGCCAAGGGGGTTCCTGCAGGGAATGAAGCAGTTTGGGGTTGCGGGGCGTGTGGAGGTGAAAGGTGAGAGTTGGGGGAGATGGAGGTGACATGTGGGAGGAGGAGGGACACAGCATGGCTTGGAGCAGAGCCCTCAAAGTGCCCCGTGGGGAAGCGCAGCAATGCTGAATGACACTGCTGGGGTGCAGGGAAGGAAGGCATTGTTTGGGCTCACGGCCTCTGCTTTTCCTGGCACATCAACCCGTGCATGCAGGGAAGCCGGGCAGGTTTCACATCTGTGTCAGCAGAAGGATTTCCCACTCTTTCAGTGGCCGGCAGATCAAATCCATGGCATTTTGACTGCTGTTGGTAGCACTTCCAAAACATAACTACAAAGAATCACAGAGTAAAACACTGACTTTTTTTTCTCAATTACAGTTTTAGCCTTGCCTTTGATTTTACATTTCAGACCTGTATCAAACATAGTATCAATCAAATCAGGTAAGAATAACTCCAGAGACGACAGCTTAGACTCAAATAAGAGTTTCCCACTGGTCAAAGTGGAGTTTCATTTGACTTGCCGCAGCATAAGGGGGACCAGGGTAGACACAGGCGACCAAGCTGAAGTGTTTTCTAAAGAGCAACAATTCAGCGTATTTGCACTGTGAAGGGAAAACAGGATTTGAAAATGTGTGGCTAGATTATAACCATTCCTTTCAGGATCGTATGTTTACATAAGAAGAAACTGATTTCTTCAGAGTGATTGCTGGCCTGGATTCCTTTGACACAGGGAATTTTGCATGCATGTAGTAGAGAGCATAATTAAAACCATGTGGTACTCTATTAGTATTGCCCCTTACTGTCACAAAATTGTAAGTTATTCAATCTCAGAGGTGCTTTTTAAGAAAAAAAAAAAAATAGGATTTTCATGAACTGATCCAATCTGGAAGTTTATATGGTCAAGTAAAAAGAAGGGAAGGAAAAAAGAAGGGAAGTTCAATGACACTTCTAAGCCCTTGTTCTGGTAAGAACAAAGCACCATAGACTCTACCCGTTGTTACTCACTTTAACGTAGGGGCTGGATGAAATTATCATTTCTCCTTAAAGAGGAGGGCAGGTCTAGCATATGGCTCCATTTAGCGTTCATTTGCCATTCATATGCCTTTCATTTTCCCTAGTATTTGTCCTTCCTTAAATCAGCATTTGTGGTGATGAAGAGGGCTGTAACGGCACCACGTCCATGCGGGAGCGTGGGGTGATGTAACTGTGCCCTTCAGGACCAGCGCGGGTCTCACAAGGCACGTCTGCCCCCCTGGCACCACAGGCTGGAAGCAGGAGGGATCTGCTGGCCCCTTTGGCATGCGCTGGGTCACCCTCGTGTGTCCTCTCATGCTGTCATCTGTGTCCCTTGTCATCTGCTATTAAGGCTGTTACGGGTCTTGGTTGGAGGTGAGCGGCCTTCACAGAGCCTGTAAGCTACATTGATTGTGCTGAGTGTCTGAGGACATGTCTTCAGTCGCATGCAGCACCTTGGCCTTGAGTATGGTTTTGGGTTAGTTTCATTTCCACAGTTGTTTTTTGGAGCTATTTGGAAGTTTGTAATAGGCTTCATAACTGAGTGTGAGATTTCTGCTGTCCTTGAAAAGCAATCTGTCTGTCCCAAGGTACCAGCCTCTTGCTTTGCTGAATGCTGCCCTTCCATCACAGTGGAAGGGGTGATTGTGTCTGCGTTTGAGCCACAAGGAGCTGCACTCAATCCACTCGTGTCACTTCCATCCAGAGATAAAGCCCCGGAAGCAACCCCAGCTGGGGTGTATTTTTAGCAGTTTGTGTTTGTGTGCTTCTCTCCCATTTTGAGTGCATGGCTGGTGATGTTGGTAGCAGTGCTGGTGGACTGAAGGAAACGTCTTCAAGTTAAAGTAGCCCTCTTGCCTTGTTTGCCTGGTAGATCTTGCTGGAGAATTTAAAGCCAGGAACCAGCGAGCAGCCGCAGTGCCATGGGGATCTTCGCAGGCGAGCTCTGTGGGATTGCACAATAGGTTTCTGCATCCCTCTCCCCCAGACACAGCCTGGGCTTTGGTGTAAGCTGATCGTGCTCCAGCAACCTCAGCAATGTACTGGCCATGTTTTGCCAAGATTTCAAACAATAGCTTGTTTTATTGTCGTTGGAAAGGGCGGCCAGCAGCAGAGCCTGCCAGGCTCCCGGTTGTGCGTGGGGTGGAGGTGCCACGGGATGTTTCACGTGGGTTTAGCCCTTCTGCTTCCTGGGAATGAGTGCTCTATTGCCTGCAGAACCCATTGGGAGCCCTTATCCTTCGGGCAGGGCTTTGACTGGAAAAACTGGAAAGAAAGGTGCTGTTATAGACGCCCTTTCTTACTGCAAACATCGCAGGGGCATGCTGGTTGGGATCTGCCATTCATAAACCTGATCAGTCCGTCAATGCCCTCTCTGTAACCAGGGGTTTATGTGCATATATATGGGTACGGAGCAGTTATTTTTGTTAGTTCTTACTTCCCACAAAGAGAGCACTGTTGAGAGGGATTTGGGAGTGACATTATTCTAATAAATTAAATCTTGTCCCACATCTCCAGAAAGATTTCGCAGCAAAGGTCATACTGAGGGTTTTTATTACAGAAGAATATCTTTTTTTTTTCAGAATGTTCTGCCGTGTTAATATATTGCCTAAATTAAAAACAAAACAGGACAAAACTTGCTAACTCTCTGGAGAAATATCCTGAACTTCCTTTATCAAAACAAATGAAAACGTGCATTTAGTGAGGCACTAGCCTTGGTGGTTGTTTTTCCAACATTCTTTGTTTCCACAATTGGTGATTTGCAATATTTGGAAATTCTTAGTAGGCTTCCCAGCTGTGAGCCAGGCTTGCTGAGATACTGCTCATTTGTGGCTTTCCGTATTCATACTTTACAGATCTGGCCATTCAGATGTTGGCTTCTAGGGGGGGAAAAAGCAGAAACAAAATAAAAAAACTCTACCCAAAATTAGTTGGAAGCAAAATGAGCTTGTTTGAGAACTGTGGGTTGAATTAGAAAGAAATAACTCCATACTGTGGACCCCCCTAGTTCTGTAGAAAGCTTCTGCCTCTGGTTACTGCACAGTCCAGATGAGACTTATTTAGTCCCTGGCCGTGTTTAGGACGCAGAAGTTGGTTCTGTCCTGTGTTCCTGTGGGCAGTCGGGATCCCGCCATTGCTGGGAGCTGGCAGCGAGAGCACAGACTGTTCCCCTCCCACATCAGCCAGCTGCTCCCAGGTTTGTTGGTGTTTGCCACCAGACTCCCCTTCCTTAGACCTAAAAAAACCTCCACACTTGGTGTTTTCCACTGTGTTTTCTAGTGAGAGAGCATAGACCTTAGGGTCAGGCTTTGGGGCTGGTGGTCAGAGGTCCTGAGCCCCTGCTCGCACGAGCAGCACGGGTACCCAGCAAACTGCTTGCGAGAGCGTTGTCTGTGCCCCTGTGGCACTCAGGTTTGGGACTTCTGGTTTAGGAAGTGCAACTTGGGCATCCAGCGTGGCTCCTGGGCTGGCCTGGGAGCATCCCCGTGCCTTCCGAGAGCTTGGACGCTGGTCTTTTATCCTGGGACTCTGCTGCGAACCCTCTGCCTTGCACAGAGTACAGTAATTCAGTAGAAGCTGCACATACTTTTGTCAGACTTCTAAACCCACAAAATTTTATAAACTCTGCAGTTAGCTCTGCTTTTGGTTTATGAAAATAATGTCACAAGTCACTGTTTAGTAAGCCTGGAAGAAGGGCTTGAGTTCAGTTAAAGAACTTTTCTCCAAGAGGTTTTCCCATAGGACTGTCAGGAAAAAGAGTTGTTCTTTACCTAGGCAGATAGAGCACATGCAGCTTGCAGTGATTTCAGAGGGGTTCCGTGTTTCTGATCTGGGTGTCAGAGACATTGAGCTAAAGGATGTTTCTGAAAATGATTAATCAGCCTCTAAGAAAATCTCTGCTGAAACGTAATTATTTTACCAGATACGTTTTGCAGGTCAAAGGCTGAAGCACAGTGTCAGCATCGCCCTGAGCAGAGTGTGCCAGAGCTAAATCTTTGCTTTTTACTTCCCTAGGATAGAAAGTGATGCCGAAACAAAATCTGCTGTACCATTGGAGGATTTAAAATCTGTTATGAGCGGAAAAGATGACGACGAAAAACTGCAAGTTAAAATACAGGCTTTTGAAGAAAAAATAAGTGTTGGCAACAACACTCCTAGCTCGGTGCGCAGATACAGTTTAGGGCAGGTTTCTAAAGAAGAAAGGAAGGATATGAGATTTAACAGGTATGGTTCTGCAAAACGCATGAGTGCTTTTCCTGAATATCAGTTTTGTAGTGAAACTTTATCCAGACATTGAGAGAGCAGCCCTGTTGTGTAATACCTGTGGGCATCGTAAGTCTAATTTTGACCAAGTCTTATATGCATTAATGTAAAGGCTGGATAAAATATTTCAAAATTATTTACTTAACCTTTTCTGTGCCCTAAATTAGCATAAGGAATAGGAAATAAGGAAGCTTACAGAAAATGCTAGAAATGCTATCCTTCTCTTGGGCATTTTTGCTAGGAAAATATATCAAACATTTGAGTCACATTTTTATCATGCATGCTGCGTTTGCTAGGCTGCTGGGGCGCCCCAGGTTCTCAGGGGCAGTTCCCTCTTCCCACTGTGGTCCTTCCCACGCGGGATTTGCAGTATTCCCATAATGGGATGTGGCATTGCTGTTTGTGTCCAGTTCCCCTCCTCGGTGCAGAGCAGACTTGGCTGGCCCCAGCTGTGTCTGCTGACATGCCGAACCTGCACGGTCCCATTCCCCGGTGCCTTTGAGCAAGGAGATTTCCCTGGAAGGAGGGATATTGAGAAAAGAGTGGGTGAGGAGAAATGCCCTTTCGTCGATATTCATCAGTGCTCAGCATTTCACGTAGCTGTTCAAACCGCTGCAAATCAAAATTTCTTAATCACTTCACTTCCAGCCTTCCTAGTCACTATACAGAGGCTTTAATTTTATGCTTAGCATATGGCTATGGTGGAACTGGAGGCAGAATCTTATTTCAGGTTAAGTTTGGTTAAATTGCTGCTGGATAGCATTTTTATGATGTGATCAATAAAGCACATAATCCAGTGCTGTTTTTGTTAAGTTCCCTATAGATAGTTTGACTAGTTCCTCCTGTGGCATGCAGATGTTGGGATATATGGGTACTGTTTGCTTTCATTTGCTTGTTAAATCTATGGCTTGAGTTTTGCTATAGGAAATGCATATTTATGAAAAGGTATTTGCCTCTAGCTAAATTAGCCTCACATTCTGCTTTCTGAAACAGCTGCATAAATGTAACTTGGGAGAGGGTATGTTCAGGTGATGTTTCTGTCTGGTTGCTCAGCACGCTGTGTTGTGTCTTACTTCTATTGCAAACCAGTTCTCCTTTCCTTAATGCTTTGCAGATCCAAAAGTCTTGCCTTGCATGCAGTCCGCATGAAGGTGGCAAACACGGACAGTGGACAAGACCAGGAGAACGGGGACATAAGTGCTGGTGTCTCCTTTACTGAGATCTACATTAGCCATGAAAATGATAAATTGCCTTTTAGTGTTGATGCTGAAGAAGTGCAACTGGGAAATTCTTCGGTTTCTCGCCAAATTATTGATTACACAGGATCAGAAAATCAGCCAGAGACTGATAAAGAAAAGATCCATGAAGGAAGTACAGAGACAATAAGGAATCCTGTGGAATACCAGGATAAACTCTACTTGCATTTGAAGGAGAACCTGGGTAAAGTGAAGGCATATGCCATGGAGATGGGGAGGAAAATTCCCATCCCTGATCAGTGTATTATCGAAGGTAAGCAGTCTGGGATACTTAGATTTTAGGAACTTTAACACGGTGGTGAAAGTCAAACCACAGAATTCCAGAAAGTGGACAACCAGGATCTTCTAGCACATGGGTGCTCATGATGGGAAGGTACGTTGCTATTATACAACAATGTCATTTATGAGTAGCAGTGTTTTTGAAACCCCCCAAGATTCTTGTTCTTTTCCTTCAGAGACATCATGCAGCTGCATACATTGCATATTGCCCTGACCATGACTGTAAAGATCGTTTTTTGGCTGTCATATAGCGAACCTGAACAGAACCCTCCAGAACAGAGCATGTGCTGTCTCAAAGTGAGCTAAAGAGGCAGACTTGTTAGCTCAGGTTGTCACAAGCCTTGGGGCCTATCCGCAGGTCACGTGCCGGGAGCATATGTGCCCTTTCTGCCTCTCTCCTTCTGGCCACGAACCAGTGCCAGCTCCCCATTAAATGGGATTAGAAAGTTGGAGTGCAACATATCATGGTTTGGGCTTGGCCAGGTGGATGTAAGAGAGGGATTTCTAGCACATGCTACATACTTAACTCTCCTTCTTCACCTGTGGGGTCAGCCCACCAGCTCTGGGTCTCCTTCTTCATTAATATCACACAATGGAATCAGTTGACTTAACAGAATGAACTGGCACCAGAGATGGTGCAGGTCAAGGATCTGGGTTCTGCATATTTCAACCTGATAAAAAGCCCCTGGGAGGCACCAGAATGAGGAGCCTGGTGCCCTGTTTTGGGCTGGAGCATCCCTCACCTCTTCCTGGAGGTTGTTTAATGATCTCTGCTTTCATCAGGCTTGGATGCTACATTCAGGTTTATGAAAGCTGCGTGTTAGGGGCAGCAGGATGGATCTGTGTTACTTCTCTTCAGAGTAATATTTTTTAGGCTGGGTTGTGAGATTCCTTCTTACACTGAACAGCAGTCACTTCAATGGGAATCTGTGTATGTGTAACTGCTTGGTGGTAGATGGCAGTGATTTATAGACCAACTGTTTGCAGTTCAAAGAAAGAATAGCTGAATCAAAATTTAATTTAATTTCCAGTCCCTTATATCACCTCTTAATATTAAAAAAGCCAGTTCCTCTGCCCATCAAGTAGCTATTTTAAAAGTTTATTTTGTGCAGAAATTTCTGAGAAAAATCTTATCTCAGTTTTTTGAATTTCAGTTTATTATTTGAAATAGCTGTTTGGTAGAATTAGTTGTGTAACTTTTGCTGCATCAACTTACACGGGAAACTTGAGACTGAATGATCTCAATTGGAGAGCTGGATGCTATGACCTTGCTACGATTGAATATAATATGCTGAATATTTTTAAATATATTGCTCAGCTTCCTTTCTAAAGCACCTAGGATGATCATGTTGTAAGCATATAGCTATTTCAACATTCATTCAAACTCTTGTAATTTCCTGGAAGTTCTCAACTAGCATTCTTAGGGAAATTCTTTGAGTAGGGACACATGTGCAGAACATAAAATTGATGTGACTCATTCTGCTGTGCTCAGAGAAAGGCAGCCTGCCTCATTACGTGGGGGACAGCGTTGTTAGTGCTCACGTATTGCACAAACAGCGTGGCCGGGCCTGGGCCTCTCTGATTCCTGCACACTGTCAAGCCTCATTCAAGGATATCTGGTTTTCTTTTTAAGGAAGATGTTTAGAAAATATGAAGGTATGAAAAACAGCAATTTGCAGAAGGTTTTCCAGGGTACAGAGTAAGGGGTTATGGAATGACGAGTGACACTCAGTTCTGTGCTCAGCGGCAGAGGGGGAAAAAAAGCAAAGTAGACAAGATAAGGAAAAATAGAGACATCATTATAACATCATTACATCTTTACTAAATTCATTGAGGTCTGCATGTTGAAGGACAAAGTGGACTTGTCACAGAGAAGGGTGACAGGGATAATGGGAGACTTCTTCAGGAAGAGAAGTGAGATGGACCGGGGCTGCAGAGCCTGGCGAAGGGCTGTCTGTAAAGTCACGCGTGATGTGAGCAGATTAACCGGGTGCGGCAGCTCGCGGTCCATCCTCGTACAGCTGCTAGAAAACATCAAGTTGTCAGAATATACAAGGTAGGCACCTCTGAACGTAGAGTGAAGCAGCAGAGCTTATTGCCACAGGTCATGATGGGAGCTGGAAGTGCACCTGGTCTCAGAAGCGGTGAGGCAAATTCACAGATTCAGTACACACGGTGGGATTAAAAATGGTATCGCCTCTGATTCTGGGAGTGCCTGGGCCACGTGGCAGCCTGGAGCTGTGAGAGCAGACGGGGAGTTATTGCTGGAGGTTTCTTCTGTTCTTCTAAGCTTCACTTGAACTTCCCCTTCATCCGCTGCTGGTAGATCCTGCTTGAACTTTCTGCCTCGAGTCAGCGCTGCCGTTCCAGCGTTCGTCTGGCAGGTGACCGGTGCAGGGCAGCTGCGTGTGGAGTGACAGCTTTTCATTTGATCCACTTACGTGTTGGGGAACTTGCCCTGCAGGTATCCCGCAAGAACGTGGAAGGAAACTGAGGGAAAGCGAGGAGGGTACTCAGAGGTCAAGGAAACATTGGGAGGAATATCGCAGATGCTGGGTTGCTTAACCCAAAAAGGAGAGAACTCAAAGAGGGCATGATCAGAGGTTTCTGTTGTGTGCACGACTGTAAAAGGAATAGCCTGTTCTGAGCAAGAGCAGGAACAATGATTTCAAATTCTAAGATTCAGCTTAAACAGTAGAAAAAGCTTTCAGACAGACCGACAAGAGTGTGTTGCTGGAGGAGGATGCAGAGGACTTTGGAAAGCCCATTGAACCCAAGTTTGTCAGGGCTGATGTTGGCAACGCAAGCCTCGTAGGTTGGGCAGATCTGAAGAAGGCTTCATGTTCCACCAGATAAATTTTTTCTGTTTTTTTTCCAAGTGCATTAGTTGGCTTAATAGCAGATTTCACTTCTGAACCTTGTCTGTCTTGATCCTTAGATCGTCATTCAGCTGTGCTGCTGCCCCAGCTGTAATGTCCTAGGTATTTATGACTGTGAGGAGGGGTAAGGGACAGATCTGATAACCACCTGAGTCCCCCTGCATGTCTTTGATTACATCCTGTGCTCCGTAACATTGTCTATATTTTGCACAGTTTTCCTTTTTGCTATTGATTCGGACATTTGGTGTATATTTCATAGCCCTCACAAAATATTTTTGCTTGACGAGGTGTGTTTTGCAGTCTCCTTGTTGATTTATAAGTTTATTCAGAGCTGTTTCTCCATCTCTATGGGCTATAAGACTTTTTCATACTGTATTTCAAAATTTATGTATTACTGAGAGATAGTTTTTACAGGTTAAAAACTGCAAGGGTGGATCCATAGTAAGTCCAAGTCGTCAGTCAGCAACAGGATATTTGTAGGTATCTCTATACGCTTTGAAAAATTGATGTGACCTCAGGTCTGTTGTCCTCTTCAGTATTTATTATTTTAGATTGCATCTGCTTCGAGTAGAAGGAGGTTGGGAGTTGAATGATGAACGTACAGCAGAGGTGATGATAGGACTGGGGCTGCAGCCTCAAATGTCTTAGGCCAAGAAAATGTTCAAGCTGAGGATGCTGTGAAGAACAGACAAGATAAGAGCAGCTTCCCAGATATCTGTATATTTGCAAGAAAACGAGTGTTTTGGAGCTAACACGGCAGTTTGATAAGAGGATTTAAAAGGAGGCAGATCTTGTTCTCTTGTTCATTGAGAGTAGATCCCTTTTTCTCCTCCAGTTATGTCCATTTTTTATATGGTTGAGATAAAATGTTCCCATTAATGCTTAGAATTAGTGCCTTAGAAACTAGCAGGAGGATCAAGTGAGCCATCAGAAAGAAAAGACATGATAATACATGTGTGCAGGAGACACTGAAGGATTTGCACATCCTGTCTGCCTGACCTCTGCCGTAAAGGACTAGAGCTGTGGGAGAAATCAAGTGTCATTCGATTCTTGGTCACTGAAGCCACATCAGAATCAGTTCGCAAAGGCGATGCCATGCAGTGAAAAATAATATTATAATCGTGTTGTAGTGGTAAGTCCTTCCTGCCTCCTTGTCACTCTATAGGAAGAAATATAAACAGCAAACAGTTTATAGGATTAATGACAGGACTCTCCAAGAGGCGGCGGCGGCTGTGGAAACAGGTTGCAGTATCCTGGCCCGAAATCTGGTTGTTATTACGTTTTGTGCTGTACTGTGGGATAATTGGAGCCATGTGGTGAAGTGGATGGAAAAGATCCCTGCTCCCCTGCAGTGCCTGCCTCTGCGCCGCTCTGATAAATGTAAGCATTCCATAAGCCAAGGCCTGATGCAGAACAGATGGGCCTCTGCTCATGCGCTACGACCATGAAGTTGCACAGGCTCGGGCCAGTGTTTCCAGGAATCAACTGTGTTTTGGCTATGCCAAAAGATATTAGTTGGCATTTTATTATATAGAACTGGTATTAGCTTTCAAATTCATCCCAAATGTGAGAATACCCTGTGAGAATGGAAGTGCTAACTCAGAGTGGTGAGCCTCTTTGCAATGGTCTGGATCACCAAATTCCAGAGAAATTCCCAACTCAGCAGGGAGAGTAATAGCAACATGAACACACTCATAACTTGCAGCCTTCTCATATGAGAGAGCAGCAATTTATGTGCCTTTTACACCTAATTTGGAAGTATCAGTTTAAATATTGAGAAATAAACTGATCTTCAGATACATTTATGTGGTAGTTGATTTCCTTTGAGGATTTATCATCACCCTCCCGGGGAGGGGAAGGAGGGGTGGGAACAAGAACTTCTGTGATTCCGTAGGTGAAGTTTCCGCAGGCACTTTCACAGCTGGGAGGACATTTCTGCTGTCACCGCTGGGTCCAGCCACTGTCTGTGGCTTAAGAATCAGAGAGAAAACCGGATTTCACCGGGAGAGCCCTTGGTGAGGGAAGGAATCCTGAGAGGATACCCAAGGTTGGGAGATGGAGCGTTTAGTGAAGTTTGCAAGCTGGTGTGTTCTCAAAGGTGGCTTTTTGCCCTCCAGATTTGCTGAACCCAGTGCACTGTGTGCTGTGCAGACCCCAGTGCAGTCATATCTCCTCCAGAAACATGTGGGTTTAGCAGCAGTGAAATCTTGTAGTCTCACCTGTGGCCCACAGAGTAAGCTGTCAGACCCTGCCAGGGTCAAAGCAAACAAAAAATGATGCTTCTTGAAGCTAATGGCTTAAAAATTACTCTGTTTTTTCCCCCTATGAACATATCTATAGTTGTCCTACTTCTCTTTAAGTGATCAGGCCAAGGAAACTAAGGAAGCCTAAAGGGCTTGAAAGTGGGATTTGAAAAGTTGTTGCCATTTATTACTATCTGCTTGCATGTTAATGGGTCATTTGATTCTCTCGGGAAAGCTGATGGGAATACATTTACTCCTATTAGGAAATTTTATTGAAAAGTAAAGGGTTACCTGTGCAAAGCAGATAATGCACAAGCAGTTCCCCAAGCCAGTGGCTGTGGTACCTGCCGCTTGCACCACTGTGTTAAGCTGCAGTGAGCAGCGAGCGGCGACTCTGCTGGCGAGTGCCTGGGTTTATGGTTTGCTCTTTCCCCAAGCACAGCCAGGGAGCAGGTGATTTAAAAATTCCTGCCTCTTTTCCCCCATTCTTGTAGAAAAACAAGTTGATGCTTGTTATTTTGGTGGAAGTTTGACACTTACCAACAGGCGTGTTGAGAAGGGTTCCTTGAGTAGAAGTTGTTTCCTTGGGAGCCTGATCAGTCTCTCGAATCGGGGCATTAGGGGATTTTGGTATATAAAATCTAAGCTCTAGGATGTCTCATTTAGTGTTTGCTCCCATGTGCCTGAGCAAGGCTTTAATAGGCTTCCCACCTAATAAAAGTGCTTTGCAGCGGGGCTCGCGGCGAGGCCTGGGGTGCAGCGGTGCTGATGGCATCCAGACCTGCCCCCTCCGCGCTGGGCAGCCTCGGTGCTGAGCAGCAGGGTTCTGCCTCTGCCTTCTCTGCCGCTGCCGGGGAGCAGAGGGGCAGGAACGCGACGAAACCCCTGTAATTCTCCCCAAGAGAATGGGAGCCTCCATTCCCCTGGGAGCGATGTGGGAGCAGCAGGGACGCGTCGGGGGACTCGGCCTCAAGCAAGGCCTGGCACGTAGGACGCACCCCATACCACATTGCTTCCTTCTTTACTTCCAGGGTACTGTCTTCTGACGTAGTGCCAAGGAATTTCCTTGGTCCAAGGAAAACAAATGCATCCGTCATCCAGCTCCACGAGCTGGCATTCCTCAGCCAGCCAGACAAGTCTGTCTCTGCTTGCTGTGCTTTTTTCCCCGCTACATTTAGAGCTTCCATGAGTCCAGTTAGTATAGAAGTGCTATTAGAGTGACAAGTACAAGGGCAGAGGTAGCGGTTCCATGATGCTAATGCAGGTCAGACAGGACAGGTTGCTAACACGAAGATGGCATGGACAGCCTGCTTCAAATTTGCTTTCTGCTTTTAGAAGTGACAATAGTCACTGGAGCACACAACTGGTTCTGAAGTCTGTAAATGTGCAGCTTAAATGTGAACGGCGCAATAAGCTTAATGCCCTCAGGGAAATTAGTTAATTTTTTCCTTCCTTTCTCCCTTGCATACTTTGGACCAATTATTTTAAAGAGTTGCAGATCCATCTTTGCTGTAATTTGGACTTCATTGCTTTAAATCACATCAAAAGGATCTTAAGTCAACATTGAATTACTGGCACTTGCCAAGATTTGCTGTGTGCTGGGGAAGCCATTGCAGAGCTGTTAGTGTTTGTTGACAGGAGTCTCAAATGTGCTGGATCTCCATGCTTCCCTGGAAGTTTCTCCAGAGCTAAATCCATCTTCCCCGAGGAGGGAAGTCGGTGTTAGCGGTTACACGCTTCCACGCGGGGATTACGCGCGGATCCGGCGAGCACGGCTGTCTCCACCTCTGCAGCCCAGGGCTGCTTTCTGTTCCCGTTCCCTGGGGCCTCGTCCCTGGTTCAGGCGCTGCTGTAGAGGCTGAGTGTGGAGAGCTGGGGCCTGTACAAGCAGAGAGCTCCTGGCTGTGCTCCTCACCACGAATCTCCCGCTGGTCCCGGCGCAGCACCCGAGGGATCCCTGCGCTGTCCAGCTGCGCACGTCTTGGATGCTCCCTCCTGATCTTTACATCAGCAGCTGTGTGCAGCATTAAAGCATTTTTCTCCTTTATGCATGCATTTTCCTGTAATGGGAACTGAGTTTTTTCACTGCCTTATTCCAACCTGCCAGTGATTCACAGCGCCTCTTTCCAGCAGTTTGTTTGCTGCTCTTTCCTGGTAGAGCTCCAGGCTTGCTCCCTGCTGGGTCAGGCTCCACGCTAAAGGGGCCATGCAGCCCCTAGGCCGGGGCTCCCACCGCGTGGCCCAGAGGGGCTCTCCTGAATCCCGCAGGTGCAAATTGGGGTGAATTGCTCTTGCTCTGCTGTTAGCTCTGCTCTAGCTCCCCCAGAGCAGCCCGGCCTACGCAGGGTTCGCGCGCTCTAGATCGCACGCTCTATATCGCGCTGCAGCGAGGGGCTGGGAGATATGCAGAGTAGCTTGCTTGAAGTGCAGCTGTTTCCATGGGCATGTGCTTCAGCAAAGCAAAACATGGGACTTCTTAAAGTACTTGTTGTGATGGGTGCATAAATGAGGGTCATTTGTCAATAATAGAGTGACTCAAAAAGCAGCATTTTCGCGTGGTGTTACAAGGTGTGTGAGCACAACCAGAGGACAGCTGTGTTGTATCCCTGCTGGGCACCTAACCACGCTCCCCTCTTTTGCAGCTCACTTATACCCTGGCAAAACAAAAAAGCCCCGCTGGGATGGGTGTCTTGAGGCTCACGAGGCTCAGGCACCCACTGAAACTGCCGCTGTGTTTCTGTGTGAAATACTGCATTTATTGTTGTTCTTTAAAGAACCCCCACCACAGGCTCAGCAGGGGCTCAGTGGGGCTGCGTGGCCCACGCATCTCCCGTGCGGTACCTCCTCTCCTGCCCCTGCGGCTCGCGGATAGGGAAGGGGTGCTTCCCTAGCGGGGTGCAATTCCCACGGAAAGCAGCCCTTATCCCAGCGTGGGCTCGGCAGGAATTTCATAAATGTCAGGCCACGTGCAGCTACCTCCTAATATGGGATGTTTTTTTCCAACACACTCTTCAAATAAGAACAAGGGTTAAACAGTTCTGATGCATTCATCTGGGTTAATAAGTACTCAACACATGCAGAGTTCGTGAGTGCTTCTTGAACCGGAGGGAAGAGAAGTGCTAAGGCCTGATTGTGCAGTCTGCCCCTTCTGCATTCGGGGTGGGAACTAAAGCGATAGGGAATATGAAGTTTACCCAGAATCATTTATTTGTGCTTGATAAATGGGAGTATGGTTGGACACGGGCAAATATGCCGATGGGGGGAATATATCTGCAAGCACTGTGTGATTGCACATGCATTAACTTAGATTTACTGAATTATTTTGTGTAGCTGATTTTAATATTATATATATTTATTTCAGATACTGTTAGAAGTTGTGTAGCCAAGTTATTCTTCAGCTGTCCCCTGAAGGGCCATTACTGCCTATACAGTAAATCCAGTTTTACCCTCGTCAGCCGGCAGCCTCCGCTCTGGATCCATATCATGTTTCTCTTTCAGCAGGTGTGTGCAATACAAATCAGTGGCATCTCTGTGTTGTTAACATTGTTAGCAACTTGGGGAAAAAATGTTTTAATAGTTAATCTGTCTAAATATGCGTATAATCCACAGTGCTGTAATGGGAGTTTTTGTGACCCTTGTGATTTCTTAGGAAGGGAACAGGTTTTTTATTAAACTCGCCACCGAGAGAGTATATTACAGTAGATTGATGTGATTTTGCTTTAAGGGAGGGAATTTCTATTAAACATAACAATTTAGAAGCGTTTGCAGAGTCTGAAAAAGAACCAATGTGGGACCAAACCTCATTGTCCTTTTTCAGGCAAGATTTAAGCCTTAGATTCCAGCCCAAGGACAGGCTGGAAACAGCAAGATCCGGTGTTGTGTCTTTGCAAACCCGCTGCAGATGCAGTGTTTCCTATGTGCTCCCTTACAGAAAGGAGCATTCAACCTTGCTGCGCGTCCGGGTGCATTGAGTGCAGGGTAATTTATGCTTCTCCTTTGTTTGAAATCCCTAAGCTTTTATGTCCTGGAAATATAACTGTGATTAAATTAAATGCAGCATGCTGAATTCAGCCCTGGGATATTTAAGTCTATGAAATTGCACAAGAGATAAATTTGACATAAAATATCTTTATAGTGTGTTAATAATACATTAAATGAAAGGCTATTGATAAAAATGTAGCTTTCAGCAGATTTGTCATAGATTCATAGTCAAAAGAGTAATATATGACTCCAAAGGATTTCCGTGCAAGTCACCACATTCACCTTTTTGCCAGCTTCTGTATCTCCTCTTCGACATGGCTTTTCCTTTCCCAGGTTGCAGGAGGGAGAGTTTGTCTCCCAGGTGTCCAGAGCAGATCCCTAACTTCACAGACTTGCTTTCCATTTAATCTATGAAACATTAGTGACCGGCCACCTCACGTTTCACAGTGCTTGGGTGGAAGTTGTGAAGCTGCTGATTATTAGTATGTGTTCAGCAGAGCAGCTTTTGGCCGCCGGGAAGGGGAGGATGTTCCTGTTAAGGTCTGCTATGTGGGGAGAGAGGCACAGCTTGAATTCTTGCGGCTAAATGGTTATCAACAAGAGGAGCAGAGGTGGAATAAGGGATGATCTCAGGGAGAGTGTTCTGCAGGGGTGATATTTGGTTGCACAGATTTGGTCGTCGAAGTCGTCCTCCGCTGGCCCTTGGTTCATGGTTGAGTCTCTCCTGTCAGGTGTGCAGGTATTGCTGTGTCTCGCAGTGACCACCTCGTTCCTCGTTTACAGCCCTCCGTAAACTTAGCAAGCACCAACTGGTAGGGCTGCAGTTTCCTCCTGCCAGGTGGCTGCCTCAAGCTGACTGGTTTTTAACTTCGATTCAGACAAAATGATTGAACTGTTTCTGACAGCATGGCTGGAAAAACGTGTTGCCTGGACACGTTAGAAACTGCTGGAGCCCTTTCCTCGGCCAGGGTCCTGCTTGTGCAGGAGCACGCGCCTTGCTAGGACAGCACTGCTCAGCAGTGGGTCCTGCCCTTCCTGCAGAATCCTGCCCAGAGCCTTTATCTGGCCATAGCCGTTGGAAATTTGTGTAAAGTCCAAAGGAATTGTAGGTATCCCAACCCCTTCCGGCGTGGCAGAGCGATGCAGCCACCAAGTTACATTGCTGGCCCAGAGGTCGGAGCCGTTGCGATGAGCTTGGGTTCTGTGCTGGGTTGGTGACATGGGGAGGACGTGGCGTTGCTGGGCTTGTCCTTGGGAAGAACAGAAGGAACACGAACCCATGAAACCCATGTTAAAAGGACCCTATCTGTATTGTGAAATGAGGTGTTTGAAGTCTGGAAGATCAGATGTGCTTCTGCCTGCTTGTCTCCTGCGTGCAAATACAATTTTTAATTACAAGGTCACCTAAAACATTCAGTAGAAGCAGAGGTACTTAGCTCTCACAACTGCAATGGTCTTGTTTTAACACTGATTTCTGTGTGCAGTTCATAAATTATTATTATATTCAACACAACCATCAGAAAAATTTAAGGCCACATAGGGTCCTTTGAAAATAGGTCACTTGTGAGACGCTAGCACCTGAACTAGCAGAGGCTGCACCTTGTGCTATTTCAGTGGTCTTGTGGGTGTTCACAGCTGAAACCGCTTGTGTTCTGGCAATAAGCCCTGCACTGAACGCCTTGCATGGGTTTCTTCCTCTCGCCTTTAGCCCCAGTGCCCGCTTGGCAGAGCTGCCATGTAATGCACTGTGCTCACAAGCGATGATCGCAGTTACTGTTCCCCACGAGGACCAAGCAGGCCTCGCTAATCCTATGCAAACACTGGACAGTGCTAATCACCTCTCCGCATTAACTGACAAACGAGACATCTCCCTGCCGTTTGCAGAAGGAGCCGTGTCCCAGATGTGCATCTAGCTGATAGAAGCTGGCACTGCTAACGTTGTGTCACACCAGCATTCAAACACAAACATGACATGCAACTTGCTGTGCATGGTAGTAGTTGATGTATAATCTTCAGTGAGCCAGAAATCTCAAAGACATATAATGCACTATGAAAACACTCCCCTAGGAGCAAATGAAACACTTGGGATTTATCTAATTGTGTGCATGTGGATCTGTTGCCACTCCTCAGAGAGAAACAAACTCATTCCTCGTTACTTTGCATGACTGTCCAGTTATGAAATAAGAACAACATGCTGTTTATTAAAAAACCGAGTAAAAAAGGTTTGAAATGCTGTTCTCAATGTTTTCCTCAGAGCCTGTTTGCAGAGCCCTTGTCCATCCACAGCAGTCCCGTGCAGGTCCTGAAGGCCCTGTGGGAGAAGACACAGCTCAAGGGGACACACAGTTTTGAAACCGCCATGATCCAGTGCACGTTTCCACACCAGAAGGTAGGCGATTTTTCCCTGAAAAAAACAAGCGTGGCAGAATTTTGCTCTTTTAGAATTGTCTTGCAAAGATCTTTGTAAGAGCTGTAAAAAATCTCTGCTGTACACATACAGTGAAAAACAGACCTTCCTCTCCCTTGCCCTGCCCTTCTTCTGCTCCCTCCCTTTTTTTTTCCTTCTTTTCTTTTTCTTCATTTCTTTTCTTTTTGCTGATTTCTTCTCATCTCTCACACAGTGCATCTAAAGCTATGCAAGTCATAAAGTCCTCAGCAATGAGGAATTGGGCCCGACCTCATTCCCAGTAATGGCAGTGGCATTTCTATGCTGACTGAAATTAAGGAGAATCAGTCAGCATCTCCTCCTTGCTTCTGCATACCAGATTCCTTGAGAATAAATAAATAAATACACAAGCTACTCTTCCAGCGCAACATTTCTAACAGAAACCATAACTGCACTGACCAAAAGACAGCAAACAGGAGTTTGGCTGTGCAGGAGTGACTGGAGGAGAGCTGCCTGGTGAGCAAGGTAGGGTCCCCTGTAAGGGGCTCTGTCCGGGCAGCAGCAAGGTTTGCCGCGAGGCGCTGCTGCCCGCGGGCACTGCGGTGTGCGGGGCTCAGCTGGGCAGGCTCCCTCCTTGCCTTAGCTCTGCCTTCCTCCAGGCGCACGCGCCAGGCCCTCCTCCACGGGAGGCTCCTGCCGTGGCCGTTCTCCCCCACCCGAAACACTCAGCTGCAGCGGGGCCCAGAAGCCCTCGCCAGCTGTTCTGTTCTCAGGCTCTGCCGTGGGTCCGTGGGGCAGCCTTGTGCTTTGAGGTCTCCAGCCTTGTTCTCCTTGTTCTCCCATCCCTCCTGCACGCAGAATGGTTCCTCAAGCGGTCAAAACTAGTGATGTCACATATGGATCTTTTCCTACTCACACCAGCAGTTTCAGGCTCTTGCTTCAAATTAGCTGCCGCTATGGGCTGTTTGGCAGCCCCTTGGAAAGTCACCTAGCGAAACACAGAGTTTATGGGAATGATGGTTTGCACGTGCACCATTAGTTACCCCCATCAGTTTAAAAGATTATTCATTCAAAGCTGTTTACTGTCTCAAGGATTTTAGGGAATGCTATTTCAAAGCTATTAATTAGGCTTCTTGGAAGAGAACACAAGTATCTATTTATTCCTGAACATCTCCATCCAGCTAAATTGGATGAAATGAATTGTCAAACATGATTTTAAAATATTTTCTCTCAGAATATTTTAAACATAAAAAACATCTGACTGAATAAGATTAATTTACTAAGGTTATGGCTGATTTAAAAGCAGGGGTTTTGCTAAAAACACCTTCTGAAACTCAAAGATAATTCTGCATTGAACTGGGAACTCCTGCTGTGACTTGCAATGGGAATAAGGGGGTCCCCAAATGTGAGTCCCGGCTTATGGGCCAGTTACACTTCGGCACGTTGAAGCTTGCGCCAAGTATTTTAGCTGCTTGTGAAATCCTCGCCTGAGTCATCTGAAGGCATTAGAACTGTCTTGCTGCTTAATAGTGGCTTAACTTGAGAGCATGCCAAAAGCTGCTAGTCAAAAGTCAGAGCTGGTTGAGTGTGGAAGAGTTTGGGTGAATAAAGAGCTTAGAAGAGAGCATTTCGGCATGAGTAGAATTAGATGTAGTACATCATACACAGAAATTCTGCAAAATACGTCCCGCACCCTGGAAATGTGATTACTCTCCAGAGTCTTGGTTGCATAATCCTACTGCTGTTCAGATACTGGAGTTTGGCCTATTTTGGGAAGTTTCATCATATCATGACAGTAACAATATCTTTGAGTTCCCAAAATAGTTGAGCTAGAAAATACGATCCTGATCTTTACGGATGCGATGAACTAAGTAGCGAGTAGAGCTTTGGAAACTCTGGGAGTTGCAGATTACGTAACAGCCTTCAGAGGCCGAAGACGGTCGAGTCAACGTGCTACAGCTGACATGTTCTCTGTTTGGGTTTTGCTTCTAGCAAAACTTTCACTGAGTTTACTTGGAAAAATCCCACTGAGTTTTTGGGAGCAAGACTGAGGTCTAATGTAAGGAAATTTCTTTTAACCTTTACACTCCCAAAAGTGATAGCCAGAAGAGCCCTTGGCAGTAGCTTCCCAACATGACCTAGCAGTGATTTTGCTTGATAGAATAAGCTTCTGCAGTGATGTGGATTTTTACTTTCAGTAAGTTCTTCCTGTTATTAGTGCAGCTTAAAATATTACAAATGACTTGCAAAATTATTGTAGTTGCTAATATTTTTCGTCTTCCACTAGTGCAGAAAGCAAAGCTGCAGATGTGTGGTTATTCTGTTAAATGTAGTACTTACCTCTTCATAGAAACGTTTTTGAAATGTGTTGATGTAAATGCAGTGTCAAAGTTCTGTATTATATCCAAAGCTTGCGTCATGTTCCGGTACCATACCAAGGACCTTCTGTGCTGGACAAGCACATGGGGAAAGTCGGGTAAAGCCCTGTGGAAGTGCACGGGAACCGTAGTGCAGCCAGTATCGTAACAACTGTTCTGCAGTTGCTCAACGTTTACCCTGCGACACCGCCCTGATCCAGAATAGAAGAATTTGCACTTTTTTTTAATATAATTTGGTAAAACATTTTGCAAACCTGGAGAAGAATACATTGCATCAATGAGTTATTCCAGGCTAAATTCTGAGAAGTATTTCCAGATTTACATCACTGTAACTGATCTTTGGATTTGGCCTGAATATGTGTGTGCAAGGAATTTGCAATGAATACCTAGCTTATAGAAAGAATGTCATGTATCACTGTGCAGTATGCTCCTGCCACAAAAAATATTTACATTGCACTGCTTAAAACGTGCCAGAAGCAGAGTATTTCCAGATGTACATCTTCACAGATTTCCGTTTGGTTGCTTCATAGCTCTTTATCAAAGTACACACAGGCTACATTATAAAAACTAAGCTAGTTTGGAGCTCGCAGCAGAATTCTTTGTGTTGACTCATGCTGTGTCAGAAGAGAGACATGGTGACTACTTTATGAGCCCCGTGTGATCCCTAGGATGGTCTGTTGTTGAGGAGCCTTGCGAGAGAATCATTAACATTCTTAGGCCATTGTTAGTTCTGTCCTCTTGTCTTTGTTTGCTGTCTCAGCTCTCGCAGCACAAAGAAGTGCCACTTTTTCACAATGGAGACACGGAAATTTTCGAGTTGATGTGGCATAAGGATGAGATAAATCTCCCCTTCTTCTTCGACTTTTACCGTGCAGCCCCCTCTTCTAAAATAAGTGCCTTGTTTCAGGTTATTTCCACTACTACGGAGTGGAAAGGTAAGCGTGAGAAAGCTTGTTGTGTTGGGCTTTCAGCGCGTGTTTGTCTTTCTTTTGATCTCCTGATCACAGCACTGACTCACTGCAGCAGCTAAGGAGATTTTTCACAGGATGGAGAGGTGCCTGGGGGTTTCTTTATTGATTCATCTGTTCTCAGAGTGCCCAGGCCAGCTGCACTCCAAGCAAAACCGTCGTCGTTTTGTCCATCTCGTGTCCTCCTGGAGCCCCAAACCAAGGGAGAGCAGAGCAAGGGCACGGCAGGGCAGGGTCCTGACCATGACTGTGGCACCTTTCCTTACCCGGGGAGCTCCTGGATCCAAACCTAAAGCGGGAGGGAGACTTGGAGAAGCTGGAGAGCAGTCTGGCTCTGCTGCTCTCCTCCCGCCCGCGGTGTCCCCAGTCGTGAGTCCCACAGCAGCGCTGGTGTCCCCAGGGCAGGCGCTGTCTGAGACCTGCGTGTGGCAGGAGGGCTGAAGGGAAGGAGCGCAGCGGGGGAGTTTTGCCGGTGATTTCCAGCACCAGAGAGCTGCGGGGCAGAGCGGCCTGTGCGAACACCCCCCGCGGCCCCGTGCACACGCTGCTGGAGGAGGAGGCTCAGCCTAAAGCCTCAGTGCGGCCGCCGGGGAACGAGGCACGCGGGCGTGGGGAAGCGCACAGCCAAACGTGATGCCTCGTGCAGCAGTAGCTTTGACTGCCCGGCGGCAGAGCGGAGCGAGAGGCTGGGCACCCGCGGGGAGCCGGGAGAGCAGCACGGGCTCCTGCGTGCTGAGCCCAGGGGCAGGGCCCGCCTGGAGAGCAGCTCCTCTCCGAGGAGGACGTCCACTAGCACGTTCCTGTTTAGCAGCATCAGTGTTGAGGGCTTGCTGTGCTCACAGAGCCAAGGCAGTTGGAAGAGTCGCCAGCTTTCCCTCACCCTTCTGGCAATTCTGCTGCCCCAGGCTGAGCTCTGCAGCACGCGCCATGGGGAAGCTCTTTGGGCACTTGCGTGGGGCACCACAGCGTTGCTGTAGGAAGGGCCTGGAGCAAGGCTGCAACCAAGGCAATGAGGTTGCCTTGGGATGCTTTGGGTCTTGGGAAAAGAGCTGCTTCCTGAGCGTGTCCCAGGTCGAGACTGAAGAGAAGTGGTGCCCCACCAAGGCCTCTCCTCAGAGCCACAGGCTTTTCTTCTCTCTGACTCTGTAAATGTTTTGAAATAGGTACACATGGAAAAGGCCTGAACCAGACACCTCTGTCCTTCGTCCAGGTCTTGTTCCGTGGGTTGAACTAATGTCCCTGGCAAGAGGAGGAATTTTTTTTTCCATTTCCTGAATGACCTGTGTAAATTCGTGTTTTCTTTGGGCTGCCGCACGCGGGACAGCAAGAGCTCAGCAGACCCCACGCAAGGAGAGGGGGGAGTTCTCGGAGCCGCTTGGCAGCGTCCTCGCGGTGCAGTGAGCGGCCGAGTGTTGTTGAACTGTTTGCTTAAGTGTGAGGTCAGAGTCGTTTGTAAAATTCAATAGCTGGGTTTAAATTACACTGAATTATGCAGTGTTATTAATTGTCCAAGAGCATTCTCCATCTTTTCCATGCTTGCAGCTGCTATCATGGTTTCTGTAGGCTTCTTAGATCGAGCTGGACATTAAGTTTTCTTTTAAGATTCATCATTTGTCCTTCCCTGCCTGTTCTCGCTGCCTTCACGTGGATATGTTTTGTCTAACGCAGATTTGTCCTGTCGTTGCTGCGGTTTGGGGAGTAAGCATTCATATTGGGGCATCAGCACTCTCACAGGAGATCTGGGTTGAGAACCTCCTGACCGAGCACTGGGGATGCTGCAGAGGTAAAAGCCATCCCCAGCCAGGCCTCTGCCTCCTAATGACTTGTTATATTAGCTGCTGCTGCTGCTAAGAGAGATGTGTCCTGTTAGGGCGTTTGTCCAGGCAGGTTGTTTGTCCACGTGAAAAACAGAAGAGACAGCACGAGTTCCACCCCAATGGTGCTGCCCTTTGTGGTTGGTTTTACGAGCTGTTAACTGTGCAGAGTCCACGTGGTGAATGGCTTTGGTTTTTCTCATTACTGGCCTAGGATCTGGACCATGTACAGATGCACCTGGAAGAAGTGAGGTTCTTTGATTTATTCGGCTACAGTGAGGAAGCAGGAACTTGGCAGTGTTTTATGTGCAATAATCCTGAGAAGGCAACAGGTAAGTGATCTGCATTCATTACTGATGTGCTGTGAGCAGGGCAGATTTACTGCTGGCAGGCGAGCCCCTAGGACGGCTGATGCAGCGCAGCTCACGGAGATAACGCCGCCTCTCCCCTCTCTGCACTCACGGCCACGGTCTCAGGGGAGAAAGCGAATGGAAGAGGGAGAGCAAACTTCCAAGCACAAAGTAGACAGCCTTTGTTTTAACTGGATTCTCCAATAAACTCCTCATCTCAGCATCTCCGGTGAGACTGGGAGTCAAACGCCAAGTTTGTTTGTTGGAGGCTTGGAGTGGTGCAGCCCCAGGTTAGCACAGACTCGTGAATCGGCGTGACTAAATCCCCAGCAGCCCTCGGGGAGCGGGAGTGCTGTCCACCCGTCTTGCAGTGCCCGGATAACGGAGCACATCCCTGCGGGGAGACACGTCTGCTGGAGCACGTCCTGCTAGACGTGTCCAGGGAGAACATCACGAAGGCTGCGCCCAATTCCTGCTCTCTCTGGCTGACAGACATCCCTGGGCTTGGTGGCGGGTGTTCTTCCTCCCTGTTACTTGCTTTAACATAAACGAGCCCATTGTGTGCATGTTCTTAGGAACAAGCTAATACTGGATAACAGCTGTAGTACCTCCGAGATAGAGGAGAATAAGCTGAAAGAGAAATAAACTTTTCCAGGTAGGCAGTTCCGGGGACCTTTTTTGAAGCTGATACCTGTGTGTAGTCGATCAGTGATGGAAATTTGGAGGAATGGCCTTTTGCTTAGATGTTTTTGCCGCTCTATAAAAGCCTGTGCAAACTCGCCAAAAATTTTGAATATTTTCACCAAACATTTGAATAATGGACTTTTTCAGCTGCTTATTTTAACAGCTAACTTCTCATTGTGTTTCATCAACACTGAATTCAGCGAGCCTTGTCAGCGTGCCCCGACTCCTGCTGCAGAGCAGACCGTGTGTGCTCGTCCCAAGGGGGAGTTTCAGCGTCCCCCCGCCCGCGGCTCCGAGCGAGGCCTCGGGGCGCTCGGGCTGCTGTGGTTTGCCACCGCACCGGCATCGCGGCGAGCTGCAAGGAGAAGGGCTCTGTCATCTCACTCGGAGTCACAGAGCGGGACGGGGTGGCTTTGCCTTGGCTGCTCATGCGCCTGTGTCCAAGGAGGGTGGCTGTGACGAGGCACCGGTGTTGTGGGTAGAGCAAGAGCAGAAGAGCCCACAGGCCAGAGGGGCCCCGCTACAAAGGTAGGAGGTGGCACTCCTAATCCTTGGCAGAGACACGAGGCACCATTTCCATGTGTGTGCTGTGGATTTTGCCAGTCTTGCCTATGTCACTGGGCTGGAAACATAGGAGGGCAGTTGAGGTCTCGCTGCCCTTGTGCTTCCCTAGCCAAGTGCTGAGATCTCTCGGGGTTTCTGAGAGGGCTTTGGAGGCCGATGCAGGTGGGCACTGCTGTCATGTCCGCAGTCTGGACCCCAGATGGCAGCGGCAAGGGCGTGAGAAGACAGCAGTTGCTGGTGAGCTCTTCGTTGTTCTCTGGTTAACACGAGGAGACCTTAGAGAAGCAAGGACTGCGTGTGTGTCTGCTAAGAGGCTCTCGGGTTTGCCTTCAGAGTACTTGACCTACCTCTTGAGTAGGGTAAACTATATTGTGCTTGACTCTAGTAGTCCTTGGGAAGCGAGAACGTATCACATAGGCATGGGTTTCTTTCCTCTCTGCTGGTATCTACCTAGTATATGGAGATACTGCCCCTGTGAGACACATTGCCTCTTCTAGGAGTGGAAAAATCAATCTTGCATTGGGCTCAGCTTTTATCTGGCTTGCATTTGTATGCTGTCAACTAAACCCCTGTGGAAAAAAAATGCTAGTAAAGCATTGGGATTTACGTGAAATATTACCTTCCTGGCAGATGCAGGAACTTTTGACTTTAAATACACTTTGCTGAAAGGCTTTTTGGAGTTGGTTCCTAACCTTTTGACGGCTCCTTGTCTTTATTTGTGCGTTTTTTCTAAGCTGTGGGTAGCAGTAACGCTGCTCTCCCAGTCGTGCTGTTTAACCAGCTCCAGACCCACGTTTGCACTTGATAACGACTCTTGATATCCAGCAGCTTTCTTCTCCTCTTCCCCAAAACAAAGAGCAAGCCCAGCAACGTTCCTGAGTTCTAAAAATGTTTGGTTAGATCTGGAGTTGCTGGCGCCTCCCAAACGTGTGGAAAAGCAGCGAGCAAGAGGAGGAGGAGGAGGCTCCTGAGGTCTGGGCAGGAGATGCTCCCTGGTGCTGCAGAGGAGGGTCAGTGGGTCTGGGGAGCTGGGAGCACAGAAGGACATGGGGGAAGAGAGGGGCTGCCAAAGGCATCAGTGACAAGAAGGCAACAAGAGGCTGTGGGGTGACTGCTGTGGGGCCACCCAAGTGCAGCAGGAGAGCGCGGGGCGCCACGTGGGCTGCGCGGGAGCCTGCGGCAGGACGGACTGGTCTGCAGGGCCGTGACGAAGCGTCGGCGCTGGGGACTAAAGCAGCGACCGCGTCGGGGTCGGGGAGATGCTGCGCCGTCGTGCTCGGCTCCCCAGATGTGAGGTAGGCCAATGACCGGGATCTGAGCCCTCGCTGAACTGGTGAGAGAAGTAGGGGACGTGAAACACGGCGTGTTTTCAATCCTCAGTGGGACAGACACTTTCGAAATCTCAAATACTTCTGAAAGACAAGAAAGTCATTCCTCCCTCTCAGCAATGCTGCTTAATGACCAAATTCTTCTTAAAGAAAGAATTCAGAGGCAAATTCTTTTCCTATTATTTTCTTTTGGTTTTTGTTAATGCTGGGTTTTGTTACATTTTTTGGATACCGTGTTGCAAGATGCCATTTATCCTCAAGACTTAGGAAAGGATTATGCCTTAAAGCCTTGATCCTGCCTTAGGATGCCAGATCAGTGAGGGTTTTACAGATGTAGCTAAGATGGCTTTGAGAGACGTGCTACGTTTGGAGGCGACGGTGATGAGGAAAGAGGCCCCTATGCTTAAGCAACACAGGGGATGCACCCAAAGTGGCAATTAACCCGGAGAAAGTCTGAATATTTCTCGTGCATTCTTGTCACCGCAAAGCATTTCTTAGACAACCACATTTTTCCAGAAGTGCTGTTAAATCATCCTGAATTGGGTTATTGTGGCGGTGTTTCTTTCCCGGCTCCCCGTGGGCTGCGGGGGAAGCGGGTTCCCACGTAGCCGCTCTCCCGGCGGGGCGCGCGTGTCCTCGGGGTGCAGAGGCTCCCAGAGCTCCAAGGGGTCGTGCTGCTTTGGGAACAGGGTTTGCTGGAGCAGGGCTACAAGGCATTTAAACTCGTAGTCAATACAATACGCGCCTCTTGCTAGGAAAAGCTGGCTCTAAAGAGCCTCATTTCAGCATAACCTTCTGTATTGACAGTTGGCTTCACAGGCTCCTGCACAAAAAAACATTCAGTAAAACCACTTGATAGCCTAGGAGGGAATTGCAGTACATTCCATATTCTGGAAGCTTACAAAGAAATTGCAGTAATCCCTGTGGGCTGCAGAAGAGACATTGTGCCCATGGGCAATGATTCGGGTAAAACTGAGGCTTTTTTATGAATTCCTCTTTAAAAAAGCAATTCGCTCAGAATAGCCTACACCATATTAACTTCTGAATACATTTATCTTGTGCTAGCAGTGGTGATTATCTGGTGAACTGAAATATCCCAGCTATAATGCTTGCTTGAAAATTATAAAAAGTGGCATTCAGTAATGTGTCCTTTCTAGGTTTTCAACAAAACCAAATGTGGTGATTAATGAAAGCGAGTGAATCCGTATTCCCCTAGGTTAATTTCAGTGATCTTCTGCTTACCCCCCACACATTCCATTCTTTCTCGTTAAGCAGAGTTTATTATCATTAAGATCATTCATGATTGGATTGAATTTTTGTGGATGTTTGTATGTTTCATCAAATGTAAGATTTAATACTTTGTTTTTATCTGACTTGAGTTCATCTTGGAAGAGGTTCTTTTTCTTTCTCTCCCCTTTTATTCAGTACCAAAACTGCTTAAAGCTGGGTACTCGACAGTTCTGCAAAGGAGGCGAGATACAATTAATCCAATAGAGTTCCCATGGGCAGTTATGTTAAGGGATACTTATTATATGGGAGCTAGTCCCTGTATAACGAGACATTTTAAGGGGCAATGGAAATTACAGTAAATAATTTTCCATTTTTAGTTTGGGTAATATTTTCAGCTTTTTTGTGTGTATTCTACAGAAGAAGTTATAAAAAGCACTTAGTATGAATGTATACTTTGAATTCTGTAACTCCATTTTCTTAGCAAAAGATCCCATGATACATGTCACCCTACAGAGAGATATAATCCCAGTGGGAATTGCTCGATCACTTACTTAGAGCTCCTATAAAACAGTAGCCAAGAAAATCTGGCTCAATAATGTTTATATCAACCAAGTGTCTCCTCTTCGGTCTGTATAATCTTTTCATATTTTTCTAAAGATATCCAACCTTGATTTTTAGAAGTCGGGTGAAAGAGAACTGGCCTCCCTAAGTATTTGCTCAGGTGAATTTGCTCCTTGCTACAACACAGGTTTATTTCTGGGATCACATTACGACCTTCCTTGCTAGGGTGATAGTGTCCAATAGGTGTAGCCTGTATCATGTCCCCTTTTTAAGTTTGCTTGGAGAACAGACATCCTTAGCTTCCCATGATATGAAAGATTACCCAGTCCTAAATCATTACTGAACCGTTTTATGAACTCTTGGCAATTTGTATAGTTTGGTGTGAGTTGAAGAAATCCTAAGTAGAAGTAACACCCCAATAAATGAGATGAGCGTGGGGATTGTGCCCGCTCCAGTCGGTACCTGACTGCTTCTTCCCAAAGGGTCAGCTCCGGGACGGAGCTGCTCCAGCGTGCTCCCGTGCCAGCGTGGCTCCATGCGCTTACTCCAGGTCTGCGCCGGGCATTCACTGCGCGTGTGCACAGGGATGTGCAGGTGAGATCCTGACAAGGGCTCCGGGACAGGCTCCAAAAGGAGAATTGTTTCTTTTAGAGACCAAACCAAACTCTCCTTGGTGGTGGCCAGTGATAGGACAAGGGGTAATGATTATAAACTGAAACCCAGGCAGTTCCATCTCCATGTGAGGAAGAACTTCTTTCCTGTGAGGGTGACAGAGCCCTGGCCCAGGCTGCCCAGGGAGGCTGTGGAGGCTCCTGCTCTGGAGATCTTCCAGACCCTGTGCCCTGTGCTCTGGGTGTCCCTGCTGGAGCAGGGGGTTGGACTGGATGACCTCTAGAGGTCCCTTCCAGCCTCAACGTTCTGGGATTCTGTAAAGCAGCAGATAGGATCTAAGGGCAGTTTCTACAGGTTAGACTTCGTCTCAAATTCTGCATCCAGTTTTGCCCCCCAACACCCCCCCACACCCAGTTCGGGAAAGACATCCACAGCCTGAGGCACCTTCAGTAGAGGCCAAGCAAGGAGGCTGGAGCACTTGGCCCCTGAGGAGAGGCTGGGACTAGGGGGTTGTTCAGCTCGGAGGGTCCCTAATGGCAGCCTGTCCACCCTGCAGCAAGGTCATCGAGCAGGGGGAGGAAGACCCTGCTCTTCCCAGGGGACACACTGGGAGGATGAGCGTCAGCAGGCAGAGCTGGAACACGAGAGGTTCGGGCTCCATAGAAGGAAGAACACTCCCAGCATGAGGAATATCACGTCTTGACCAGGGAGGCTGTTGAGTCTCCATCCTCAGAATTTTCAAGGCTCAACTGGATAAATCCATGAGCAACCCAGCATGACCCCACAGCCGACCTTGCTGTGAGCCTGAGCTTGGACTAGACCCTGCTAGAGGTCCCTTCCAGCTGCATTACTCTGTGATTCTGTGAACTGCACTCAAAACAAGCAAAAGGGTTTATAAAAATACTGAAATAAAGCTTCGTTCTTATCCTGCATGAATCTTTTTCTTCTAATCACGCTGTCAGACACACTGGCATCTACTTCGTTATGTTGTCTTTGGAAGCTGACGTCAGAACTCCCCGTGGACTCCTTAGTACGTGAGAACTGCAGCTACAACACTGGTTCCAGCCAGGAGTGTTTGGAAGATCAGCATTTCTTTAGCAAATCCTGGTTTTGAAAGACTTGGGCCGTAAAAATCCACTTTAGGCCAAACCTGCACATTAACTCCCTTTCTCATGTTGCTTTCCTGACCACCAGCCATCTCTGTGTCTCCTGGTTGTTCCGTGCTTTCCAGCCTCTTCGTTTGAGTTAAAATATGTTCCTACTGCAGAGCACTCAGTACCAAAGCTGTGCCGGACGGGACCTGGAGCCAGGAAGCTGCCCAAGGTCCAGCTGTTGAGTAACTGCCTTCTTCTCCGAGGTGGTAATTCCTGGCACCCAGCTCCATGTGTGCTGGGGGATATCCAAGGAACATCCACCTTGGGGATATCTTCTACCAAGGGACCACGTGTGCGCATGTGCAGTGTGATAGAGGTGGATCCCATCTCAGAAGTAAAACAGAAGTCTTTGAGAAATAAGCTACGAGAGGCAGAGCTCAGTTCTTGACTGTGTGAAAACGCAGTGAGCTGGGGGACGCTGGGGCTGTCGCACTGGGAGTCACCCAGCATTGGCACAGCCAGCAGGGATAATGCAGCAGCTTGGTCAGCCGTTTAGATGTAATTTACCGCCAACTACAGCAGTTTAAAACTTGGAATGTCTTCTCACAAAGCCACCTTTCGGGGCATCTTTTGGGAGTAACTATTGGGCCTTCCATGCCCAGCTTAGTGACACCTCTGGTCCTGCCCGTGTGGACAGGTCGAGGCATCATCTGATTTCTGGTGGTCCAAAGGTCTGCTCTTCTGCAGCAAATTAGCTGAAAAATACCTTCTGAGAAGAGCTGGGTTTGTTTTCTGCCTCGGAATGAATTATCATCTTCCCTGGTGCTTGGGGGTCAGTAGTTTTTTGTAGCATTTGGTGCATTTTGTGCCTTGTTCGAGCTGCATTTGAGCCATCCCTGTGGCGTTCGGGCTGCACGTGCAGGTGTTGGCATCAAGGGGGTGACTTTAGAAATGCCAAAGTGGCAGAAAGCACCGTGTTCCCAGCAGAGCAGGGCTGGGAGATTGTGGGGCCGTTTGCTGTTTATTGTTTAAAGAAATTGAAAGGCTTGGCTTTTTTTATGAAATTGACTGTTAATATTAAGTGTTTGGAACAGCCCTAAAGGAAGACCTAGAAAGGGGAATACTGGTTGAACGAGGAGCGATCGCTACAAACGCAGGGCAAGTCCCCACGTGCGTGCTGGGTATGGGAGGGCTGAGCGAGCCCATCGCTGTCCCCACTGGCGCCCCAAGGAGCTCTGATTTGGTCCCTGTGTGGCACTGGGGACACCAAACCTCTTGTCTCCCTGACCCATTTCTCAGCCAAAAATTCCCTTTCCGGGCTGGAATTTGCTGTGAAATGGAAAGCGATCGATGCTGATTTCTGTGGGGTCTAGTTCCTGAGCTCCATTTGAGAGTTGTAGCACTGTATTTGATCCGTAGCACATTTTTGGGAATTACGCAAACTATTGTAGTTGAGAGAGTCGTATCTCTGGACTATAATATCCATAACATCCTGTACCAGGAATATAACTCAGCATTGAAGCACATAGCGTGGCTCTAAGTCGCAGGGACAACATGAAAGCCCCATTTCAATTGCGCAGTAACGTGTTTGTGGCGCGGAGGGGCGGCAGGGAGAGGTGCTGGGCACGAGGATGCAGTGAGGAACCGGAGCGGGGCCGGACACAGCAGACAGGGCTGTCCCGGCAGCGAGGCCTCCTGCAAGGCGGCATGGGGCGTGCGCGGCCTGAGCACCAGCGCCCTGTGCCTTGCTCCGCACTAACTCCACGTGTGTCCCTCCGCAGGGGTGAACCAGGACGGGCAGCCTCTGATTGAAGGCAGGCTCAAGGAGAAGCAAGTCCGCTGGAAGTTTATCAAGAGGTGGAAGACCCGCTACTTCACCCTGGCTGGCAACCAGCTGCTGTTTCGCAAAGGAAAGTCCGTAAGTGGGAGGAGCGCCGCTCCGCCATGCTGGTTCCCTCCTCCGCAGCACCGTTCCCCATGCAGCTTTTCCCCGTGCTCTCTGCGTGCCCGTGGCTGCCTGCAGCCCAGGCTTCGCTCGCTGGGTTTGTTCACGCCCTTCCGCGCCACTCATGGCAGTCACGGCGGGTGCGTGGGCAGTCCGAGTCAGACCCACGGGCTGCGGCGCTGCCCCTTGCGTGGCCACTCGTGTCCCCGCGCCTTCACAACAGGCAGGTTCGGGACCAATGCCTGAGGAGCCTCCCCGCTGCCTCGGTGCGCCCCAGGGTCACGTTCTGGATAATTTCAGAGCTTCAGAGGGTTGCAGAATTATTTTCAGTCTTGACCAGGGATTTATTTCACTGAATAAGCACAAGCTCAGTGAATTCTGCTCAGGTAAATACGTATTTCCACGTGCAAAGAGCACAGGAAGCGCTTGGGTCCCAGGCGTTCATGGGATCAGCAGTGTCGGGGGGAGGCGATCACGTCCAGCACGTCTGGAAAGGCCCCTAAGAAACATCCTGGAGTGCTCTCCAAAACCAAAGCACAATTCACTCAATAACAAATAACTCGTCTGCTTTTATATGTTACTAACCAGGCTTGAGGTGGTGGCATTATAATGGATGCTGCTTGTGGAGGAAAGGCAAGGTTTTCCAAGGCGAGGAGATGCGGAGCGCCGGTGTCTGCAAGGAGCTGAGCTTTTTGCCTTCATTTCTACCTTCATCCAAACTCACAGCAACTCAGATAAAATTCCAGTGCAATTATTTGAATAAGGACATTGAGTATATTATGGTAGTGCTGTTCTTCAGTGATTATTATTTCTCAGTTATTAGGAGCTGACTTCCATCAGCTTTTCTCAAGGAGAATTACGTGGAACAGTCTTTATTTACAGGAGCTCTCCTGTAAGAGCCCTCTTAGATAATCCCCAAGTAGCTGCATTTTCCAGTTGTAGTCAAACCTTAATGTTTTTGGTAAATAATCTTTGTTATCACAGAAACCTGGCAAAGCTCTTCAAGCTTCTCAGGCGGCTTTGCGAGTCCCTTCCGCCGGGCCCCTTCCAGGGTGTTGCGCGTGGGAGGCAGACGTGCCCGGGCACGCGGGGCGCTGCCGGAAAGCCCGTGTTGCCGTAGCTTCTGGAGCCGCCCCGAGGCTTTTGTTGAGCCCCCGAGGATGCCGCATACACGGGTCACGAGAGACGTTACCACTGGCTGATGTTCACTTTCTAAAAGGCATTTGAGTAATTGTCATTTTCCTGGCAAGCTGATTGGATTTAATTGATACCCTGATTCCTCCTGGGACACGATTACCACGTGGAAACGAGCCCCTTGGGTTTGCCCAAGGAAGGTGAGGAAGCTCCTAGCCGGATGAAGCCGACAGATTGGCTTGTTGAACAGCAGCTTTTGCTGCCAGGACAGAATTCATATAGGTCAATTCTCGCCTTTCTCAACGGGAAGAGGCAAGGTCTCTTTGCTCCAGAGGAGCGGGCGCAGGCTGCCCAGCACATCTGGTGTTTGTCCTCCTTGTGGGAGCTGCCAGGGGACGAGGCTCCTGCCCTTCCTCTCCGGCATGGTCCGGGGCCGGCGCTCCGCGGGTGTTCCGACGCCGCGCAGCACTCAGGGTGCAGAGCACAGAGCAGCATTGTGAGGCCGCCAGCTGGCCTGGCGAGCCCTGCTCTGAGCCTCCCCTTCGGAAAAGTCACCACGTGAACAGTGTTTGCTGTGTGAGCAACTCTATGGCCGGTGGGTGAAAGGCAGGCAAGAGAAAACCAAGATGTGAGCGGTCCCAATGTGAACCACATACTCAGCTCTTGGAAAATTGTGGTAAATTCCTTCCCCAGAAATGTGCCGAGGGGGCCATCAACTTTCCTTAGCAACCTGAGGTCAAACCCAATGTGTGCATGACAAATAAAGAAGAGAGCGTGTTGTCTTGGCTACATTGGGGCCTAAGATGTTCCCATCTGCCTCTCAGGGCGGGAAGCTCTGGTTCTGCTTGGCGCCTGTTGCTGCACTGGAGCTCGTGTCATACAGGATTGCCCATGTTTTATTCCGGCGCCGGGCCTGCTTCGACTCGTGGGCAGAGACTTGCCCGGCTGGTGTTTGTGCAGCCAGGGGAGCGGGACAGGTCCTGCTGCCCCTTGGTCGGGCCCGGGGAGTTAAAGCTGGCTCTGGAAACACGAGCTCCTCTACAGAGATGGTCACGGGCCTTTGTCACCAGAGAGGAGAGTCACTTTGCCAGAACTGAAGGTGCTAGTGGGAAATTATCCGTTCAAGGGTGACTTCTCAGGACAGGGATGGGACCCCTGGTAAAGAGTGAATGAGAAGGACAAATAACCCACCCCACAATACTTGGCAGCAGCAGCAGGGCCTGAGCCAGGGAAGCGGCGGACCTGGGCTGGGATCTGCTGCCCGGGGACCAGGAGCTCCCTCGTCTCGGAGGGACCTGCTCGCCAGCACCAGCCCCGGCGTCTTCGCTCTGCTGGAGCGCGGGATTAGACAGCGGGAAGGCCGGTGATTACGGCACCCAGGGAATGCAGGGGACCTTGCTGCCAAGCAATACCCTCTGCCTGAGGTGGAAGAGCTCCAAAGGGTGGGAAACTCAGCCCATGAATTCACCATGAAGGGGAGGCAATGGCAGCTCAGTCATCACCCCTGAGCTTCAGCTCCTGAAAGATATTTAGCTACCAGTTCTCATTCAGATCCTTTCTGCCCTCCAGCTTTAGGGAAATCTGCTTCTGCATTTTGGATTAAAACTCACTACCATTCTAAGTAAAAAATACAAGAAGCTCTACAGGAGGTACCTAAATCCCTGTGAGGAATCAGGGCCTTGGGCTTGAACTTCTCCCTTGGAGACCACATTTCATATCTTGCAGATCTCCTCTTACTGATCCATTACTGAGCTTACAGATCTCCTCCTCAGGAAGCTTCCACAGCTTTCAACTGGGAACTCTTTTTTTCTGCCACATCATATTCCCACTCTCATAATGCTAAGATTCACAGACTTATCTATTTTATGCATTTTCAAATAAAATTAAAATTGCACTGTCTTGTATTCTTCATTTGTTATGAAAGAAAAAGCCATGATTCCCTTCATATTCCTGGACCGCACTCCAAGTACTCATCCCCTTTTTTAAAATGAGCAGAAGGAACTTATTGTCCTTAAGGGAGTCTCCAGGGCCCCGCCTGATTTTCATGCCTAGGACGGATTTTGCCATTGACCACCCATGGCTGATGGACTAAGCGTTTTTGCAAATGTGGGTTCCAAATGTTTTGATTTTAAATAGTGTAATTTATTTTTAGTAAAGCTTCCTTCTTGTCCTGCTTTTGAAAACACATCCCAAAATGTGTTTTCCCAACACATTCCCAAAATTTGGGAATGGTCTGGGGATGCAATACAGAATTGTTTAACCAGACAGAAGTGGCTGACATATCGCTCTATCTGCTGCTGGTTTTAGAAGCGACTTTGTGCCCATCCACCCCCCTGGATGGCACTGGTGTTCAGGGGCCAGTTGACTCTCAGCCTTTAGGCTCGTCAGACTCTGCTTCGTTTGCACTCATGCAAGAAACCCGTGGACGGGAGCTCCTCAGGCATCTTTAATAAAGGTCACCACCGTTTAAAGCCCGGGGAAGGGATATGCAAGACTGGGTTAAAGGCTGAAATCATCAGCATTTTGGAACTAAGTAGTGAAAACGCGAATGGGCCTCACAGCTGTGTGAGTCTGTGACCACCGATGGCTCTGTTGGGAACTCCCCCCAGCAGTGTGTACCAGTCTAGCTCTGTCGCCACGAGCTGTTCAGCGGGCCACGGAGCGCTTGACTTTATGAACGTGGTCTTGTTTGTGTCCCCTTCCAGAAAGACGATCCCGACGACTGCCCCATTGAGCTCAGCAAGGTGCAGAGCGTCAAAGTGGTGGCGAGGAAGCGCCGGGACCGCAGCCTTCCTCGGGCCTTCGAGATATTCACGGAGAGCAAGACGTACGTGTTCAAGGCCAAAGACGAGAAGAACGCAGAGCAGTGGCTGCAGTGCATCAACGTGGCCGTGGCGCAGGCCAGGGAGAGGGAGAGCAGGGAGGCCACCACCTACCTGTAGGACTGTGGCATGTGGGACTTGGGCTGCTCTGCTCTCACGAAACGGTAACTGGGGGCAAAGCAGCCAACGGCACAGATCCCCCCGGGCCGTACGCTCAAGCACTCTTGCCTCCACGTGCACACTGATCAGCAGGAATCTGCCTGGCCCTGGATAACTCCTGGCTCCTGGAAACTGCCAGGCAGCCACCGGCTGGCATGGATCAGGGATAGTTCTGTTTAATGCTACACCTGCAATATATTTTGGTAACGCTACCAGGTGACTAGCTGCCATTGTTTGGGAATGCTCCTCGGCACCATCAGCCAACCTGGAGCTCAACCCATCTGCCCTTGCTCCAGAGCTCAGCGAGGCAGCAGTGGGACAAGGCACCGCTGGGAGCACCCTCAAGCACAAGGTCCCTGGGCTTTCAGGAAGAACCTGCTGGCTAAAGAAGGAAGGTCCACCTGAAAGTAGCTTTACTTCATAGCTAACAGGCAAAAGATCTCCTTTTTAGTCTGCAAGAAGCCAGAGCAGTCCTGCAGCTTCGTCCCCATGTACTCATTTCAACTTCTTTTGGGTTTGCTGGGAGCTCGGCAGATTTAGAAGCTTAATCTCTGCCCAAAGTAAGCTTACGAAGGAAAAATCAACGCCCAGGGCTGGTTTTCCTCTCTTTGCCTGATGCAGGCAGAAGAATGCATGAGTGATTATAACATAGTTGTTTTCTTACCTTATTTTTCCTTATAGCAGAAAAAAAGAAAAACTATTCTCAGCAGAAGCATTTGCAGAGCCGTCTCCAGCTAGGCCGAGTTTCCATGTGCTGTTATTTGGGCAGCTAAAAGTGGGGCAGCCATTCACTACTGATCTCGCTTTCATCTTTGCTCATTCACTTTCTATCTGTAAAAACAAAAAAAATCCTTTGATTCTTTAATCTTAATGTGTATTATCCTTTTTACTGTCTGTGAATCAGTGAAAAAAATCAAATTTGTTTCTATTTTTCAGAAGGTTTCAAGTGGAGCAATTTTAAAGAGCTAAAAAATAATGTTAAATATTTAAATGTTTTGGTTTTCTCTCTCTTCCTTTTCCTGTCTTTGTCACTGAGTATAATTTTTACTGTAAATTTTTTCTGTATATGTAACTTTTTAAAATTTCTCCAAATCTGGAAAATATCCACTTTTTTTCACTTTTCATGTGATTCAAAAGTTGAAGAAATACAGAACAAAAATAAATAAATAAGCAAAGAGATAAAAGATGAATAAGCAGTCTGTGAGTGAAGAAATGAGCGCAGCAATCATTCAAGTAGAAATAAAACAACATGATTTGATAAAGCTGCAGGAAGGGAACCTGTCCCGGGCTGAGCTGGGGCCGCGTTTGGGCTCCGGTGCGTGGGGCCGAGGCCGCCGGGGGGGTGGTGGCGCGGGCAGGTTTGGCCTTGGGGACGCCGGGCACCGCGGCGAGCGGCACGGGGAGGTTTGGGGCGCGCCGCGAGCTGGGCGCTGCAGAGTCTGCCCCGAGCGCACTGCGGCTGCCTCCAGCCAGGGCCGAGGCACTCACGCTTCCAAAGCCTCCCTCCCTTGGCAACGAGAATGAAGCCGTGGAGCTGAACCTGGTTTTAAGGGAAAGAGCACACGGCCACAGGGGAATTTCCATGGCCGCAGTGACAGAAAGGGAAGAGGCTTTAGCCATTTAAATTTAAATACCTGCATCGTTCAATCCTCACCTCACTGGCACACGAGGTACCATAGAGTCTGACAGAGCGTCCCGTGGGCACCAAGTTAAATGCAGATTTATGGCCTTCAGTTCCAGCACTGTGTCCTGTACAAATTCCTGTGTTTTTTTACCAGGGAATTTCACTGGTTTCTGAAACTCTCTGATGGCCAGTTTATTGTTATTTTTTTTCCAGAAAAACCATCTGTCTGATGCCAAATTTCAGCCCGCCACCTCTGCATTGCATCCTGCATTTAATCATTGGATTATATGGCAGGGTGTTTGTACAAACAGGGGTGTCACACATGAGGATGCACAAATCAGGACACAAAACCCATCCTAGAGTCAAGAGATTCCTGTATCCAAGTTTGGGCAATTCCAGTGCTGCCTCACCTGCATGCAGTTTTGTCACCAGCCTTGAGCTGCCAGCAGTCACTGACGCCTCTCCCTGCGGCCCAGGGGTTGAAGCAATAGGGAACACAGAGCTGCGTGATTGAAGAGAACCTGGTTTGGGGGCCAGAGAATAATTACATAAAGTAAGAAGCTTAGCCACACTTCTTCTGTCTTAAATTAAAACTTGGAATAAAATAAAAGAGAAATTCAGCTGGCAACTTATTCTGGTTATCCTCCTAAAAGGAGAAACACAGAAATCATCAATCTAGTTACGATGAGAGCAAGGAGATTTAGAAAGAAAAAAAAAATCCTGCTGTTGCAAATTTTCTTCTGGAGCAAATATATAAATAGCTGTTCTTGGTTGCTTTTAAAATAACATGTATTGAAACAGTCTAAATTTAAACAGCACTGCCCTCTGAAGTGGGAGCGCTTACACAGCTGAGACTTGGGTGCAGAAGTCAGCCCTGATCCTATGGGAAGATACAGGCGCCTTGGATGCAGGTCTGAGTCATGGCTGAGCCGCGGGGACTGCGCTTCTGGACCAGCTCCAAGGCCAAGGAGCTCCAAGGTGAAAGGTTTGTAAGATCCATAAGGAAAATAATCACATTCACCCAGACAAGTAACACGCAATGAGTGATTTCTCTAACAAACTTCACCCATTCCTCCATTCTTTCACAAGCAAATAACACTTGGTATCAAACAGGCTTATTATTCACTGAAAAAAATCTGCTTTTCTTTCTTGCAGAGTCTTTCTTCTTGTTGTTGCAAATTGCTGCTTCTGCTTATTTGACATCTGCCCTGAGCTGGCCAGTTTTTACAGGAATATTTCTGTGCCCTGACCGGGTGATTAGAACTTTTAGGCTCGGATGACAAACAACAGTGGTGGTGTCTGCAAATGTTCCTTTAACCCCCCCTTCCTATTAAAACGTTTCCTCCCCACTGTGGAACTGACCATGAAAATTCAGACTAATATTTGTGGCATTCCTGCAGGACTGATGGAGGTGGAAGTAGGTTGCCCTCTCCAAGCCAACCAAGCAGCAGTTTCCAAGGAAAACTCTGCCCTTTGGACAGAGCCTGACACCAGGTGGGCTCTATCTGCCCGGCAGAGCTTCGTGGGACTTTTCCCAGCTCTGCTGGACTGCGTGTCCTCGAAACATGAACCATAGGTTGTGCTCAGCCCCAGCCTTCACAGGGCTCGTTTGTGAGAGCCGAGCCCAGCTCCGGGAAGGTATCCAAGGAAATTTTACCCAAAGTTCCTCCCCTGACTCCATGAACAAAGAGCTGCACAGTGTGTCCAGCACGAGCCAAATAAAGCAGCACTAAGTGCGGAGATATTATATATGTGCATCATAGGCATCGTGGGGATAAATGGAATAAGCAGGACGTGATTTTTCACTCACAGACTTTCCAACTTTTCTGATCCCGAGTTTGGCAGCCCTTGGGAACAACCTTGCCTGCTTATTGCTGACAAGATTCCTAGGTCATCTTCATAAAGATGACTAACACCCTGGATAAAACCCTTGGCCCCTCTGAGGTCGAATGCAAAACTCTGGTCAGCTCTAGAGGGCTGGGGTTTCACCGCACGCGCTGCCCGCTTAGTCCTACCTGTGAAGGTTGGGGTGATGTTACAGCAACCGAACAGGCTTCTTTGGCCTAGTGCTGCCAGGGAGGGTGACCGGGCTGGGCTGGGGCCTCTGGCTGACGTGACGTTAGCGCTGGTTCCTGCACCGGGACCGTCCGCTCTGGTCAACGTCGTTCCTTGTGCCTTGGGCCAGTCCTGATGATCCAGGCTGCTTTACACACTGAAATGTTAGCAGTAAAGGAAATGCTAGGAGTAAGCAAGAAATAATAGATCTTTTAATAGGAATATTATTTTTTTAACAGAAACATGTTTCCATCAGTTAGTAATTATTTAGACTGCACCTGCAGAGGAACTAGACATTGATGAATTAAATGTCAAATAGCAGAAACATTTATTTGGCTCAATTATGCCATAAATCTCCCAGTTGTATAATGAAGGGAAGAAAGAGGCAATATCAAACTTGACTGGACCACTGAAATGACCCAGAGGTTTCTGAATGGCTCAATGGCCCGAGCAGCCTCATGTGGGGTCCCTCCCACTGTGCCCCTGCGGGGTGCCAGGGATCCCGGCACCCCCGGTGCCTGGCCAGCTTGCGGTGACCAGGACGTCCAAAAACTGGCACGTGTTTACCTCCCTAAATGTGGATGCTCTCATGTAAACACCTCACCCATCTCCTGCGAGCACAACGCTCTCCAGAGGTAACTGCTGTTTAAAAGCGACGTGTAGGGCATGCTGAGATTGCTTGGTGTTTGTAAGACAGAAGTCAGCACACGGCACCAATGTGTTTGCACAGCAATAGGCAGAGCTGCCTCGTAGGAGCCAAGATCCACAGGCTGCTCCGTGCCCTCCCCTCCACTCCTCCAGCCTCTTCCTCAACAGGGAAATCAACCTGGACATGCAATTCCTGTAGGTCTTACAGATAAAGCGTGAGGAAATTAGAATTTGAGAGGGTCTTTAAAAATCAAACAATGTCTTTTGTTGCCAGGATGCCTCGGGGAATAGGCATATCCAACTTTCTTTCAAGAGAGTAAAATAATTATCTACTTTGGGCAGCATCCAAGGCCATGCTGACTCGTTTGGAAACCTCGTCTGGGTTTGTGGCATACAGATAATGGTGCAGGGCATTCCTTCCAGCAGTGGCCAACAACAGTCGAACCAGATTGGAGCTACTCGCATATTCTTGGCTATCTGGCAAAGCCCTGAAGCCATAAAATTCTTGGAACAGCCTGGAAGTGACGCTGAGATTAAGCTGCACACTTACAGATGTTGATCTCCCAAGACTGAATTCATACCTGAACAGTCAAAGCAGACCTCTAGTTTGAGTCAGTAGCATTTCTGGCCACATTTGTCACCTGAGAGGTGTTGATTGGTCCTCTCTCCCCTGAATTCAGTTTTCAGGCCACAGTTGTAGATAATTACAAAAGTGTGATAATAGAAGGGTCTCTGGGGTCTACAGGATATGAACAAAAAGAACCTGTTCTGACTGCTGGCCATGGAACATGTGTGTAGCAATAAGATGGTTCTTTGTTTCACATTCCTTCGTAAATGATAACTTCATACAATCAGGTAGCACTGTTGTTGAAGGATACAAACACATACTCATTGGAATGGCTCCCTGCTTAAGAATAAATAACAGCTGGACATTGTGTGCCACAACATGCAGAACAGATTTGTAACCAAAGATGTTTGGTTGGTTGTGGTTTGGGGCTTCCAGCCCAAGTGAAAACAGTTCATGGCAAGTGTTTTGTTTTCTTTCCTTTTGTTGAAGTATGCTAGGGTGAAGTTCCCTTGCTCCGATGCAGGTGGTGTTTCTGCAAGAGCAGAACGTGGTTTTCCCAGCTGTCTATGGCCGTGCTTCAGTTCGGACGTTGGGAACTCACCTCTGGGTCTCAGATGGCCTCTGCCAGCACCACCGCGCTGAGGTCAGCTTTGACTCCCAGCCACCGGCTGCATAGCAAGGGATCGCGGGCCGCCCAGCCCGCCAGGCTCTGCTGTCATAGCTGATTGATCAGGAGCATTTTCCAGTCTGTGCACTATTGATTGCCTGCTCTCCTACCCTGCTTAGCACTGTCTCATCTCACAGGAAGGTCCCCTAGCTGGCTACAGGGTCGAAGGCAGGAACAGCACCGTCACGTGAGACTCTGTAGACATTAATCACAAGCCAGGCAGCAACAACGGCTGTGGAAACTTCTGCACTTATAGGCTATTGTAGGAGTCCGTTTGTTCTATTTTCATCAGCTCCTAATATGTGGTAATTCCATATTACCATATTTACCATATCTAGCAGACAGAGATAGGACCACTGAGGGAAACAGGATCTCAAGCAAGAAGAAAGAGCAGCTTTTGGGAGCTAAATAATGGGCTCAGAAAGGGGCAGGACAGCACACGAGGGAGAAATCTGTTGTAGGCTACTAAATACATGGAAATCACCTCTGGTTCAGGAAACCCATTTTGGAAAGCTGGAACATATCCTGGCTGGGCTACTGGTTCCTCTGCGGCTCCTCAGTAATCCAGTACAGTGACTCTCTCTTCTTGATAGAGGAGAATCTAAAATAGATCAGAAATAAACGAAAACAGGACCACCTTAATTCTAGCCATGCTTTGCTAATCCAGCATGATTGATGATGTGCCCTCTTGGGCTGTGCTGCAGAAAGACCCTGCTCTAAAGGCAAATGGTTGGGACCAGCATTTACATTAGAGACACGCTGGAAGGACATTGTCCACCAGCACCTAGAGGTATGTCTTTAAAACAAATACAAAAACCTAAGCTACAAAGAATCAAAGGCACTTTCTAAACATATCCCACGTGTGTACCAAACTGTGGCTGATCCATGTGGCTCTCTCCTGGAGCTCGTATGGTATCTGTTTCATTGCATTTTCACCATATGTCATCCAGATCTGCATCCTGCATCATGTGTCCCGTTTGGCCCAGATAGTTCAGGATTTCCAGTAGGACAAACAGAATTTCGGGGCAGCTCCGCAGTATTCCTACCTCCAGGACTGAGGAGGCCAGAGAGACCCTGTACCAGGCAGATGTCTAACACTAACAAAAAAAAGAGAGTAAATTATGTGTCTAAAATGCCACAAGACCTAAAAATGTCCTGTAAGACCTAAAATCTTTGCCCAAGACCTGGGGTACTCTGAACGATTCTTGGGGTGACAGCCCAAGCACATGCACTCACCCAGGGCTCGGGGATGCTCCTAACGGGAGGCACTGGCGGCTGAAGCCCTTCCCAGATTACGAGGGGATAGCTCTGTCTCTGCTCGCTCTCGATCACACCTTGTCGTGGCACTCCTCGCCAGGTAGGCCGCCAGCCGGGCTCACTACAGTTTAGTGATCGTATCGGAGCTTCCAGCCCTAGCTGTGGTTTGTGCTTCCCATTCAGGATAGGATTTTATGTCTCAAAGCGCTTGTCAATCTCAGCATGTAGGATCTTGGTGTATATGATAAACTGATGTAAATAATACCCTATACTCTTGACTTGTGCCACTGGCTTCCCTTATCTTCCACTGGGACTTCAAACAGCTAAACCCCCCCTTACCACTGAAAAACTCACTCATCCATCTGCTTTCCCTAAAACTGTGAATATTGCCCCAGAACAGGGCTGGACCAGTCCTGAGGTCACTGATGCACCATGTACCTAAATCACAAGGTTTTATCAAGCTGGAGTTGAATGCAAAGATGCTTCACAGGGAAGTGAAGATACGAAAGATTAGGAAGCACCAGCCCCCAGGAGCCCTAGTTTCAACTCACTGTATTAGCCTAAGTATTTTGGCTACCAAACGCATAGGTAGACAGGAGAGATTGCTGAGAGCAGTGCAAAGCAGCTGCCTCTCCTTTGAAAATATCTCACAGTTTTAAGGGATAAAGCACTTGAAACTGTTTGCTTTGCCTGACAGACAATTGGCCACTTGCTTTTGTTCCTGTTTCCTGCTTACAGAGAGGAAAATAATGATAGTCAAGTGTTTGCTAGGGAGGAATATTTGTGCTGTGCAAAGCTATTCCACCCGGAGTTCATCAATAGCTTGGTAAACCCCTTGCAGCCATCCAGATATTTGTTTGGGCAAACAAAAAGCAGCAAATTGAATAGAAGCTGAGTATTCAAAACTATTTCTGCAAACTCTTTCTGCTCTGTTGAGTGCTTCACATCTGGCCATATCCTGTTCCATTTAATCGCTGATGAAAATGCATGTGAAAAGCAGTCGCCCTCTTCAAAAAGCTGATTTCTGCTTTTGGGCTTCCTTTTCTGCTATCTATTAACTCTCCACATTCACAGGAACTCACTTTCTCATCCTCAGCCTCCTGCTGCTCCAAGTGTCTTTGACAAGGGCGGTGGGACGGGGGTGGGGAGAGATGATGGAAAACATTATGATTTTATCAGCAGCCTGTTGTACATACTATTATGAAAGCAGAAATAGAACCCATGTGTAAAAGATCAGTATTGGTAATAAACTGTGAAGCCCGTAAGCCTGTTAGCTGTAGGAAGGGCCCCGATGGGCTGGATCCATAGCTGGAGATGGGAGCCAGCTGCCCAGCATCTCAACCCAAGAGCAACCAGCAGCGGCTGCTCTGGGGACACAGGAGAGGACAATGTAGGGACTCCCTCTCCGCACCATCCCCTCGGCTTCCACCAGCAGGTGCTTCAGGGACCTCTAACAGGGGCGCCTTCCCTGAGCACTGTGTTTAATAATAGGATTTTGCCCAAACCCTCTTTAAAGCAACTCATACTTCTTGGCCTCTGCAACATCCTGTGGCAATGAGCTCCCCTGTTTAATCGTGTGTTGACCGATCACTTGAGTGCCCTCAGCTGCACAGCTTGCAGTGGCATCACGAAGGCACCTGAAAGTTCCTCTGGAATGGTCTATGCTGAGGCTGCCTGCCCGTCAGCACGAGCCTGATGGCCATGTGGTGCTGTGAGCGAGTCAAGGCGTGCGCAGCAAGAGGGGGACACATGGGGGACAGGATGGGACACGAGGGAGCTGAGCTCGCATGCAGGAATCAAAGGGACCATGTTCAAAGTCACTGGGTTCAGGGGAATCTGCAGTAGTCATATCTGAGCACTTAACTACAACAGGGTCTTCACTTTGCTTCTGCTGCTCATTCAGAAGGAGCAATAGTATCACATGCCATCAAGTGTGATATGAAACGACCATAATCTATGGAAACGCAAGCAAGATACATCCCTTTCCCCTCCAAATGCAGACAAGGGGCTTTCTAAATTCCTTATCCAGAGCCTTTGAGCAGATTAAAGGCAGTGAACTGCACCTGAGGGTACCCTGTGCTGATAAGCTAAATGCATCACTGCTGTTCTGCTGAGAAATCTTCAAGGGAGGGAGATAATGGGTTTCTCCTGAGTGTTACCTGGGGCTGGCTGGTGCTGATGGCTTTGGGGTGAGAAGAATGTGCAGGGAGCAGGTTGTCCTTGGCAGCGACATCGAGATAGGTGAGCAGAGCACAGCAGAAACTGAGCAAGCGAGTTCTGCCTCCAGCATGGATGTGTCCTGGATCACAGGAAAAGTGGTAAAAAATAGTTGCATTAACATCCTTTTACCTCTGTTAAAGCTACTTGTGTCTGTCCCTCTCTTTTCCCTGTATCTTTCTGGCCTGTTTGGTATCCCCTGGTAGTGACCAAAGCCCAGGTGTGTGGCAAAGTGCAGTCCTTGCTCTCCCTACAGGAGAGCAAACTAGGGGCCAAGCTGGAAATGCTGAATGTATCTGCAGGTCTCGAGGGCTGGCTCGGGGACCTGGGTCTGTCTGCAAAGGTCTGACATACCGTATTTTGTCTCTTCCTTTCAATCTTAGTTTAATCTACAGCTCTAATACCTGCATAGCAATACCTTTCCTTCCACGTCTACATCTCTGTCAGTCACATTTTCCAGTGCACTCCTCTTTTCATTTTTTTTTTTTTTTTACAAAGTTTACCTCTGTTCTTTCCACCTAAAAGATTGAATTGTGATTAATGGAGGTAAGAGGACAGCGAACACTTGGGATTAAAGTGCAAAGCATAGGTCATCTCTTGGTTTCAAGAAAGACAGGCCTTGCCAGAGCAAATCCATCAGCTGGGGTGTCTATTTTTAGACAGACATTATGCCTTTGTTCGGTAGGGAGGCTCTGGAGGACACCTCTTAAGGAAGCTGCTGCCAAGCAAATGCTGGGAAGGTGTCCGTGAGTGGCCCTGACCGGGGGGCACCCACAATAAGCGGAGCTCACGCTGCCGCAACGCGGCACTGCCGTCTCACGTGGGTGGCACTTGGGGTGATCCCTCGCTCTGGGAGGAATTCCCAATAAAACAGCAGTTTTAATTTTCCAGATCCTTTCTATGAGCTTTACAGTAGCAGTTCCTTCCTGCGGCTTTATCCTGCCAAACTCCACTTGAAACACTTCTTGTGTCGGTGCTGGGGGAAGCGTGTGGAGGAAACAACTCGTCACCAGAGATGCACATCATGTGCCAAGGTGCCGCAATATCATTTCTGCTGTTTCACGCAGGTCACAGATCTTACAAATTACAGAGGTTCATAAGCATAAGAACCAGTAATTTTAAAGGCATCTCTTTCTTCTTCTGAATTCTCACTAATTCCATGAGATAAAAGTATCCCTATGGCATTGGCTCTCTGGTCCTCAGACCTAGGTATTCCCAAGCACAGCACTGCGACAGGTAGCTGCTGGATGAGGTAAAATAGGAAAGAAAAAAAGAAGCTGCATGAACCTCCATTTGATTCCGAGCAACAAAGTGATACGTGAAGTCTCAGCTGGATGTGTTGGGGTGGAAAGTGTCTCTGTAGATGTCGTGAATCACGGAGTGGGGATAGGCAACACCAGGTTATTTACTGGGCACCTAAGGCTTCTGCTATAACATGATGCCTCCAGCTGAGAAAGTCAACAAGCGCTCTGGATAACTGCATTCCCCATCAGGCCTGTTAATTTTAGGAAAGGTCTAGACTTGTGCATGTTGTTTGGATCATTACATTTTGGATTAGCAAATACAGCTTGATGCGAGGTCCAGAAATGCCAGAAATGCCTCTTGTCCATCAAATGATTTCAGTAGCTTGTTAACTGTTAAAAGACTGTTTAAATACACCATAAACTGATGAAATCAGAGGCTGAAGGAGAAATGAGGAGATGCATCTCATTTCTTTGGCTGATAAGTGAACTTACGCTCTGATCACGATGGTTGGAGGAGATAGATCTCCTTGTCAGTATTTTCTAGTGCAGGAATGAGGACACTCAAACGGTGGATGGTTCCAAACACAAAAAGCGTGTCCAAAAATTGAAGATTGTCATGCAAAGCTCTAGGTGCTGAAATTTTACGTGAGTTGACAAAAGCGAAATACTCTGGGGAAAAGTCTCACCAGAATTAGTAAGATAGCAACTTACTTACTTATATATTTATTTCAGAACTGCACTTTTACTGAGCTTTGGGTACCCAGAAGGTTATTGCTAAGCAGCACAGTCCCTTAGCAAGACCCTTACAGTCTTGTTCCATAGGGTAACTAGGAGAAAGGAGCAAATATCTGGTCTGAAGCTATGTATTACCGGTGCAGACATGTGAGAAATAGGACTGTCCAGATCGGTGGTTTTGGCTCCAGCAGATTTCATGTGGTTTAATCACTTCAGTTTCCTATTAAGACCCAGTGCAGCAAAAGAAACACAGCAATTATGGTAAACTGTGAAGGGTTTTTTAGTAATGATCCATGCAAACAGTCTTAAGGGTGACGAGTGATCTGTGCCAGTCGTTCTTATCAGTTTCATCACAGTACCAAAGCAAAATTATGGCATCTTCCAAGACCCTGTAGAGTCAGCAAAGTAATTTTCTGATTCAGAATAAAGTCAAAGTCACAGAAAGTGTTTTTTTTCCAACTCTGATGGTATCATTTGAATACCTGAACCTGAAAGTATGCAGACTGTGCCCAGTTTCTCAGCCAGACTGGGCAGAGTGAATTGTTTTTTGATGTGCTTCTTTCAAGGTAGCATTGTCCGACATACTGTTTGTGCTGCAAAGCCCTCACTTGGAGGTGCCTCCTCAGAACAGTGTTTCTCCATACACGATCACGGCTCTTCTGTCTGCAGTAAACCCCAAGGACAAAACTGTCATTAAAAAAATGTTAATTTGAATTTAATCAGATACAATCCATTATTAGCACAGCCATTCTTGCTAGTAATGTAAGAGAAATGTAGTGTTTGTCTTGTGAACACCTCTGGTTAGCTTCGTTCCCTGTCACTTGTTCAGTGCCTGTTGCTGTCGTCGACGCTTCGGTGCAGGATTAACCCTGAAGGTTCGCTGCTAGTTAGCGTACTAATCTGCGTTGTCGGTACCGCTGGAGCGCGCTGACAGCTCAGCTTGCAGGGCACAGCCGCGGTTCTGGTTTCCTGAATGTTTCAAAGTCTAGATACACTTATGGTCAAACACAAAAATACTACTAAATTTCGGTTGCTTTTTTGTAGTAAAGTGCTGCCTCCTTCTGGGCAAAAGATATTATCATAAAGACTTTCCTTAGTAATAATTCTGTAATTTATAATAATGTATTTCTTTCAGCCAAAGTTTAGGAAGGGCCATTTTAAACATCATTTGATGGGCAATTAAACACAGACGCAAGGACTGCCCAGAAAAACATCTCAATATTTCAAGACAAAGTGTGCATTTCCCTGAACAGGGAGGGATGCCATCAGCACGCACATGTACATACCATAAAAAGAAAAACCACCTGTGGTTCAGTCCAAACCTCTTTACCATGCAAAAGAGCAAAGGGTTCCATGTCGTTACTCTTGCATACGTGTATTTGTCACATCTGTTTGTCATCAGTTCTGGGAAGTATCAGTAAATGAGACCGTGGATCTTTCCAGGCCCTCAAAAAGGTTGATCCTTAAGAAATTCCTAATCCAGACTGAGCTCTAGTCAAAAAATAAATAACAGAATTATCACATTACACTGACTAAAAAGAGAATTATGTTAAACAGAAATCCTACTTTGATTTGTATTACTCTACAGTTTGGAAAACATGGATTGTAATGATATTAATTCCTATTTCTGTCAGTCAGTGAACAGAACATTCATCTACATGAGTAAATGACCTGCTAACATTAATATTGAGGTCGTGCCCTTGTTTCTAATTAACTGCTGCTGAAATTATTCTGGGATATGTCTATAAATATACACATTGCTCTTGCTTTCAGTAACTCAGGGCATCTACCCTTTGCCAGATTCTATCTGGTGTCCAGGGCTTTTCTAAACAGTACTGAAAAGCATTTGGAAAAGTTCTGCCTCAGTCTACACTGATACATATACATATTCTTTTTTTCTTCAGCTCTGCTGGGAGGGAGACAAACTTCTCTGATGACAATAGGCTGATCACTGCAAACTATCCTTTTCCTTCTATCTGCAAGTGATTTGGGGGCTATTCATGGTGATACCTTGTGCATATTTAATACTCCTGATAATTATATTAGCTAGGAATGTCTTGTCTGTATATTAACAATTAAATTTTCTCCTGTGTGCTAGTGAGGGTCTTGGCAATGGGGTAGCTATAAAGAACCATCCATCCTTCCTGTTTGCCTGACCTGACCCTGAAATGATCATTTTGTGCCTCCTCTGCAAAGCTGAATCACCCCACTAGATGGCACGCAACCACTCTAAAAGCCTCCAAACAGGCTTCTCTCATAAATAAATAAGCACAGGCACAAAAGATTCACCTGAAAAATAGGTGTGGGAATTACGTTTGCCCTTATAGTTACCCTTGTAGAGCAGTCTGAAGCTGGACTAATAATCATGACGTTATTAGCAAGGTATATTATTATCTCTTTCATGTCATTATGACCATGAACTACAATTAGCAACATATTTAGTGTTTTCTGTCATAATAGCTAAAGGTGTCTTCCTAACTGTTACTCTGTCACCTCGTTGAATGAGGTGGTCTTGGTAAGGTGATATATCAGGTGTAAGAAGCTGTGTTATTTTTCTGTCTAAAAATGCCCTATTCCAGCCATAAGGACAGAATTTCCCATTTTACTGCAATCAGTGGGCACCTTGCCAATAATTTGGTAGAGCTGAGACGTCAACTTAGATGCTGCAATAATATCCCTGATGGAGGAGGAGAGATGAAGAGGGAAGGACTCTACTCGTTCTTTGAATCATTCTGTAAGTAAAAAAACAAACATTGGGGCTGATACCTAGAAGCGCTTTAGAGCAGAGGAAAGCTAGCTCAAGCATGAGGAAATGCCTGAGCAGCTCACACCTCGTTACAGCACTTCTAGAGTGAAAAAGGAAGGCAGCTGATGTGCTGCTCGCTCCCAGCACCACCTCCTTTTTGCTCTGTGCTCTTCTGCATTTGCCAGCTACTCTCGAATATTTGGACACCAGCTGTAATACAAACACTTTGGTTCAATACAGAAAGCAACTACACAAAGGACTCATTTTTACACCAACAGAGGGGTAAAAGTTCTTGTTCCAAAAAGCAGCTGCAGAACAAGAGGGCACATGCCAACCTGATTTACTTAAAAGTGAATAGTCCTCTAGGTGAAACACTTAAAATGGGTTAAGTTTGTACAGTCTGAAAGCTTTCTTGCTGGCTGCAGCTTTAGGTCTGGTGCACAGCTCACAGTGCTGCTGCTAAACTGGCCTTTTACTCATTTTGTGCAGCACCCAGCTCAGTAAACACCAATATGCAAAAGGATGAAGCGGTGAGAGATTTGCCTGCTATTTGTGTGTGACGAAGCCTGTCTGCACTGAGTGGATCTCTGTGTTCAGGGGAAACACCTGGCAGGGGAGCCTGTTGCTCGCAGCGAGACGTTTGCCGCGTTGTGCAGCTGCTCCGGCAGGCGCGGCGGGTAACGCTTCCGAAAACAGCCGTCTCCGTCCGGCGGAGCAGGATGTGGCTGTGACTCTGCAGTGCTTGACACGCTCCTTGATGCTACCTGGGGGCTCAGCCTCCCGCTCGCACGGGGCTGCTGCAACCTCTTCTTCCTGCTGCAGAACAAGGTCACTGGAGGACTGAGGTGTCTCACTGAGGCTGGCATGGGTCCACTGAGGTGAAACAGCTCCTTAGTTGGATGCACAGAAAGCAGGGTGAGGCTCTCAATACCACAAACCTACAGAACACAACTCGGTCCCCATATAAACCCTTCCATCTGAGAAGGTTCTCCCTAGGAAAACCCCCTGGGGCCCAGTGCAGCATCAGGACAGCGTGTGTGACGTTGGGACTCGCAGGCTACCCATGTCACAGCTAGAAATACTAAATCCAGGCCTTACAGAAAGAGCTGCACAGTGCATCGTGTCCTGCGTCCACATACACTGCTCAGCTTCCCAGGACAGCATCAGCCCCTGTTTGAGGAAAACAGGAGAAGAGGATAAGCCCTCCTAAGACACCATAACCTCATCTCTCTCCTTTAAAGCTGCAAACTCATGATGCAACCCCTAAAAATAGTCCAGGCCTGCCCTGCTGGTGACAAATATTCTCCAGGATGAATAAGAGCTAAATACGTCTCTCTGATGAGTGCCTCTCAAGATACAGGCTGTTCTTTTCCATCCCCCTGTAGCTCAGTGGTGTCGGCACTACCAGCTCTGTTGTGATTGATTCCAGGTTAGTGTCTCGATCCTTCACCTCTGTGCGCTCGCCTGCAGCTGCAGCCTGGTTTGATGGAGACACCTCTGCAAGGGCCACGTTTGCCCACAAAAAGCACCTGCACTGGAGAGCTGCAGCACAAATTTGTGATGGTGCAAACTGACTGCGTCTCAGTACCACTTGGCAGCCGAAGCAACATTTTACCCCTCGTTTGTCATTCTGGCCCATCATCAGTACAAAGTGAGCATCACCTGCTCCTGCCTGCCTGCGCTTTGTTTGCATCTCTTCTTGATGGATTAAACCAGTCACCACCAGCCACCTCCCTGCAGTGAGCAAAAATGAGCAATGCCGGGAGAAACGTGGAGAAATGTGACCAAAACCAACAGGATGGGACTTCTAGGGAGTGGAAGGCAAATGATCAGTCACCGTGACACAGTGAAATGTTGATGTGAAAGTCTGAGTTCATAATCATGCTTCTGGTTTCATACCAAGTTATTCAGGAGAAAAGCTTCAAATTTTAACTCACAATACTGATTTGCTGCATTCTCTTTCAAGGCTGAAGTAGGAGCTTGAGGAAACGTTCTGGGAATGATGTCAGAACCTTTGCCGTTTCTCTCAGTTAGACTCCAGTTTTGATTTAGATTCCAAAATTGACATCCATCTTTTTCAAAAATATTTTTCTTAAAGTCTTCATTTGACAGAGAAAAAAAAAAATTTAATTGTTACTCCAACCTCAGTAAATTTTATTTCCAAGTCTTTTCGTGCCAAACTTTTTTTATCAATGCAGAGACAGGATTCCATACCGGAAGTGCACTGCTTCCAACTGGAAGCTGTAGTAGAGCTGATATGTTTCACTAGGTGACAGATAATTCTAGATTCTCAGATAATTTATCAGATTAAACACAAAGAAATGAATTCAAGCTCTTAAATGAATTAAAAAATACATTCTATTTCAAAGTATCTTGCAGATAAAAAAAAGATTTGAATGCAATAGGTAAAAGAGTGCCTATTTGATTTGTCCACAGAAAATTAATGTATTGTACTGCCTTATGTCCTACCACAGTTTTCGTATACCTGACATCTGTGTTAGGAAATCAGAACTTTCTTATTTCTCCCAAACAAAACCTTTCTCTTCTATTAAGGTAATTACCTGTAGCCACTGCCAGTTCTTTGCTGAGAAACTTGCTCCTGTATTATCTTTTGTGAAGCATTTTGCCGACAAATCTATAAAATCACTGGGGGGTGTCAGGCACTCAGATTTCCCACTGGAAAATGCTGAGAATGGAGCGCTACATCCTGTATCTAATGTCTGCTGCACATATCTCTGTGTGTTTCTGGAGGAAAGGGACTGCTAATGTGGGCACCCTTTCCTGTGGATTCTGTAGTAAAATAAATCATTACTATAACTCTATATTTACTATCTTGGTGCCAGCTGCCCAGCTATTGCAGATTGTTTGCACATTAAAAAAACAAAATCCCTCTCTGGGAAAGCTTTTCAGCACATCTAAATACAGTGCTCAACTTTACTGACTTCAAAAATTTGTACACAAAGAATTTTTAAAAATGGTACCAGTAGGTTGAGCCACCTATACAAAAGCAAATACACCTCTCTAGTTTTTTAAAGCATCCAAGTGCGATTTGGCACATGAGAGCAAATTAAAGCTGCTGCAGGATGGGTGTGTGCAAGAAAATAAAAAGACACTGGTGAACTCCGCTGTACTGACTGGCACCTGCTGTTTGCAGCTTGTTTTTCCCTCTCATCCCACACCTCTCCGCACATGCTGCTACCTGCTATTGTGCGAGAAAGTGCTGCCTGCCTTCTGCAAATCCCAAGGAAACTGCAATACTCCCACTTGCAGAATAATCTTGGACTGCTCAAACCACAGCAAATTTTCCCGAGTTCCCCTTTTTATTATTATTTCTTTAATCTTCAGGACACTCAGTTGACTCTGCACTGCTTTTGCCATTGCACAGATGTTTAGCATTAACAGTAGGGCTTTCCTGGTCTTCTTGTGCCTGTGCAACTCGAGACAGAAGAACGCTGGAGCTTTCTGAACAACCTGAGACGTTCCAGGTTGGTGATGGTGCTCCTTCAACCTGTCCAAGTCTGTTTTGAAGTCTCTGGACTGTAGAATACAGCACTAATGGAGAGGGCTTGGGAAGGGACTAAGGAAACCGGGGCCTGTGAATCTTTCCGACTGCACAGCAGTCCGGCCCGGCCACACCACACCCTCCAGCACGCACCTGGGAAAGCCCTGGAAAGCAAGTAACGCTGCCCCAGAGCACTACTCCAGCGGCAGCTGCCAGGCTGGCCTCCAAACCCCAAACTGTGAGCAGAAAGAAGTAGGAAAAGTCGATGTTGGGGACTCTGTGACTTACGCCTGACAGTAGAATTATTACTGTTTTGACTAAATACCATAACCAGGGCTAACAGTAAGGCATGGCACGCACTCCCGAGAAACACCACACGGCCACCGAGGTACCTCAGCCTCACGCAGTATGGCAGCCCCTGTGAAGGCCTCACAGCCCGTACCTCGATTCTGCACAGACTTTTTCGATTAAAATTTCGCATTTTCACGTCTCTACAGCCGCCTCCTTCCTACCCCGGGCTCTCTCGTCACGACAGGCCCCGTAAGCGAAGAGTCGCGGCGAATTTTCGCTTCACTGAGACCGCCCACGCGCCCCCACACGGCCCCGCGCAACATGGCGCTCGGCGGACGGGGCGGTGCGCTGCCAATCACCGCCAGGGCGCCCAATCAGCGCGCGAACCTGCCCGCCGAGGCGGGCCCCGAGCCCGCGATTGGGTAGTGCGGCGTGGAGGTAGTCCCGGCAGGCGCGCACGGATACACGCAGCGCGAGGCGCGGCGTGGCGGCCGGGCCAGGAGGGCCGCGCCGGGCAGAGGCGAGGCGGAGGCCGCTCGGACACGGGCCCCAGCAGGAGCTGCCATGTGGAGCGCGGGGCCCGGCTGGAGCGAGCCGGGAGGGCCCGGCCAGGCACGCAGCGCACCGGCTTTTGCTCTCGCTAGCGGTGTGGAGGGCTGGTCGGATGCCCCGGGTCCGGACGTGGGCGGCTCGCCACGGGCCACGCCATGAACCCAAGCGGGTCTCCAGCGCACGGGGCTGCGCTGAACGTGTCGCTGCAGGGAGCACGGTTGTTCGTCCGCCGGCCGCAATGCACCCGCTCTGTGGACAGTAGCAGGCGCAGGGCGGTCTTTTCTCACACGGCTCTTGTTTCGGTGGCACGCACGCCGTAAACCCCCCTACACAGCACGGCTGCGGACACCGTCCGCTGCGCACCCCGCGCGGGCTGCTCCCGGCCTGAGGCGCCCCCGCGACGCGAGCCTCGTTTGACGTCGCTCCATTCGCCCTGCGACACCGGGCGACCCGCCCGCCGCCACCGCCGCCTGGCGGCCACCCCGGGCGGGGCCGCGCCGCGCGGGCGGTGCCAAGGCGACAGCCAATCGCGGCGCGCGCCTCCGCGCACGTGACGCGCCGCGCCGGTGTGTCGTCACGGCGCGGGCGGGGCGAGCGGACTCTTTTGTGCTGTGCGGCGGTCGCGGAGGTGCCGCCGCGTCACTAGTCTGTGCGTGGCTGGCTGCGCAGCTCCGGCGCCATCATGGCCTCCGCCGCCGGCACCCACCCGGGCCCCCCCGCCGCCGTCCCGCCGGCCGCCGCCACCCCCGCAGCAGCAGCCGCCGCGGCAGCCGCCGCCCCGCCGGGCATCCTCATCGGCGACCGGCTCTACTCGGAGGTGTCTCTCACCATCGACCACTCGCTCATCCCCGAGGAGCGCCTCTCGCCCACGCCGTCCATGCAGGACGGGCTGGACCTGCACTGCGAGACGGACCTGCGCATCCTGGGCTGCGAGCTCATCCAGGCGGCCGGCATCCTGCTCCGCCTGCCGCAGGTGCGCGGCGGGAAGGAAAGGGAAGGGCAGGGCGGGCGCCGCCATTGTGGCGGGCGGGGTGGGGGGGTGGGGGGGGTGAGGCGCCGGCTGGTGCCTCACACAAAATGGCGGCCGCGGCCCGCGCACTGACCGCGCTGCTTCCTCCCCGCTGCGTGCGCAGGTGGCGATGGCGACGGGGCAGGTGCTCTTCCACCGCTTCTTCTACTCCAAGTCCTTCGTCAAGCACAGCTTCGAGGTGAGCACGGCCGGCCGGCGCAGCGCGGGGCGAGGGCGGGAGGCCCCGGCCATTTCCCGGCCCCGCGCGGCCTTTCCGCAGGGTGAACCCGAGGCCTCTAGGCCGCGTTCCCTTGTGGTTACGTAAGCCCAGCGCTGTCGCGATTGTCAACCCGTTTCTCACCGAACCGTGTCTCGATCCTTTCCAGATTGTTGCTATGGCCTGCATTAATCTCGCCTCCAAAATCGAAGAGGCGCCTCGTCGCATAAGGGACGTGATCAACGTGTTTCATCACTTGCGCCAGTTGAGAGCAAAACGGTAAGATTAGATTCATTACTGCTCTGAGCCCCTCTTGTCACTAATACATGCTGCAGTTCTCAGCTCACAGGATTTTTCCAGGCTAAGTTCAACGACCTAAAATTGAGAAGGGATTGAATGCGCCTTGTCTGCTACATAGACAGCACAGCCGGCAATGCTGGCTGCTTCCAGTGGGACTCTGCTTGGTAGACACGTTCTTCTTCCTTGTCTAGATGCAAGTCTTGAGTGCTGGTTGCAGTTCAAGGCCTTTTGCTGGTTGAATTGGGCATCTCTGTTCATGAGAGGAAGGCCTAGGGTTGATCAGCTACTTAGTGGGTTGCTACATCTGTTTATTCTTTATTTTAACCATATTTGGTAGTTTTTGTTACAATCTCTTGTTAGTGTGTAGTCATCTACATGGTTTGTATTGGCAATAGAATGTTAGTTTACAAAGGATGGAAGCTGAATAATAGTAATGATTTTTGCTTAAAGGGAAAAATGGAAAAAATATGGTTTGGCCTACAGTATCTTTAGCTTTAATGATATCCATTAACCCAGGAGTGTCTAAGTGAGTCTTGGAAGCTGAAGAAATCTCTTATTACTGAAAGCGAGACTTGTGTTTTTATAGTACAGCATGTCTGTGTCAGTCAGTGAAGCTGGAACATGAACTTAACTTGATCTGTGTGCGGAGCTGGATAATTCTCTTCCAGTTGTGGAGCTGTTCTCAGCTGGGAGTGTTTAGTGTAAAGTTCATGTGTAAAGCAAAGCAGTGTGGTTTCTCACAGCAAAGAGTGTATGAAGGGAAGGACATCTAACAGCTAAACAGCTGTTAAATGTGGTACTTCTTTAAACTTAACAATTGCTGTTAAATGCAGCACTTCATTAATGTGAGCTGGTTTCTGTAAGATGTTTTTGAAGGCATGTCAGTTGTGATAGACTGTAAAGAAATTATAGTTCTAAAGAGATTTTATTTTCAGTTAGCTGCCTAAATAATCTTTTTTCCTCTCCTGTATTGCCAGGTTACCATGGGAATAGAAGCTGAGTGTTGTATTACCTTTTCTAAGTAGAATAGAATAAAAATCCCTTAGGGAAACCAGCTGTTTCTTGGTATATTATCCAGGTTCTGCTTCTCTGCTGGAGTTAAAACTTTCTCTTCTTTTTTGCCTTTTAGTCAGCTTTCCATAGCTAGCTTCAGTCACAAGAACAGTGGTTATTGCTGTTATAATTTGAATGGAACTTAGCTTTGTCTTCTTTCTCTTCTTTAAGTTGTTATTCCTAATGGTCGTGATAGTTGTGTGAAGTTATGCTGAATGTGAATTCTGTGGTATTCTTTCTTACCACAGCTAGGACAAGGGGAGTCTGATTAGTTGATTACTATAGCTACTTCAGTGATTCTTAATGTCCTGGCCTTGATCCAGATGTTGCAGTTAATTGATCATATGCAGTGCTTTTCTTTGCAGTGAGAATACAGATTAGTTGTTTCTCTGTGCGTTGGAAAGGATCAGAGAAGCTGAACTTAACCTGAGAACTTAAATCTTTGCAGCCAGCCTGTTCCAAATCAGATTGTCACTTATGCATGTTACATGGTGTCTAAAACTTCTCGTGTCGAGAGAAATCGTACACTGCTATTGACCCATTGTTTCCGGAGAGATGGGTATTTTTGCTTTGAGATTCTGAGTGAATCTGCATGAAATTAATCTTAAAATGTTTAAGTCTGACATTCAGACTTGTTTTTTTCCTTTTTCCTTTTTTAACAAGCAGGATGTAAACATTTTTCTGTACTTTTGACAAGATTACAATTACATAACCTGTACACGTTATTAACTTCAACTCTTTTTTCCCTTGCAACCGACTATACAGCGACCAGCTACATTTACCAAAGCCTGGGTGATGTGGAGTGGTACATAAAGATGAAGCTGTCGTCATGGCAACAGTGAGTGAAGTATCGAAAATCCCCAAGGAGAAGCCAGTGCTCTGAGAATAGGTCACTGGAATCGGGGGACAAACAGGTTGGCCGCTGGTGAACCATTTGGAAGAACTCCTGTATCTTGTTATAAGCTTTTTTCTTTGCTGTCCAGGTTTTTAGAATTCTAGTTTGATCTTTTTTCTTTTCTTTTTTTTTTTTTTTTTAATCTGAAAGCTAACACCTAGACCATAGCTAGTTTCTCACACACCACCCAAAACTGAAGCAACCAGTTAGGCTGCTGTAATTTCTTTTCACCTCTAGTGTAGTGTTTCTGTTAACTGAAGCTCTTATTCTGCATATGAAGTTTGTGTAGTTTCAGTAGGCTTGCTTGCTTAAACAATTCTGAGTTTTTAGTTCCACTTTCTGGCTCTGTATAATTGCAGTTTTCCTAGCAGAACTTTTACAAGGATACAGAAGTCTTGAATTTGTAAAGCTCTTTATATACACAGACACATAAATGGTAATGTAAGCAGTGCCTTGTATGTAAGTGTTTGTAGAACTGGAAACTGCATTTGAATTTTCTTTTTAGAAGACTTGTTGCCAGTTCGGTTAATGGTATTTCTAATAATGAGAAATAAGAAAAAAAGAAAGTGTTTTGAAAAGCACAATTTAATTCTGAATCTTTTATGAGTGTATGTCATGGAGTATTGCATGTAAAATTGTGTGCATGGAGAAAAGTTCATATTATGAAACCTTGCTTTATAAATGTGTGCCGAAACATGTGTGTTTTGAGCCAAGTGCAACCATTTTTTAATATGCAGAACATGGTTGAAAGTTGTTGGTTTTTTTTATTAATTTAAAATGTGCCTGAAAGCTGCAGAAGGTCCTTACAAGGCTTCAACCAAATGTGACTTCTGTCATTATGTAATCTTACCAATGTTGGTTTGAGATGTTCAGGCAGCTGCTCTTCACTCCTGTTGCAGCAATCATATAGCTTCCTGCAGTTGTGTTGAGAGATGGCCTGTTTAATTAACAATACTTAGTGTTCTTAAAACTGTTAATTAAATCTACACAGTACTTGTTTGCAGTGTTGGAGACAGAACTCGCCCTCCTGTCTCATCTTGACTGGTGTAAGAGATCTCTGGTCTTTGAAATGAGATGCTGCTCTTGTGCTGTACTTGTCAGAAATATCTTAATATTAGAAAAAAAAAATACACGCAGGACACCTTTTCCTCCAATGTGTTAGGCTTTACAAAGCCATGGAACTTAAATATTCACACCACCTGTAGCTCTGTAGAGAATAGGTTTCCTTTATCATAAGGAATTAAAAACAGGGTACTTGGAATTTGTGTACATCACTACAAATATACTGCAGTATATGTTATCCTGTGGTTGGTTATTCTATCTATAAAAGGAGCTTACGGTTTCACAACGAAGTGTTGGATTGGCTTACCAGAGTGGGCCTTCTATGCTCTGCTTTTCAAGTAGAAAGTCTTGCACTGAGCTCTCGTACTGATTCACAAGAACAGATTATTCTGTACAGCAAACAAAGCTTGTATATATAGGGCTTTAAGCCTGTATTTCACATAAAAGCTTAAATTCTTTTTCTTCTGCTACTTAAAATGATTACTATTTGGACTGAAGCAAGTACAGTATGGATATTCCTCTTCCTCCTCTTCCCGTTTCAGTAGGAAATTGGCCTGGAAGTTTTTCAAGAGGACACTCTTGAATTATATTTAATATATAATTATTTTAAAGCTGAAACTCCTGGCGTTCATGGTGGAAGTGCTAAATTGATAAATCTTAAAGAAAGGGAAACATGCCTTTTGTCAGTATTGAGGAGCAGTAAAGTCTTAGGCAGACTTGCATTTTTGCCCAAATGAATAAAAGGCTGCCTTTATTCCTGAAGATGCTGTTTGGGTACTGCTTGCTTAGTTCTGTAGATCTCTGAAACCTGTCCTAGGCAAGCATGATGATTTGGGATGATGGAGTAAAACACGTGTAAGTCTTAACTTGGAGTTTCTTATCACTCGAGTGTTGAATAATCATCTGTGACCCAAGTAGGAGCTGGCTGTGCTAACCTTGTTGCCTTGTAGAAGGATAGTGGAACTTAACTCTGAGCCTTGCAGCCTTTCCTGGTGCACATCTAGCTACTGCTGGGCATTTTCATAACACTGACTTTCTTACACGGCTGTCAGAGTTGTGACGATGACCATCATGTGCAGTTCAGTTGTATTGCCCCACTGTCAATGTTTGGTGTAGAAGTTCTAGCTGCCAGAGGTGTTTCAGCGAAGGTTTTTCATCGCTTCTCATGCAGTGCTCTGATGAGGTGAATTGACGCTGGACATCTAAAACTCCTGCTTTGTCTTACCAGTCTGTTACAATAGAACTTCTAAAGAAACAGTCTGTAAAACAATATATTGCTTAAAATCAGTTGGTTGGTACTGACCCACTTGCAATTTCACTGTTTGAAAAACTTCTAGCTTGGTTCTTGTGAAGGTAGCCTTGTACCTTGCAGTGATGTTATCAGATTGCACCTACAGTGTTTCCCAGGGAGTATCAAGATAAAATCACAGGCTCTATGCTGAAGTGCTCACCTTAAAGAAGTTTTGAAAGTTCCTCATCTGCAATTACTCTTCTAAAACTATGTATTTTGACTGGGTTATCTCTAGAATAGTTGAAAACAAAAGCTTCATGTGCTTGCCCTGACTAGCTTTAACTAGAGAAGTGACTCCTAAGTAATGTGCAAAGTGCTGCTGGGCACAATGCAGCTGTAACTTCAAACCTCCTGTGACCCCTCCCTTAGCTCTTTGGTGACAAGAGGAGTAGCTTGTACTTTTATTGCATAGATGTACAACATAATGCTTCTATCTCAGTGAAGTGACATGGCTTGTGGTATCCCTCTGAGTGTCTGCAGGAGTCTTAATTAGCACAGGCTGTGGATTATCAAGGAGTCTCAACTCTGGGAGCCTTGTGGCTCAACTGTCACTTTCTCCCTTGAAAGAGAGGTAGCTTTTGAGTGCTCCTCCTTGCTGGAATATATCATGGAAAGTGTGATCCACTTTTGGAACTTATGTCCAAAAGGATAAACTAATAGTGAAATGTTTGTCTAGTGAAGCAAACACTATTTTGATTCTCTTCTGGTTTACTCTTGATCCAATATAATATAAAACTTGTTGCCAGTGCTTATGGTGCACTAGGCTCATAGTGCAAACAGCTTGTAGTAGCTTATTGTGGTGCAAATAGCTGCTAAAAGCACTTGCATGGAAAGTGTACTGTGTGTGGAGAACATAACACAAATATGGGAGACATGATACCAGTAAGGAAAAGACTGCTCTCTGCTGTTCCCTTCTTGCTAGGGATTAAAATGCAGCATATGGAAGGATGAAAATTTGGGCTGAAATATCTCTCTCAAAAAAACCAAAAACAAACAAAAAAACCCCAAAACAAACAAACAAACAAAAAAAAAAACCACCACCACCAAAAAACACAAACCTGTTCATTCTTCTGGTAATAATTTTGAGATTTCTGGCATAAGTTTTTGAAATAATCAGGAGTTGACTTGGTAATGTTGGACCTATGACTCTTTATTTGAAATGACTTGTTTTGCAAATGTTTTGAACAGCAAAAGTGGACACGATATCAACGGATATGATGTTGGTGTTCAGAACTGGAGGAACAGATCTGTTAGTACACTATAAAATTCTTGATTTATTAGGCTTTTCTGTGTATCATAGTAGCAGATCTGTCTTGTTCTGGTTCCGGATCTCCGTCTTGTCTTCTGGTGCATAGGAAATTGCAGTATATAAAGCACAAGCTTCCTGCTTTAGGTTAAACTCTTCTGGCTTTCTCTTGCTTGAAGTACTGACTAGGAGAGGTAACTGCCACCTGCCTTGCCCTCGCCTCCATCATTGAGTGTAAAGGTACTTGAAGATCTCTGCTGCAGACTTCCTTTTTGTTCCTCCAGCTTGGTAGGTGTAGTTAGCATACACAGTAAGAGAGGGTTATTGTTCATCTTTAGCCATCTAATCTGTAGTTAGTTAAAAGCAGAAACTTAACTAGCTTAGGTAAACTTGGACAGCACAAGATTAATGCTTAAACTTGCTTGCAGGAGTTGAAAACCGGTTTCTGTTGCCATTAGTTGGTTGGAAGGGAAAACAGAGTTGATACTATTTTGGATATGCAAAACAGTTTTGATTTTATTTCTTGCAAACTGTAGGACTCCAAGCCCCCTGATACTTGATCAGAACTACATAAACACCAAAAATCAAGTAATCAAAGCAGAAAGGAGGGTACTGAAGGAGTTGGGATTTTGTGTTCATGTCAAGCATCCACATAAGGTGAGTTTTCAAAAAATAATAATCTGTTACTCTACCTTGCTGTCATCATTGTGACATGTGGGACAAGAAATAGTCATTTTAAATGACTTGGTTTCTTTCTCTTTATCTCTTAATATTAATAAGAAGGCTTTTGCCAGACTGTGTGGGCAAATAACCCTATTGACTTGGGTGTGTTTTCAGAGCTATGTAATAGTAAATTGAGTTGTCTGAGCCTGATTGGATGACACGAGCATTCACTATATGCTTGGAAAACAGAGGAGACAACTGTTGACAGAAAACTGCTTGTTTCTAAACAATTACTACTGTTAATTTGTGTGTTAAAACTGAATGTTTTTTTCCTTGCCCCCCAGATCATTGTTATGTATTTGCAAGTCTTAGAATGTGAACGTAATCAAACCCTGGTACAGACAGCCTGGTAAGTTATTTTCCATTTTTTTTCCTAGCCAGGAAAATAGTAGCAGAAATAACAAGCCTGATGATCCATATGCAAAGCAATGAGATGTAAGTTGCTATATAAGCATCCATTTTTAATGTGCTGCTAGCGCTTGTTTCTGCTTACTATTTTCATGGCTTGATTCAACTATTTTCATGGAGAACTCAATTTAACTTTGTTCTTTTTTCTACTCTTTGATTAAAGGGTAGTCCCTGATGGTAAGTCATAGAGCTCTGCCCTCTGCACCTCAGCCCATGACCTGGGGATGGCCTGTTTGGCTGCCCTTCTCTCCAGCCATCCCAGTGCAAGCTCTCATCCGAGATTCACTGAAGTGGTCCATGGCCAGCGGGCAGCATCTTCTAGTTCTGTATGGGTGTCAAAAGGATTTGTATATTTACTTTTAGAAGTAACTCTTCAAAATGTTTCTAAATGTATTTGTTGCCTAGCTACTGTATGCTGTAGTGTATTTAAAGGGCACATGGACACAGTTTTCTGAGAATATGAATCTAGTTGACTTAAATGTGCTAAACTTGAGTTTAAGAGATTGCAGTGCATGCAGCATGTTCACTTAGAAGCTATACTGGGCACTGGTTCCGGTTTAATCAGTACTTAATGACTGCTGTTTGTTTCTTTCCTGTAGCTCAGGAACTTAGAAATCACGGGAGTCTCTGCTGTTTAAATGTAGTTCTTGGCATAAATTGCTTGGTGAGGCCATCGTGCTGCAAGAGAAGTATCCTAGCGAAGTAGGAGGTTGGCTGCTAACCTGTAGATCTCTTTCCAACATGAAGGTTTTAAGCTCAACAAGTAAATTGGATGCTTCTCTTCCTGGATGAAGTTAATGTCACTCAAGACACATAGCATTTAAAATGCAATGTTCTATGAATCTTGTAGGCTGTATCCAGCCTCTGGAAAATGGTAGGTTACAAACATGCTATGCTTCCATGCTTGCATTTTAATTTTAAAGTTTCTCATTTTGAAATGACCAAGGATATTGGTGTTTAAAAGCAAACATCCAGAGAGCTACGAAGTACTTGTTAAATTGTTAGCTGAATGGACACTTCATGGCATAATTAGTATATCTAGGAAGAAAATATTAAAGGCTATTGCTTGCATTGGGATTTCCAGCAATGGCAGTGGTGCATGCCTCATTACCGAGGTAACAAGTGTAAATGCCAAATATGGTAGTTCTAAAGAAACCAAATGTTTATTATATTAAAAGAAAAAATAATAAAGTCAATTGAGTCTCCAGTATTACCCCCTAAATTAAAAAGACAACCTGAATTTTTCCAACCTTTTATGAACTTTTTATTTTAGGAATTACATGAACGACAGCCTTCGAACAAATGTGTTTGTTCGCTTTCAGCCAGAGACTATAGCATGTGCTTGCATTTACCTTGCTGCTAGAGCTCTGCAGGTAGGTGTATTCCCCTATCTTAGTATTTATCGCTAGACAGTCTAGTCCAGTAAAGCTAGTGAAAATATTTAAAGTGAATCTTGTCTGTAATATCTATTAAGAATTAGTTTTATTTTCAGATTCCCCTACCTACTCGTCCGCACTGGTTCTTGCTCTTTGGTACCACAGAGGAAGAGATCCAGGAGATCTGCTTAACGATGCTGAAGCTCTATACACGAAAGAAGGTAACTTCAGAGTTGCTGTTTTCTCACCGTTAACTGCTCGGTCTGGCTCGGTGTCCTTTGGCTCTCTCCCTGTTTGGGCGTAGCTGTGTATGGATTTAGCCTTCCAAAGGGCTGCAGTGTGTCAGAGCTCACCTCTGTAGGGAAATCAGTGAGGGAACAAATGGCAAGCTAGACCTGATTAAAAAGAATCTGAATATTTTTGAGAAATGAGATGAAAACGTAAATTGTATTAGTTCAGATTCTTACTGCTTTGTTACTTATTTTTACAGCCCAATTACGATTTCCTGGATAAAGAAGTAGAAAAGAGAAAAACTGCACTACAAGAAGCAAAGCTGAAGGCAAAAGGCTTAAATCCAGATGGAACTCCAGCACTCTCGACACTGGGAGGCTTTTCTCCTGCATCCAAACCATGTAAGTTTGTTCTCTGTTTGGAAACTTGCATTCAGTTTTGGGGGTGTTTTGAATACTCACTTTGAATGTACTTCAGAAAAGTCACTTAAAAGTTAGTTCAGCTCTCTTGAACTAGGAAGCAAGATGAGCCTTACTGTTTTAAACACTTAATTTTAAATCCATTTATTGATAGCTTGAAGTAACAAATGAGAGTAACAGTGTAGAAGCTTCACTCTTCATGAAATAATTCTGTTAAGGAGTCTTACAAGGAATGTCTCTCTAACAGTGGAAGTTATTGTGTTAGGAAGAGTTGCTGGCTTGGGATCGGTGTTATTATGGACTTTGATTTCTTTCACTGCAGGGTTTTCTGCAAACTTCCCTGGAGGGTTTTGGCAGGGGGTGGGTGCTCTGCTCAGGAATTGTCTCAAGCAGGGCTGGTTCTGCATTAGAGCAAACAAATTACTGCAGCTTGTATCCCAGATCACTCAGTAAAGCTGTCTGAATGTGAGGGATGTGAAGAAGGAAGAGCTTTGCCTGGACACTTACACCTACTGCTGTGTAAAGGAGCAGCAGACACCACAGGGCTGGTGAGCTCTGCTCTAGTGACGATGGGCAGCACAAGGCACACTCTTCTCTGAGGTGGTCTCTAGAGGGATTTGAGAGGACGCTCCGGGAAAGCTGCATGTGTTGTAGTCACTTCTCTCGAATGGCACGTCTGAGCTTCCAGAGGCCTTCGAGGTAGCCTGTGTCAAGGTCTCCCTAAAGGATGAAAGCCCTTCCCTGCCCTTCCACTCCATGGAAGGGAGAGCTTAAGTAGAAGAGTGAGTGAAAACAGGACCCATGGAAGCAGGTGGGATTTTGGAAAGTCTCTTAGTAGCTCTCAAAGTGAGGGAAAGCTGCTGATAAAAAGTTGACTTTCTGTATTTTTCCTTAAAACCTTTGGGCCCTGTTAAATGGGAAAGCTGCGGAGTCGGTCCTAGGGCAGCACTTCTGTCTTCCTGTGAGCAGGCTGGGCACATGTGTAGTTCGCGTGTGGTGCCTCTTGCATGGGAGGAACTTGTGTACAGGCTGGCTTTGCAAGGTACTTTGGTGGTAGAACAGGCCATGGCTGCCTGGATGCCAGGTTTTTACTTAGTTGATGCTTTTTCCTTGGGTTGCTTTGTGCGTTGTGAACTAGATGGTTCATTGTTTTAATGCTGTTAATCTAGAAATCTGTAATTCTGCTTTTCAGTCTCAATTCTTTATATCGGAAATGAATAGTCAAGGTAACAAGCTGTATATTTGTGGGATCATAAACTCAGACTTTTATATCTTAGCACTCAAGACTAAATGTACTGGGGTCCAAAAAGGATCTGCAAGGCAAGCAGCAAGGCCCGGTGGCCTTCCCAGCTTCCTCCAAATCTAGAGAAGAATGGTGTAGATACAGAGGATGGGTGAAGTAATCTGTTCTTCCTGCTAGATAGAGGAGAAAGATTCATGCTGTCTTTCCAACTCTTCAGTATATTCTTAAGCAAAAGATGGTAAATGTAAAAATTGTTTCAGTAAGCTAAATATATTGGTATCTGCCTAGCTGGTGAGCACTTCTACATTATTTTGCAGAAGTGTAAATGTAAAGAGGGAATGAAGTAGTAGCAGTTAAGTTGATATTTATATTTTGTATAGACATTTGTAAAGGTACATGAAGAATACAATGTTTGACAACACCTGTAAGATAGCTACCTGACTTTGAATTACTTGATTCTTAGCTTCCCCAAGGGAAATAAAGATAGAAGAGAAGAGTCCAGTATCTGTGAATACCAAAACCATTAAAAAAGAGCCAGAAGAAAGGCAGCAAGCTGCCAAGAGCCCTTACAACGGGTAAGTAAAAGTCTCAGACTAACACAAACTTCTGGGCTTAAATTCTCAAGTGCAATGCAGTAAAGTACTCTGTTTTCATAAAGTAACATAAGTGTAACCCTCCTCTGGCTTGTCTTGTCTTCTCTCTAAGCATGAGAAAAGAAAGCAAGAGAAGTAGGAGCAGCAGAAGCGCGAGTCGATCTAGGTCAAGAACAAAGTCAAGGTCTCGATCTCACACTCCAAGGAGACAGTAAGTGCTTTTGTTTGCTTTTTTGTCCCAGTCAGCGCTCTGGGATATTTTGGGAGTCCTTTTCATCTCAGAGAAATGAGACCACTCTGTGTTCCCTGTGCCTGTCCTGAGCATCCACTGCTGGCCAGCAAGTGCGGGAGCCCCAAGTCACACCGCAGCCCAGCTCTGCAGTCAGTGCAAGGGCCAGAAGGCCCAAGAGCAGCCGTGTGTCAGGAAGAGGAGGCTGCAGTTTGTCACTGTGCTCTGTGGAGCAGTGAGTGAGCAAAGGAAGTTCTTACGCAGTGATGAAGCCCCTCAAGCAGCCAACTTTGTGTGTTGCAGCTTTCTCCCAGATGGGTGGAATAAGAGTGTCCTTTTGGTGCAGATGGGGTGGTTGGGTGGGAACCTAGGATAATATGTTCCCGAAAGAACATATTCCTCTCATATTATCCTCTCAGTAACATGCTCTCCAGTAATTTAAGTCAGTAGTACCTCAAGAAAAAAGGCACTGTCCAATTTTCAGACTGATGTTGAGGGAAAAATTCTTAACAAGGTAGAAGGAAAAGTCACTCTGGTTTGGGGGTAGGTTTCTGGCAGTGTTTTCTTGCCTTTTTGAGACTTTTTTTTTTTTTTTAAAAAAGAAAAAAATGTTCTGGGAATGTCAGTAGCATTTATCATAAATCTCCCCATGGGAGAAGGCATCTCATGATTTCTTCCAGTAAACTTGGAAGATTTCCTAAATAGGAAAAACCGTCCTTGCTTTTCCGCCCACAATAACCGTGCGACCCTTCTGTGCCAGCTACAACAACCGCCGGAGCCTGTCGGGCACCTACAGCTCGCGCTCGCGCAGCCGCTCGCGCAGCCACAGCGGCAGCCCGCGCCGCCACCACAACCACGGCTCGCCGCACGCCAAGGCCAAGCACGGCCGCGACGAGCTCAAGAGCGCCAACCGCCACGCACACAAGAGGAAAAAGTCCCGCTCCCGCTCGCAGAGCAAGTCCCGGGAGCACTCGGACGTGGCCAAGAAGCACCGGCACGAGCGGGGGCACCACCGGGAGCGGCGCGAGCGCTCGCGCTCCTTCGAGCGGCCCCACAAGGGCAAGCACCACGGTGGCCGCTCGGGCCATGGCCGGCACCGCCGCTGAGCCCCTCTGCCCCTGCCTGTACATAATGCAGCAGCGGACTCGTATGGACAGCAGCAAACAATGAGGATCTGATTAATTTAAAGCCTAATATCTAATTTTCTAAACTGTGTAGAATACTTCTTTTTTTGGGGGGAGGAGAAAAAAACTGTTACCAACTTTTGCACATAATACCTTAGCAGTATCAGATTGACTGAAAACAATGATCAGGTTAAAGTCTATGTATTAGTTGTATATTGTTTATGAGAACTGGAGAATGGATTTCTGTAAAGAGCAAGACATACCTTATTTTTATACGAGCCAATTGCAGACACTTATATTTAAGTATAGTTATTTGTTTAAACAATGGTGGATACTTTTCTTACACTGGTTTTAGTCTGCATGTGTTAAAAGATTTTTACAAGAAATAAATTTTTTTTTTTTTTTTTTTTTTGTTAGTGCCTTCTGCCTCTCAGCTCCCCAGAGGCTGAGATGTCCCTTTGCTATGGGGTGGGACTCTGCTGTGCCCAGGGCTCCTGCCTGGCAGTGTGGGGAGCTTGGCCATGCTGAGTCATGCCTGGGGGCTGGGCCTGGGCCCTGTCCTGCTCTGGGGTGCGGCTGCCCCTTGACACAGCCCGTCCTGCCCAGGGCTGCAGCCAGGGGAGAGGCAGCCCCCTCTCCTGCAGCTGGCTGCAGTAGCAGGGGGAGGATTTGGTCTAAAGGAGTCTCAGCAGCCCTGGTGCAGCTAGCAGACCTGGGCCTGGGGCAGGAGAGGGGAGAAGGGCAATCCCCATCCTGCAGCAGGCACTCCAGAGTGGCAGTGCAGGGAGGTGGAGCACAAAGGGGCCAGCTCTCTCCCTGTCCTACACCTCCCCTGGGAGGCCCCTTGGCTCCAGGGCAGCTCCTGCAGCCTGAGAGCTCCTGCTTTCCAATAGGGATTTGTCATGGAGCTGCCACCTGGGAGCAGAGCCACCCCAAGCATGGAGCATGGCCTGACCGGGGCCTGGCCCCTGTGTGACACAGAGGAAGTCCTGGGTTCTGTTTGCCCAAGAAAGGGGAAGGAGATAAATGGGGTCCAGAGTCCGCTTTCGGGACGTGCTGTAACCAGGACGCAGCTGAGAGCTGCTGCTGCCGCGAGCCCGACAGGACACGGTGGTTCCAGCCGGGAAGTCACACGTGGAAGGCAACTTCTGCAAGGGCTGGGTGGCAGAGCCGGCGGGGCAGGAGAGGGAAGTTACCAACGCAGCAGCATGAGCGGCTGGAGCTCCCTGGGCACGAGCGCTCCTGGAGCTGCCGCACGAGCCTGCACTGGCACCCCGGCCACGCCGGCCCCAGCGCTCTGGAGCGCGGCACTGCCCCGGGAAGCGGGAGCAGCTGCCGCCGTGTGTCTAGACACCATCTGCTCGCCGCGGCTCCCGCGGGGCTGGGGCTGTGGCAGCCACCCCCGAACACCCGTTTGCTCGGGAAGCGTCCGCAGTGGCGGGGGCAGCAGGGGGGTCCTGCGCCCAGGGAGCCTCCCCGCTGCTCTGCACCGTTGTGGTGTCTCCGTGTGCGCGGGGCCCGGAGCCACCCTGCAGGCAGCGGGGGCGCGCTCGCCTGCCCACGCTCCCCTCCGCCAGCCCTGGGACTCCCATCGGACAGCGCGTCCCACCCCAGCCCTGCTCCTCTGTCAGCAGCAGCTCTTGAGCGGCCGCTGCGTGTTCAATCATTAACCTGTCGCTTGCAAGAGTCTGCAGACGGCCTTCCTGCTATGCCCTTACTGCACCCTCCTCTTCCTCCGTGCGTGCGAAGGGCCAGGGTGGCTCCGGGCTGCTGCCCGGCGCGCCGGTCACCACAGCTTCCGAGGGCCCTGCGGGGAGGAGGCGGGGAGGCCGCTCGTCCCACCATTGTGAGGGGCAGCAGCCCCTGTCACTGGTGGTGGCCGCTGCGTGGGCAGCCCCCAGACCTCGGCAACGGGAGCCGGGGGCAGCGAGCGGCACCGCGGCCACAGCCTGGATGTTTGCTCTGCAGAGCCGGGCCAGCCCCAGCACGCGGGCTTGGAGCGGGCCAAGGGCCTTGAGCTGCAGGGCCCTGTTAGCTGATCATGGCAACACAGGGCGCACAACCCGCCGCTGGGCCCCAGACCGGGGTCGCAGCTCCTCGTGCCGCCGCTGCGCCGCCCCGCGGGGCGGGAGGGGCTCGCGGCTCGCCTGCCGTTCGGCCCGCGCGCTCTAGGTGGAAGTGTTGCAGAGCGGCCGCAGCCCCGTGCGAGCCTGCACGCACACCATGCACAGGCGCCGCCGCACGCACAGCCTGACGCACGCACAGCCGCGCACATGCACACGCGCTGCACGCACAGCCACACACCTGCTGCACGCACATGCACACCTGGTGCACGCACAGGCACTGCACGCACAACCGCACACGTGCTGCATGTGCAGCTGTGCACATGTACGGCCTGTGCACGTACAGCCACACACACGTACAGATGTGTGTGCTGGGCAAGGCGCCCGCACGAGGAAGGCCCATGTGCCCGCCCCTGGCACACCCTTTAGCCGGGCACACTGGAAGCGCCCAGGGCTCTTCCCACACCCCGAGGGCTGCGGGGGCCGGCAGGGCCATGGAGCCGGGTCTGCGCCGCTCCTCTGCGAGGGGCGCCGAGCCCAGCCCCTCGCACGGGACCCAGCCCCGGGTTGGTTTGGTGAGTGCGAGCGACCCCTGCACATGCACGCGCACACGCGCACACACACACATACACACACGCACGCACACGCGCACACACACACACACACACACAGACAGACACACGCGCCTCCCCCCCAGCATGGCTGCACTCGGCCGTGCTGCTCGCAGGACAAACTCCTGCCAAGGGAGTCAAGTCCCTCCCGCTGCGTTTCTGTTTCTGTACACGTAGAGGCAGCGCGTTCCAGGGCAGGAATCAGAGGGGAGGAATTATCTGCTTCATCCCCATGCAATTGCCAGCAGCAAAGCTGCCTCCTCCTGCTCTGCCTCAGGAACGGGGCCGTGGAGCCCTCTGCTCCTCTGCTATCCCAGAATATCACAAGCTGAGGAAAACCAGGAGCAAAGGGTGTGAGGAAGCTGGTCCTCATAGCCTCCCTTCCCAGACACATCCAGTCCCGACTCTCTTTTGCTGGCTCCCAGTGCTCGCCAGCATTTCCCTTGACTCTTGGTTTGCACCCTATTTTTCCTTATCTGGTCCATAAAGGACTTAACAATTTCCTTCTCTTTTCAGGAGTGCCTGAGCTGCCCACGGACTCCAGCACTTCCCAAGCAATCCCAGTTTATTTGCAGCTATAAACAAAAAAAAAAAGGCGAGAACTGCGAAGCGGGGAGGCAGCAGCAGCCAATATGTTTCGTTGCCTCTCTTTGCTCTGATCCCCCACAGCTCCAGCTTCGCCCGGGGCAGCTCGTAAAGGACACGGATAAATGCAGCTCTTCCCGTGTGTGACACCAGGGCGCTGAGCCGACACCGTGTCTCTGCACTTGGTCCAAACGGTGGTCACAGCACCAGGGCCCGTTCCCGCAGGGATTACCTTGGTGCTCATACGGAGCCGCTCTTTACCTTTGACATCAGTGAATCGAGTCGGGCTTCGACGCGTCTCCAGCAGCAGCCGGGGCAGCTCCACGTCGCTGCGGGAGCTCCGGGATACTCCGAGGGAGTCAACACCGTCCATGGCTTTTCCCTCTTACCTGTCGTTGCAATGCAGTTGTTAACTGAACTCTGCATTTGCTTCCAAATGGAAACAAGCAAACAGCAGAAGTTGGACATTCCATCCTGTCAAAAGGGCTTATTCCAGCAACGTGAAAAACTCTCAACATCTTTTTGGAAACAGGAGGTTCCCCCAAACAAACCATTTCCTGCAAATCTGTGCATTTAGTCAACTAGCAAAAACTGTTTTTGACAGGCTGAAATGGCTCCGTGCCAGCACCAGGATTCCTGACATCTGGAAATCAATTGATTTTTCAGAGATAAAGAGCAGCCCGGAGCGAGCGCGGGCAGCGGGGGGGAGCCGTCACCTGCCGGGAGAGCCGGGACGGCTCGCTCTGTCCCCAGAGCTGCGGCGCACGGACGAGGACAGTGGGTCAATCCGAACTATTCTGTAACAGTGTGCGGAACCAGACGGAAAAGGCACAAGAAAAGAAAAAAGGCACCGTGTGCAGGGCAGTCAGCACCTAAAGGGACGTGCAAAGCACCGTGAGCGAGGAGCGAAGCCGCCTGGACGCCAACGACGCGGCGCTGCTGCGGGCGACCACCGCTGGCTCGCGGGGAAGGAGTCGCACCCCGGCACTGACCTGAATGCACCCGAAATTCACGGCTCCAGGTGGAAAAACGCAACCATGGGACGTTAGTCACTCCTTTATTTCGGGCAATAGGAGGCCGTTCTGTGAGCTCTGAGTGAAAATGCCCGCCTGGCACCGTCCCCGCTCGCTCGGAAGATGTTCTTCCATTAGCTGGGAACAGTCCACGGCGCAACACCGGATGCTCACATGTTCTACCACACAAATTAGAATGCCAGAGTTAAAATCTCTCCAACATAATTCTTTTGCAGTATTCTTTTTATTATCCTACCCATATTATTCTTGTACTACGCATTCAGGGTAGGAAAATAACATATAAAGGCTAAGCATATTTAATATCCTATGCCATTCCAGTTACAGACGAAGTTTATTCTTTCTACTATAAACTTAACTGGTTGTAACAATTAAAGACAAAACTTGTCATCATTAGGTAAACAAATCCCCTTTTAAAACAATTAAAAGCCTGGAAAGGAAATTGCCGCATGGGGGGACGGCCCAGCTCCGGTTTCCAGTCCCGGCTCGGATGCCCTCGCTGCTGCTTGCTCCTAATGCTTGCTCCACATGCCCTGCTTTGGCTGTCCGCTGTAGCCTCCCTTCAACTAACAGGCAGCACTTACTTCTTACTCATTTAGTTATAGCAAATATATAAATATTTGACACTTCTCTGGAATTTAAGGCTACTATTTTATAAAAATAAGTGGATATATTTGGTAATAACACAGTGTATGAAACAGCATATTAGATATCCTACTGTGCAAACAGGTAGTCTAACAGAGGGCTTAATATCTTTTGGAAAGATCTGGGCCTCTGCAAAGTGCTGTTCTAGCCCGGGCAGCCCCGGCAGCTCCGTGCAGGAGGGTGCCAGACGCCATGCGCGCGGCAGGAACAAGAAACACTTGGTTTTGGCACAGCCCTTTTATCACGTACCCTTGCGCCACGAGCCCCAGCCGAAGAACATCCCTCTGATAAACGACACTGCTCCTAAAAGAGGTGCTGCCCCAGCAGATGTGCTGCTATGGGGCTGCCTACACCCCCGGGCTGCTCCCTCTTACTCAGGTTCATCCCATGACAAGAAATGATAGGCAAAACTTTCCCTCCTTAGGTGCAATTAACATAACTCTCTTTGGAAGCTCATCACTGGTGGCGGAGACAGTAATACAGCCAGTTTACTGCTTAGCAGCAGGAGGTCAGGGCTCTGTGAGGAGGGAGAGTAAGGGAAACACTGCTCTTGGCTCCATCATGATTTATACGCCCCCTCCTGCTAGAAACGTTACTCCTGCGACCGTTCCCACTATTTCATCCGGCTCTTCCTTTCTTTGTATTTTATGAACGTAGAGCCGCTCTTTCTATCTGCGGATACTACGGCACATAAACCTTGGGAGAGTCGGCCAGACCCCAGACTCGGCCCCGTCCCGTCGCACCGCTCCAGCAGCACGGGCGGGATGAGCGGCTGCTGTAACCTGGAGTTAGGGCTCCGCCAGGACAGAGGTGGGAATCGCATTGGGATCGGTTGCTTTCCAAAGCTCTGCTCTGTCTCTGTGCACACAGACCTTGCTGCACACTGGTGAGTTCCAGTCAGTGGAGTAGCCCACAGGTAAAAACCTCCAACCTCTTTTTCCATGTGACGATTCAAACATTAAACTTCAGAAATAAGACAACGGGTTTCATGGGTTTCATCACGGTATCTATGCCATAGCCACACCGGTCAGTAATGTAATATAGTAGTATTTACTGTATTTACATGACTTAGGAATTCTTGTAATACTGTGAAATATAACTGATCTTCATCTATTAATTTTATTTTAAAATCTACATACTGGAGATCTGGAACTCACCACTTTAAGAACTGCCTTCACGGGCATCTATCACTTTGACACATGAAGAGTGCCGGTGGTGATGGAACAACAATTTTCAAGCTCCAAGAAGCTAGGATCCTCCCTAAACAAAGGAAAACAATATTACCACCAACCATAGAAGAAGGGACTGTCTGGCTACCCCTGAAACAAGTTTTGGGGTGTGCTTGCACCCCCTTCCTCTGCACATTTGTGAAATGGCTGAAAAGGGGATTTCACTAGTGCTGTGCTTCAGAGGAATCATTTTCACAACTTCTTTGAAAACTCTTAACTTTGAACACCCTTCAGAAAGGTATCATTAACTGGGCTCCCTGCTGACATTGGTCAATAGTTCTTGCCAACAGCCCCGTTTCAGTACAACTAGAGAAGCTTCTCCGAGTGTATGGAAGATAGAGGAGAGCAGGATACAGAGGAGAGCAGGATATACTCGAGTCCAGAACCCGAGTGAGGCTCTGGGCCTTGGCAGAGCCGAGCTGGCCCAACTCGTGGCGGCTCTCAGGCCTCCCGACTAGCAAAGCCCAGCGGTGGATTTCAAGCTGTAACTCATGGATAAACTCTGCCAGCACCAGGATCAGTGGGGGTTACTGATGGTTTCAATAGAAGCAGAAGTTGACTAGACCGAGCGTGCTCTAACATGCAGCTCTAGCGGCTAAGCCTGTAATGGCCATTTCTTCCTTTCCCTTTTCCCCAGAATTTGCTGTTTGAGCCTGGTTTCAGCCCGTTTCAGCTGCTATGTCCAGGCTCGTTTTCTGTCCGCAGTGTTTGCACTCCATCAAAGATGCCTGGGACTTGTTTGGGGTTTTTATGTTCCAAAACAAACCACGGTTCCATCTTCCAAAAGGTAAAATAAAATCCTGATTCTCTTGTGCAACAATTCCCTGCGAACAGCAGCTCAGCAGCTCGCCTGCTTTCAAGCTTAACATAAAGACACTCGCATGCTGCATCGCAAGAGGCAACCGTCTTTGGGACAAACTATTAAGTCTTCAGGGACAAACTATTAAGTCTTCAACTCCTTGCTAATTGCCATGGCTTGAAGACATGCCCCGAGGCAGCAGGGAAGTCATGTCCCTGAACAATGCCTGCTCGTTAGTGCTAGGAGAGCAATATATTAGTCCGTGCCTAGTTAAGCACATCAGCCTAAGCATAACTAGTTGCAAGTATGGTGTCATTCAATTAAACAACAGCAAAAACCTGATGCTAATTGAACATATCACATTTTCATATCAGAAACAGGCAAAGGAATTACACTGGCCGGCACTTGAAATAGAAAAATCACAGTAAAGTGGTTACGGAAAAATGACAGTTGAAATTGGCAATTATTTCAAGTATATCTCCCACAGATGTGCCCTTCCTGTAGCAGTAATACTTCTCTGTGCTTTCCTCATCTTGAACTGTTGATGTCATTTAATTACACTGATATGCAATGGATAAAGAAACATTATTGTATCAGCAGTACACATTACAGAAGTTCATCTCGAAATCAAGTTGCAGAAATGCACGCATTGCATTGCATTTGGTAAGAGTAGGCCCCAAAGCTGCCCGAGCAAAGGGCCACGGGCTGCTCGGAAGGGATCCCCACGTGCTCGGCCCCGACGCCAACGCACCGTCCTCGGCGTGTGGGGCTCTCACAGCTAACTCAGCTGCCTCCTTACAACGGCGGCGATCCTGCCCCGGGCCTCGTGCAGCGAGGACGCGCGCCCTCGCGCCGGCCGCGGCGCCGTCAGGAGCGGCAAGGCCACGGTGCCGTTACGCTTACCAGGGACGGGAGCCTTCGGGGCTCGAGAAACACCCGGCTGCCCCGACGGACTGATTTCCTTCCCCGAGCCGGGGCTCGCGCGGCTCCTCTGTCCGTAAGTATTGACCGGAGCAGCACAGGAGGTTAGGCTGCCCTGGGTAAGGGAACACTGCGATAACAGGAAGTTTCCACTGAGCTTTTTTAGTTCCAGTACTTGTTCCCTGGCTTGAGTCAAAGCGCCAGTGAGCTCATAGCGTTCCTCACACTCTCTGCGCACCGTTTCCTGGAGAAGGCTGTTCTGCAAACAGAAACAAAGAGCCGCTTTACGAAACGCTCTTAGCCAAAGCGTGCCCATCAAGCCCTGCAGCCCAGCGCCGGGGCCACGGCAGGGCCCTCGTTCCCAAACCACGGGAGCCGGTGCACACAGCACCCTGCACGCCCTCTCTGGAAGCTGCTCAAGGACACGCACCGGGACGTACACACCCGCCACCCTCTCAGGGGACCGTGAAGACATGAGGCAGGCGACCAGAGGTCACTCCAGACCTCCTGTCTCATCTTCTAACGAAGGGGAAAACAGGGAATCCCATTCTTGGAAAGGAAAAACTGTGCATGGAGGGGAAAAACACCACCACCGAAGTAGACACCCACTGAGGGGAGAAACAGCTTGACAGAGAGGGGTGGACGCTTACTAATGATGCCCACCTGTGTAAAATACACCCACAGTGCCTACATGCCTAATGAAGAGATAAAAAAAGCCCATAGATATGCTAACAGGAACAAGACCCTCAAGCGCAGGTTGTTCACAATAAAAAAATATAAAATATTTAAATTAAAAATGTTAAGTTTTCATAAATCCATAATTCATAAAATTTGCCAAATGTCTGTGAGGTCCCTGGTTGCATGTTCTCCAGCACTAAACAAAGCCACAGCAGGAACATTGACCAATTCACAGAATCACAGAATCTTTAGGCTTGGGAGGGACCTCTAGAGACCATCCAGTCCAACCCCCTGCTCCAGCAGGGACACCCAGAGCACAGGGCACAGGGTGGCACCCAGGCGGGTTTGGAAGACCTCCAGAGAAGGAGCCTCCATAGCCCCTCTGGGCAGCCTGTTCAGGGCTTTTTTGGGTGTTTTCTTTCTCCCAAGGGTAACAAGTATCTACTGCAGGGGATTTTATGAAAAGCTAAGAGTAGTCTGGGAGGTCAAAAGTATTTTCAGCCCCGACAGCGCCGTGTATATGCCCCCAAGCCTGGCGTCACCAGAGCGTGGCACGCAGAGGACACGCACAGAGCGGCGAGCCCAGGGCTGCGCCTGGCAGCGGGGCACGTCCCAGTGCTCCCGGCACTGAAGACGGAGCTGGCGGTCAGGAACGCATCCAGGGCCCTGCTACTGTCCAAAATTATCTCTAGTAATGTGACAAACTACCATGGGGTAAGACTCGTTATGAAATGGGTTTCAATTTTTCAAGCCCTTTTATCTATTTCCTAATATAATCATTTTAGAGAAGGAACCACGCTTAAGAGTTGGGGGAAAAAAAAGAACATTTGGGGAGCTAGAGAATCTCACGCCTGAGGAGAACGCAGTGTTCCTTAGCCTGCTAACGCTCCTTATCAGCGTCGGAAGGAGGCCCGTCTTTCTAAGGCTCTTTTCTGTAATTACACGACAGAGTGCCTGCCAACATCCCTCTAATTTCACTACCACAATGACTCTGAACCTTTTCACAGCAAAAATAAACAGCAGTCCAAGATCTAATTAATTTTAGAGTTTCGTTTCGATTGTTTACCATTTTCTCCTGGTACTAATTACTTTGGAAATTCCAGTCTAATCTTATCTAGGGTCACTGATTCAACTGCTTTCACATTTCTCATGGAGTGGTAGGGCTCTTCCTCCCCGCTCCCACTATTTTCCGCGCAGTCAGCAAACGGCTTCGGCACGGCCTATCCAGCACTCCAGTCTCTCTTGACATTCGATTCTTTTTTTTGCGCACTCCTGCTTTACAAAATACGGATTGTGTAATCCACACAGGATCATGGGGGAGGCAGGACAGACCCACAAGTGCACGGCACGATCCACAGTAAAGGATGCCATCGCTGCTGCCCACCCTTTCAGATCAGGCCTGTGCCCGTTCTTGCAACATTATGCAGGTTTTTCTTACAAATCACCTCTAAAATAAGTAAGATAATGGCAAGGAACCATCACAGTCTAAAAATAAGAACTGCTCATGTTTTTTACGTTGAAAATATGAAGAATCTTTTATGTTTACACTCATGCTTATGCATCCTGATGTGATCTGAGGCTAGAGGCTAAAACTGAAATATCTTACAGGACTTGAAAAGTTTAAGGAATAAAAACCTTGCTAAAAAGCTTGCCTAATTAAAAGTACCACATGTTTTGCAACACTTTCTACTTATGAAATTGTCATGGATTTAAAAATCACTTATTTTTGAGGAACTTTTACACTGCATGTACCAGGGTCCAAGAATATATGCTTTGAAAGAGTCCTAGAAGTCACAAGTCTCTCAGCACAAATAGCAAGGCATTTCTTCAGCCATGTTCCTACCTCCTCTTGAACTTGACTCAAACTGTGAATCAGCTGTGCTCGCTCCTGTGTTATTTTTTCCAGTTCATCTGACTTCTGTTTGATTTCTTTCCTCATATTATCCAAAAATGATTCATTGCTGTTCTTTTCCATCTTCAGCTGAAATTCAAGCTCAGTAATTAGTCCCTTAAGGCTCTGAATCTCTTTTTCCTTATCTTCATCTTTCTCTGCAAGTTTGACCTGGGCATCCTGCAGCTTCTTTTCAAGAATTTCCACTTCCCTCCTTAAGTTATTGATGGCATTGGATATTAATTCAGGTATCTGCACAACAAATATTGCATTAATCTATATCTAGTTGTGTTACTTAAATACATAGACTTAAGTATCAGGCAAATATTAATTTCAAGAGAAAAATGTAAGTGCAAACATACAGGCCATCACAGATTTAAAATATGCTTTGAATTTACACAATATCTTCAGAGGATACCAGGAATCTCTGCATGTAAGAAAACTAAGGAAAAGAGTGATTAAATAGGATGTCCAAGATGAAATAAAGAAATAGTGATATCTATGGGAAGACTTCATTTCTTTACTGTGGAAGCTAGTACTTACACAGGGTTTTAAAATCATAGTCAAATTACCGTAAATCAAATCAAATGACCTGCAAAGTGAACTACGTTAAACTGTTATTTTCAGCTCTTTAAAACACGGTGTAGTGTAATGAATTTTATATATAATTTCATAAATATTTCAAAGGCTTACATTATTTACCGCCACAAAATTTTCTCTCGAGTGTTACACACCTTCTTCTGGAGCTCTTCTTGATCCCTCTGATATTTTGTGATTATTTCTTGGTACTTTTGTCTTTCAGTTTCAAGTTCCATTCTTGCTTCTTCCTTGACTTTAAGAATAGCTTCTTTGTGTTGTGCTTCACCTTTAGCCAGGTCAAGTTCCAGCTAGGAAACAAGTGTTTTTAATGATATGGATGGACTTATCTTAAAATACCTTCCAGACTCCACGCTACCGTAATGAAGTGACATGAAATCTGGCAGACCCAGCTTTGGCACGCTAACCACACACAGCTGAATGACTGCAATTATGAAGCTTTGGCAATTAAAAGCTCTCCTCTCCATTGACTCCCATAGTATGGAAATTTCCTGCTCTCCAATGAATAGCTGGCAGCCCCAGGATGAGGTCTCACCATCCCTGCGGTATCTCAAGTGGTGCTAGATGCCTAAGGTCACTCTAAATCACTGTGAAAATACTAAATCTAAAATCTTTAGCTGCTTCTTAAGACAGATGCCTTTCTTCTGGAAGCACTTGCTCTGTAAGCAAAAGTCTGCTCGTTATTATTTGCCAAGTCAGTGAATATATTTCAGAGTAAATGCCATGTACTGCACTAAGAACAGCCACATAAGCTGAATATTAAAAAGCATACAGAGATTAATTCCATCTTTCTCACAAAATCAGTTTTGTTCATGCTATGCCATTCGCCTTGGTCAGTGAATAACAATTTCCCGTATGACCTGCTGGTCCCTGTCTGCTCCCGAGGATGCAGCTCGGGCAGCGCGCGTGCTTCCGTGGGCTAGCGCACGGCTCGGGAATGCGGTGCACATTAGTTCTGCATTTCTGTTTCCTCACATGTGCTTCCACTAAATCCAGTCTGTCCTAAATATCAAACATCCAGCAGGAGGAGGATATAAGGAATTCCAAGCAAATCCCCTGGAGCTCAGTACAGCAGGATGTCTTGCTCTGCAGGCACTGCCCATCCAGGCATGCTGGGCCAGGCACAGCTACTGCAACTGCAAATTCCCAAAGCTGAAGGCACCAGGAGGCTCCAGCTGCCCCCCGGCTTTGATGATGGCATGTCCGTGGATGGCGTGTACATGGGACAAGGTCAGGAAGTGGACTCAAAGAACCGCCGATCCTGGACAAAATATTCCAGTCCTTAAAGCACCAGAACAGGCTCTTAATATTATAAATTCAAATGTGAAAATTCAGCAGTGATTTCCAAATAAAGTAAAAGCCTGGGCTTTACATGAAATGCTGAAGGCAGCATTTTAAAGAATATTTTCACTAAACCTGCATGCTAATATTGTATTATTGCAGGCTGAACCTCTTATGTGCTAAAAGATTCTACACACTCTGATGAACATACACAACACTATGCAAATGATTATTAAAATAATAAAACAACACAGAATAGACCTAGCTAAAATGTCCTAATTTCAGACGTTAACTATGAGCAAAAGTATAAAAAAGCCCCCTCTTTTGGGGGAAAAAATAAAAATATTCACAATTCTGGGCATGGATCAGGCACAATCTCCCACTTTGAATTTGCTCAAAACTAGTGTATTATAAAACTCTCAAAACAAAACACAATATTGTTGTTGTTATTACTACATTATATATATTCTCTGCATTGCTAGACATAAGAATTAGGATTCTAGTTGTAGAAAATCATAGAATATAACAACTCTACACGCTATACTCTAAGCAAATTAAGTGTTGGAGGCTACTTGACTGCAAAAAGTAATAAAATACATCAGTAGTATAAAAAAATGAACTCAATTTGAATATTATAAAAGCATTTTTTGGCCTTTAAGCACTTGATATTAATATAGCTGTTATCCATAAAAGACTGTTGGCCTTCAACGGTCTTGCTCTGCTTGAAAGCGTAATGACTATGAGTGGTTTTAAAACCACTTGCATGACCTTCATTCATTAAATATAAAAAATTAAATATTAAAACAAATGTTTTCATCAATTTTAAATTTCTTTCTGAAGGAGGTATATGTTTGTTCCATCGCAACAATTTAAGGGCTTTTTTTTCTTCTTTTAAATATAAAGTTGGGACACTTTATGCTTAGGCAATCACACACCATGCACATAAAAAGAATTTTGTTTTTTGGTCACATTTCTGATTCTTTTGTCTGACAAGACCATTTTTTTATAGCACTTGATGTGCCTGTTTTACTGGCTGTGATCCCAAAGATGCACTTGCTTTCTCTTACTAGTAGTAGACTTTATCTTCCTTTCATATCAGTTGAATAATATATTGTGATTACGCAGAGAATGTGACCTCATTCTGAAATTACATCCTCAGATGAAAAGGCTAAGAAATTTGAAGAGAAATGTAACTGATCATAATTGCTAGCAGACCAAAAATGCTTCTAAGACTAAACAAAGCTTCCAGACATCTACTACATCCTGAAAAAGAAACCATGCTGATGAAACTTTGGTAACAAATTTTATAAGATGTGGAAGTGTTTCTGATTAAAACAAAGTTGACATGCTTGTAGTTCATGGCAAATAATTCCCCAAGCCCTGCGAGGACGGCGGAAGCTGGACTCCAAGGTCCTAGGTTGTCTGCAGCTCAGACTTTTGCAGCAAGAACAGAAAATACAGAAAAAATCCACCTGGCTCTGCAGAACAGACCCAGAGTGCAGAGACTAAGAAAGCCCCATGTAAATGATGGGCTGCAGCATCTGCCACTTCCAGGGCACCTCCTGAGAGCAGGGCAGCCTATGGATTACACAGCAGTAACAAACACTCGACCCAAGTAACTTCCCCAGGCCCTGCTCCATCCCTCCTCCTCCTCCTCCTCCCATGCTCCCAATGTCGCTTCCTCACCCCAGGACACCAGGCGCCTGTCACAGCTTCTTGCCGTCTAGCAGGCAATGATATCAGCAGGAATTTTGCCTCCTCCTCCAGCTCTGTCATTAAGGACTCAGCTGCACTGGCTCATTCAGCACCTGCTGAGAGTCCCAGTCCCATCACAGCATCTTGCTTGTCCAGCTCCACTTTAGGTTGCACATCCATGTCTTTAAAGGAGGGCCACTGTGGTTATTTGCTTTATAGGTTTATTTTATAAACAGCTAGCTGCTGTTTGGAGGCAACATGCCCCTAAGCAGGGGGTCTGCGTTCTCCCACTCTGGCGAACCACACACAACCCATTTTCCCAAATTAAATGTGTGCTTTTCTATGCTTCTCTCCTAGATAGTTATTTGTTACATCAGTGGCTAGAAGGTATGTCTAACTAACATATTTGCACTCAAGGAGACAGACACCTGGCTTACCCCACGGATCCACGACAGCAGCTAGAACCAAAGGAAACAAGAGAGGTGCCCGCTGCATCCCCTGGAATTACCTTCGCCCTCCGGTCATCCTCGTTCTGCAGCTTCTGCCGTAATGCTTCCTGCAGCTGCTCTGTTCTGTTCTGATGAGAAATCAGCATTAACTCCCTAGAAACCACAAAAACTCTCATGTAAATAGGAGCCCTGCCTAGCTGATGGCCTGCCACTTGCTCACAACTCTGTGACAAGGGCTCGTTTGTTCCTCTTTCCTTAGTATTCAGTACAGCAAACCCTGCATGCCGGTCTGGAGGCACAACAGCCATCATTCTTTAGCATTGGCATAATACTGTCACATGCTCTAGAACTTGATTTTTTTAAGAAAAAAATATTATTGATCTTCCAAACATACCTACGTAAACTTTAAGTATCTTTATATTTCTCAAGTCAAACTCTGGAGCACACTAAATAACTGCTAAAATATGTAAAACAAATTACAATGTTTAGTAAACTTCAAGTATTATTATGATGGATTTAAAAATAGAAACCGTTTCTGAATTAAAACCACTGAGTGGTTGCTGATGTTATAGGGACTGCTTGTTCTGTGAGGCCTGTAGAACGGGAGCCCTGGAGAGACTGAATTCTTGTACCTCAATTACAATTTACATTACACTAAATTGCAGACAGTTGCTAGAAACTGTAACAGCATGCTTATCCAAGCTTTAAGTAGATGGGAAATCATCTTAAATCAACAGGCAATATGTTTTTACACAAGTACGCAAATTATGTAATTAACAAACATGTGACATACTTGTTTTACATGCATTTAAATGCTGAGATCAGTCCCTGACAGTAAAATTATGTTGGAATCAATTGGAATGGTAATGGAATGAAACAAAAGAGCAGGACAGTAGAAGTCTTATGGGATAAAATAAACTGCAATACAGACTATTTCACAAGGACTTCCTAAATACGTGTAAAAAAGCTGGGTTATTTCACCTAAAACTGGACTACATTATATACCTTAAAATATTCTTTATTGCAGATTTTGATTTAAACCTATATTTTTCTATTTTTGTCTCATTTTGCTATGGCAAACAGCTAGCTTTTATTGCAAAGACTAAATGAAACAACACCAGGAACATTAAACTGTTCATCACTTAATGTTTTGTTTTTTCACTAGTCTCAAGGTTAAAGTTGGCTTTTTATTGCACTGCAATAACCCGTAATACAGAAGTATCACTAAAAACTCCTTTTGCTTAAAAATTTATTGGTTTGTGACAGCAACTTCAACGTGCTTGGCACAAAGTACACCTGGTGTTTTGCATAGGCTTGTGATAAAAGCAAGAAACGCTGAGTATCTGGCAGAGAAAAACCAGGCTGAATGTACAATCAGGTTGCATTAGCTGGGGTGCGTCTGCTCTGATTACCTGTCTTGTTTCAACATCATCACCTCTTCCTCCGCCTGTCTGAGGAGAGACTTAAGTGTTTCCATTTCACTGTCTGTTCGACCTGTTCTTCTTTTCAGCTCTTCTTCCTTCCTCTCTTTCTCAGCCACTTCTTCCCGCAAATGCCTGCACGCTTGCTGGCAGACTAACAGTGATTCCTCCTTCTCCTTTAGTTCTTTTGCAAGTCTACAGATGAAATAAAAACGTATCAGCATCGTAGTCATTATACTCTTATTTGCAGACTGAAACTAAATGGGCTAAAATAAGTACAAGGAAAAGAGAATGTTTGTAAATATATATACTTTCTTTTTGCCTAAGGTAAATCTCACAATTAACACAAAACGAGAAAATAGTAAAAAGTGACTGTATAAAAAGCTATACTAAAATCATTAAATTCCTCACTCTCATTTCTCAGACATGCACCTATGTTATGTTATGCCACATAATTTCAAAATTTACCTTGATTCAGAAATTCCATTTTCATATTTCATTTTCTTCAGCTCATTTTGGCAGACATCAACTTCGTTTGATTTCACCCTATGAAAATGTTTAGAAACGCACATTTCTCCAATGAATGACAGCCCCTTCACTTACACAATAACTTGAGTATCATTTATTAAAAATCTAATTAATATTTTCTATTTTAAACAAACACAGCATTCTGAACAACAATCACTTCCAAAACAACATCACTTTATGATTTTGTGAGTCTAAACAATATTTTACAGGTTGTCTTTCCCTCCACACATTCTCAGATAAACAATTCACCGAAGATGCCAACATATTTTGATTTCTGCTGTCCTACACCATCGTATTTAATGCATGTAATGCTAAGTATGCATTTTTATGGACTCCCTCTATGCAATCACGTAACAACAAGCAACGATCACGTGTTTGAGAGATGCTCTTTTCTTAACTGGTGCTCAGCCCGTGGCAGTAGGCGTTGGTGAAAAATGTAAGTGAAATTCAATTTAAATAAGCAAGTGATGGGATTACATTAGTAGGGTGTGAAAAGCAAATGGTGAAACTCATTCCCATGGGAATTCCCTGTGGAAACCAGAAGAAAAAAAAAAAAAAAAAGGATTTAGAAATAGACATATTCGTCAAAAATAGGTTCTCTAACATTATTAAACTTCTGTAACAGGATGCAACCTCTGACTTCAGAAGTCCCTAAACAGACCGTCAAAGGATTTATTAGAGGAAGGATTATCTCATATTTGCTCTGTTCTTGCTGTTTTCCCTAAACACCTGCTAAGAGGCACTGCTGAAAATAGGATTCAGCGGAAGATGAACTTCCTGCCCTCGTTTATCGCGATGGTTTCTGTGTTCGCAAACTTGGAGTCGCCTTCCATTCATACCTCTAAACACGGCCTTCTAAGAAGTGAAGCAGACGCGGAGCTTCCAGCTCTGCGCAGCAGCAACGGCACCAGCATTTGTGCTGGGCTGTGCGCAGGGGCCCTGACGAGGCGGGCAGGAGGAGGCCGTGCCAGAGGGCCAGGCAGAGGACGGCGCGAGCCCTGCGAGCTGCTGCCGCTGTCACAGCTGAGGGGGGCCGGGCCCCATCCACGGGGCTGCTGAGGGCTCTCACCTCGGGCGCTTTACAGAGTGCACGTTTAAACAGGAAAACAAACGGATTCTGTTCCACACCTGGCTGAGAACGCTGGGAGTTAAAGAAATGCACCAATATCTCTCAAGGAAGAGCTTCTTCAACCTGTCCAGCTAATCCTGATACATATTTTTCTAACAATTCCAAGTGGAAAATTAGACTATTCCTGAACGTTATTTCCTTTAATTGCAGAACCAGACGCCCTTGCACCAGTGCAAAACAGTCATGTCATCTGATCCCATTCCTATGGTGACCATTTCCAGGGCCATCAGCTCGGTTCAGGACATAAACCAAGGCGACAAGTGACTAGGATGGATGCTGCTAACTTCAGTAGCCTTTGCACCTATACCACACTGCTTTCTGTTTGTGAATAAGGCAGAAAATTCATAACATACGCTAAGTATAAAATCCATGAAATCCACGGAAAATGGGCAGTACCCACTGCCCCTAACACCTCCTGATGATCACTGGGCATCAACAACCTCCTCTCCACATAGCAGCAGTCCACAGCCCTGCAGAAGAATTAGCTGCATACACAGACTCTGACCAAATGATACATTAATTTACATTTTAAATTTTTTTAAAAAAAACTTTCAACTCAAGAGAAGGATTTATGCCAACTTGCTCATTTTAAGATAAATTTATCTTTACCCTAAAACAAAAGAAGATTCACAATTTGTATTTTTGAGTCTGCGAGTGAAAAAGGACACAGACAGAGAATTAACATTCTCAGAAAGACCCACAGAAGGTAAAAGGGTTCCAATCGCCCTAGCTGGCATGCTTAAGTAAAACAATCTACATTTTCCATGTAATCGCAGACTGCTCCAGGATCACAGCTCTTGTTGCTGCAAACAAGTATAACCTTGTAGCAGGGATGAATGTTTTGAGTAAGACACAGATAAAAATGACCAAGTAACAATTTAGTAGGTAAGAGGGCTGGAAACTTTGAAGGCTTCTTGTCATTATGTCATCATTTCATCAATTAATAACCATGGTTAAACTTCATATTTATATTTAAACAGATATAGAATATGTGATTTCACTAAGCTGTATCCATATTACATTGAAATTTTAATACTACACTTGGAAACCCTTTAATGTGTCTATAACTGTCTCGATGAAATCTTTTTTCATACTTAATACTTGTATTATCACTAAAATACCTTGTTGCTAAGCGCTCTAAATATTTGCAACCTTGTTATGATCAGATTCTCTGAACAGAGGAACTGAAAACAGAAAGAATCATTTACATTTCAGGAAAACCCATTAAAAGTATGATAATAGCTGGTGTTATGATTGCCCTTACTAGCTCATCACTCTTGAGTCTAATATTTCAAGCAGTAACATTTGCTTTCGTTACTGTGTTATAAAAGTTGATGCCATTTCTAAGCTGGCTTCTGTTCTAGAGAGCAAGCAACATGAGCACTGACCACAGAAAAGCACTCGGGTCTTTGCTGCTGCAGCCTGGGAAGAAGATGAGAAAACTCCCATTTAGAGCCGTGACGGAGCTGGGGGAGCTGCTCCCAGGGCAGACCCGGTGCCACAACGGGGTGGTTTCTTCTTGGTTAACTTACATTCTGCATAGTCCTACCTGTAACCATAGGCCTAGCTCAGGAGCAGCGCAGAATCCTAACATACTGAGGGATGTGAAACATCCACAGTAAACTTGCATTGGGTAAAAATAAAAAATTAAAAATCACAGTTACTAAATAAATAATAAGCTTTTGAATGCTCTTATTAGACTCTTCCCTCCACCCCAAATCCAAATACGACCTCCCACACACACTTGCTGCCCATCAACTTGGTGGCTTCATGAAGTTTATCCTGAGCTTGAGACTAGATGAAGCATCAGAGGCAGCTGATTTAACTCTGCTCTCAGTTGTGTCATTACACACAGCTGGAGAGAGGAATGCAGCTTCCACAGGCTGCTTACGAAGGAGACAAGCGAGTTCCCCCCTTGCTCGTAACCTTGTCAGAGCCCGGGACGAGCAGCAGGCAGGTCTATCTGCAGAAAGTGCTTGGAGGGGCAGCTTACGTGAGCAGCTTCTTGTAGTGGTCCATCTCAGCCGTCACTTTCTGGAGCTCGAGTCCAATCACCTCGACTTGATTAGTTAAATCTGAAATTCAAACACGTTGCTGTCGCGTCTGTCTATAGGAAAGGACCCACTTGGGCACACGTTGTTTGCCCCTCAGGTAGCTCCATTCCCACCCATGAGCTCCCCTTCCAGGACCGCACGGTCCTCAGCAGCATGAAACCCCCAGCCCTGCAAACCCGACGATTTCATGGTTTGTAATTTTGAATTGATTTGTCCATGCTTACAACCGCACAGGCCAGATGCCTGCATTTCCTTCCGAGGAGCAAATAACTCCTATTGAAAAAGCTGCAAAGCTCTCGTACCGCTATAAAATCCATTTTAGAAAAAGATTTTCATTTTTATTCTTAGGCAAGCACACGGATTGAATTTATATTACAGAAACAATGTTTCACACTTGTTTCAATGTTTTCACATTACTTCTTTTTATTCTACAAATGAAACATCTAGTTCAACTAAATGTAAACGAATAATACTTTAAATCATAAAAATAACTGCAAATAATACTGACAGCAAAAGAATAGAGGAGATATAATAACAGTAAAACTGGTCTAATGCTCGTCTATTTTCTCTTAGACTGTCTTAGATAAACGTTATTGTTCTGAACACATTATCCATTGCTTTCAATCAGCCACTGGCCTTTTCTAGGAGGAATTCCAGCCCTTTTCATCTATATGATTGGATGTTTTTCCATTTAGGGGAAAAAAAAAAAAAAAAAAAAAAAAGTACCCTAAGAAAATACTAAGTAATGATAGACATGGTTAGGTATCGCCCATTCCATACAGCTGCACCTAAATGAAAACCCGACAGCTTTACCCGGGCTCTACAGGGCTTTGGATTGTCTGGCTTTCCACCTTTGGGCAATCCTGGCCTCTCGAACACCGACTTGCAGGATCAGCCCTTCTGTGGCCCCCAGCAGTAACTCGTGTGATGCCCAGATACCACGCGCCGGTCACAGCCCCAGCCCGAGCAGTTTTCTCACCATTTACAAGACAACCAGTTAATTTGCTCTCGTCTGCAAACTACTCTCAAAGGCTTACTTAACATGCTTTTGTTATAAATATTAGACCTTGTTGTCTCAAACGACTAGTGCATTTCTATATACCTGGACATTGCAGAAATCCCACTGAGAGTTTAACCTGTAGCATGCTACTGTACAGCCTTAAAAATACATCAGAAAGCTCAGCACAGTAATAATTTGCGTCCCTAGAAAACCTGAGACTGATCTGAAATCCAAGCTCTTTCTCCAACCAAGGTACACCCTGGAAGCAGGGCAGGGTAGATCATTGCAATGAGCCTAGAAAGGGAAGAAAAAGCCAGGATTTTCCTCCAAAGACAGTAGCAAACTAGAGGAGCTGACCTCCTCTGCAGAGGGAACCGCTAGGCACACAGTGCAGCCAAGAGCTCCCTTTCCAAGCCTCTTGAATATCCTCCACGAAGCCAAATCTAGTGTTGACTCATATTCTTAAAGCCATTACTTGTGACATGAGAACTCATTGCATTTTTCTAACTTTTACTATGTGCCCTTTTCTATGGAAAAGAGGTTTAGTGACAAAACACCTCTCAGTTGTGGTCAGTCACTTACAGTGACGATGACGACCCGGGACAGTCACGGAGCGGGCGCATTCCCCAGGCTCCCCAGTGCCAGCCTCGGAAGGCACAAATAAATACAGTTCCACATGAAACCACCATATCTTGTCGTTTGGACTGAAAACGAGTCTCAGAACCCTGTCGAGACTGATCCTTTTCACATTACAGGCCCAAGAGACTTCCAGCTTTTCAACAAGGTCTGTTTTCCCACGACAACACTAAAAACAAATGGAAAGTGAAAAGGTCTGGCAGAAGATAAATTAAGGGTCCCACATAAATCACGCTAAGGTCTGGCAAAAGCTAAGCTAACCTCCACCCGTGGCGAGCTCCCAAGAGCATTTAGCGGAGCCGTCCCCGTCCCTGCCCGCTCCCCTGCCCACGCGCAGGACGCAGGACACAGCCAGGGCGTGGGGCAGACCCAGGCATGGAGCAGCCGGCCCAGGGCAACGCTGGAAGGTCTCCCAAATGCTCTACCTGAGCGACTAACACACACAGAATCCTCCTGAAAAGATCTCCTTGTCTGAGGTTGTACAGCTGCTCACAGCCTCACTTTGAGGGGTTTGGTCCAGGGGTATTTTCACCGTGTATTTGTCTCCATTGCTGAGCTAATGAGCTGAATGTGCCCAAGGACCAAACCAGGTCCGACCTTGACTCCTGCACAGAACGGCAATGCAGAGCAGTGTCTCCTCCCCTCCTCCTTGGAATAAGGCAGTGCTCTTCCCAGATCTGCACGGTGCACGGAAGAATCCCGGCACCCGGAGTCCCCTTTCCTGCACTGCCCCTGGCTGTGGCTGCCCGCCTCGCGCTGGCCCCAGGCGCCCGGGTGCTCCGGTGCAGCCTCTTTAGGAAGCTGGGCTTGTGTGACAGTGCTCCTTGGCAGAAGGTCCGCTCAGCTGTTCCGAACTCCCATGACAAAGCTCCCATTGTCAGCGGAGCGATCCACGCTCCCTGTTCCGCCTTACGGGACACGGGACAGCAGGCAGGGCCGGGCACCGCCGCCTTTCCCAAGGCCGGGAAGCCGGGCCGAGCACACGCCAGGCCACCTGCGGTGCCTTCTCTTGGCTTTAGCTCCTTCACCGGGGCGTTCCTCAGAACTGCATTGTTTGCTACGGCTCCCAAAGTTAAATAATTCAGCTTTAATTTCCTGCCATTCAGCCCGACACGGGTGGATTAAGCAAACGGCTCCGAATGCCTAGGAAAGAAGGGGGAGGCTTTGGCTTCAAACACCAAGCAGATGTTACATGGAACATGTGGGAACAATCTAAAATTTATAACAGTAAATTCTAGGGCCGCACAACCGCTCCCTGAAAGGGGGTTAAGGGAGGAGCACAGCGCGGCAGGGCGGGCAGCCCTCGGCCGCTCCGCAGGGACACCGCGGGGGGGAGGCAGCTTCGCGCACACACCTGAACACAGCCGCTTCCCAAAAACCTCTCCACGCTGGAAGCCTTCCGGGAGCTACCAGCCCGGGCGGCCGTTCTCCCCATCGCTAGACGCAGGAGCACGGAAGTGGGTTCCGGGATAAAGGGAAAGGGGAGGGAGCGCTCGGCTGCTTCTGGAGCTTTGGGTGGTCTTTTGGCTCTGCCTTTTCTTTCACTCCATTTGTTTGGGGAGGTTTTCCCGATGAGCGAGCACGGGATGAGTGGATGGATTCAATTATGGGGCCAGTTTCCACAAGTTTTCCCTGCAAAAGTTCCCACTGAAATCACAGGAGCTCTGCAGCAGAAACGCAGACTCTGCAGAGACTGAACAAAACCACTTCCCATCAGGTGCGAAGGACGTAAAAATGAGGAAAATAACAAGGCAAATGTAAATGGAAATATGCTGAAAACTTGCTAAATAATAACAAAAAACCTACATTCAAATAGTTGTGTTCTCTTGCAATGAAAATAAACCTGCAGAACGTAAGCAGAATCAACACAAATCATTCCTGCTTTGCGTATCAGCTGACACTCATTTAAAGGGTGTAAGAATATCTATTCTAACCTCAGCACTACATTTTAAAGAAACTTCCATCCTGGTGAGTTCTGAATCAAATTCACCTCACTATTCTTCATGTTTTACTTTATTTGTCCTGGTCTCTCACCATTTACTTCACTATAGTCACGAACTGTGGAGACCTGCCGCTAGAGTGCCCTTGCTTAGCACCAAAGCCAGCTTTTATTCCTGGGTACATTCCTAGGGATAGCAGACACCTTGCAGACACAGAACATCTCATTGCAGGCATCAAGCAAGAGGTGAGGGTTCTCCCTGGATCCCAAATAAAAGCCCAGCAAACAGTCTGCTTGATCAGTTTACTGCCATTAATCCATTCTTCTAAAGACAAGCTGGGGGGTTTGTTTCACTTTTTTTAACTGGTCACTAGGGAAGGAGGATTGGGAAGGTCTGCGTAACAAGCCTTCTGACCCAGGTAAAACTCATAGTGTTTACTAACTATGTGTTTTCAACAGCACCTGCTCCTTTTCAATGACCATTTCTACTTAAAATACGAAAACTGGATGGACTCCCTAGTGCCTCTTCACCAGCTTCCCGACACGGCAGGGAGGTTCTGGGAGGCCCATCCCATGGCTGCTGCGTGTGAACCTGACGGCACCACGAGCCCAGGCTGTGGGTCCCCAGCAGCCTTCCAGACACTCAGCACCGTGTTCCTGCAGGGTGACAGAGCTTGCAGGGAACGGGCAACGGGAAACACCCACACCGGGTGAGCGGGACTCTGGAAGCCATCAATTTTCCAGCTAATTCACAGCAGATTCACAATGATATCAGTTCAAAAGAATGCATGATGAAGCCCTGCAATTTTCTGCTTTTCCTGCAAATCCCACAAAAAAATCCAGGACACTTTCTGAAACATTTGGTCTTATCTGAATGGAAGGCCAGGGGGTTATGTCCATATAAGAAGAGGACAGCTGCTTGCGGGGAGCTCGTCTCTCTGGAGCGGTTCTCGTGCCTATGACCGAGAGCTGAGCTCTAACCCGGCGCTGCAGCGGCAGCCCTGCCGGCCCGTGCCAACGTGGGCACGGCGCGGATCCATCCCGCGGCTGTCATTAAGTCTCTGGTTGTAAATGCCTGCCTACAAAACGTAGCTGCTTCCAATGTTAGAAACAGAGCCCACGTCCCGCTCCCGGTTTGTGAGGGCAGTCACAGCCCTGGACTGCACTGACCCTTGGCTAACCTGCACAGCACACAGAACAGGGCACACAGAGGAAGCAGTTTCCTTTTCCCTCTTCTGAAGAATTGTTGCGAAAAAGCAACTGGTGGATGGTCTGGACAGGTCAAAGCCGCTGAGCGCGGCCTCAGGGCACTGCTCCCTGCTGTCCCGCGGCGCCGCGCTGGGGACGGGTCACACGCGCTGCCCGTTCGAGTCCTGCTCACCAGGAAGCTGCAGGCTGCACGTGTGGAGCTGCGTGTGCGGGGGGCTTGAAGAGCAGTCACAGATTGAAGCACTCACATTTTATGAAATTTTAATGAAGCTGCAAGCGTGAGTCACAGAGAATTTAGGGACGGCTCATGGTTACATAGCGCAACCTCTGCTCAACTCCTGACAACATCGTGCCCAGTTATTTGTGGTTTCACTCCAATCTTGCAAAATGAAGGTTCTTCCTGTTCTACACTCCGCCTTCCAGCTGAAAAAACTTTTCCTAATGTCCTGGTTGAAGTTCCCAAGCTACAAGCTGGGGTGGCCATGCCTGACTCACCATCTGCTGCTTCCCCGAAGAGTTTCCATCCATCGTCTTGCTAACTCCATGGTGCTCAGACCGCGACTGCAGCAGCCCGGGGCCTCCCCTCGGCCAGAGGGACAAGCCTGGCTCCCATGTGCTCTCCTCAAGGGCCTCTCGCCACCTTGCACCCCTCCTTGGGACCTGCTCCAGCTCCTCCTTCCCCAGGGCTCCAAGGCTGGACACGGCCTTCCAGGAAAGGCCTCTCCTGTGCCACTGGAGGGGGATGGCAACTCCCTTTGCTCCAAGGATCTCACTCCTCCTAGCACAGCCCAGCATGTCGCTTGCTTTGCCACAATGAATCTCAACTTGTGAATAACCAGATTCAGAGTTTTGATTCACACACACTCGCACACAAGTGTCTGCAAGACCCCCTGTATTATCTCAGATCAAGGTGACATTTGTTACACTGAGGGACCAAGTGAAATCTCCCTGAGGATGCTGGGTGCAAGAAACTGCCTTTATCACAGAGTTAAGGTCTTTGGAAAGGATGGAAAAGATTTGCTGGAATAGAGGTTCAAATGCAGGAGCCTGTTGCCATAAAGTACCTAAGGAAGAGGGATAAGAAGCAGCCTAGCGATGTTACAGAGACGAGCAGAAAGAAATGGAGAAGCAGAGGAGCCAGGAAGATACTCACAGACTGAGTCTGGGAGAAAGGAAAGAGGAAGCAGCAGTGCAGGTTACGGGCAGGGACCGGCCCACTGCCCCCAAACTGCCTCCTCTTGCTTCACTGCCGGCGCGCGCGGGAAACGGAGGGCACAGACACTGCCCGAGAGCAACGGAACGGCACCAAAGAGCTGGGACCAAACCACCAGCTTCATCATTCCCCCACCCCAGGAGGAGCAGCCTACAGGGCCCCGAATAGGGCTGAGCAGATGTGGCCAAAGGGGTAAAAATATCTAAAATTTCTTAGCATATTAATGGCATAGCAAATAAGGGTAGATATCCAAAACATTCTCAGGTGAATTTTTTGAAAATCCTCAGTAGAGAAGCTGTAAGATAAATATGAAATATATATAACAAAAAAAAAGTTCAAGACTGAAATCAAACCTACCTCACTATATGCTTTTTTAGGAGACCAAAGAAATGAACCAAATACTTGAAGGTACAAAACAGAAATAGGTTTTTGTTTTGTTTTTATATAACATTTCAAGTACTAGACCCTTTAAGAGAAGCTACTTTTTGTACACACCAGAAAGTATCTCTTTCTATTTGAGAGGCCACATTAGTGGCTCCCACCAAGGCTGTCTGGAAAGGGCCCCAAAAGGAATCCAGCGCTGGAGATCAGTGTCCCGCTGCAGACGTGCACAAGGGCATCAGGAAGTCTCTGAATCCCTGAAAGCTGCCAGAAATGGAGAGGATGTGCCAGAAAAAAAACAGAGAAAAGAGAAATAAGGAAAGGGAGCGCCCGCTCCTTATCTCGCAGAGCACGAGCCGCTGCCCTCTGCCAGCCTGCGCTCGCCGGCCTCTGCTCCGAGCTGCTTCGTTCCTGTTCTTACACAAACAGGCGCAGAATCGCCAGCAAACACCCGGCTCCCAGCTCTGCTCAGCAGCACAAATCTAGATCCCTGGGGGCGCCCGCAGGAGAGCAGCCCGGGCACTGCCCACGTCCTGCCAACCGCCTCGGGCTCCTTCCCGCCGCCTGCGGAAGTGCCTCCGGAGGCGCTGATGTCAACTTGGCCCCTGGTACTGCAGGGAGCAGGGGACACCGCAGGGAGCAGGGGACACCGCAGGGAGCAGGGGACACCGCAGGGAGCAGGGGACACCGCAGGGAGCAGGGGACACCGCAGGGAGCAGGGATTTAAGGGTCCTTCAGCTTGAGTTCTTCTGGACGCACTCCTGCCTTTTCAAGCTCAAGGAAGGAAGAATTATTCCTACATAACAACCTCTATATATCAAATGTGATTAGAAATTCAATAATTTACCTGTCAGATAGGAAAACTGTGGGTAAGAAAATAGAGCTTCTGACCATAATTCTCCATAGAGATGCCTTTTTTTTTTTTTTTTTTTATTTTTCCCTGCCACGGTTTAGGCCATCATCTATTTCACTTGACGGAACAAAACTAATACTTATTTCCTTTAACGCAGACTCCTGCTTTTCCCAAAGTAGAAGCCAAGAGGAGTCCTTCTACTATGACTAAACCATATCATAACCTAACGTTTCGTAATCTAACGTTTCCCAGGCACTAGCTGGAGAGGACTATAAAGCAGCTCTTCCCACCGCATGGACGTCTTGCCTCTTCCAGCTCCAGCCGCCCCTGGAAGGTGCTAATGAGCCACTGCTGTCTGCTCCACTTGCTGCGTCCTGTTCAGAGAGCAGCGCTGCCCTCGCCAGCTCCCACCCAACCCGTTCCCAGCTGGAACCCATAAAAGTACCTCACAGTACTTGTGGTGTGAAGAGCAGGTATTTGCACTGCAGCCTACTGGAGGAAACTGCAGGAAACTGCTCCCTCCTTGGCATTTTCAAAGCAGACCTCTTCAAAGTGGTCTTTAAGTGTCATTAAAGACACTTGATATACATGAAAATACCGCTCCTGCTTCCCACGAAGAGCGTTAACACTGCCTGCTCCAGCTAGCCGCTACTCCCACAGCTGCCTGCGTTTTTCAATCAACTCTCATTAGTCTTATTATGTCAGGAGACCACTGCAAAGTTTATATTTAGCAATCTCAATTGACTAGGCAGCAGCAGCATCAAAAGATTTAAAAGAGCAGACTTCATGTCGTGCACGCAGCCAGCAATTGAGATGCCTACAGAGGTAAACTGGTAACTATAAATGGGCAAGAGAAAAACCCCAACGGCTGAAAAATTATGTTGTGTCCGTAATTACGTGAACAAAAGGATTAGATGGGCAATAAAAAGGGAAGGAGGGATGCTAGCTCCCATCTCGCAGCAAGATGTATTCCCGAAGCTGCTCTGCTGCTCCTGCCGCCGAGGACAGAGGCAAAGCCACAGGCACCGTCGCGCCAGGCGGCCGCCCAGCCGGCCGCGCTCGGGCAGTTCCCAACGTGCGTCCTCGAGCCAAGCGGTGACACACGGGGCTGAGCGGAGTGAAACCAGTACTCACAGCCTCTGCTTCGGCAAGACCCAAGCCACTAAGACCCGTTTGACACAGTCCCAGGCAGCTGGGGAACCGAGTAACGCCTCCTTCTAGCTTTGGCAGCGACTCTCGCACACAGCCTGGTGCAGTAACTTACACTTCAGCAAAATACACAAACCAAGGGGCTTCAAGATGGTGAGTGGAGAAATGAAAATCCTTTCAAAACGCGTACACTGCAAAGCCTGAGGCTTTCTTCCATTTGAAACATTGAAATATTTCAGTAGGGAACCAAAAAAGGGTTAATAACTTCAAAATAGTTTGTGGGGAAAATATTAAAAAAAAAAAAAAAAGGAAATTCCAGTCAGAATTAGTGTCCTACACATTAATTTTTATGTTGTGTAAACTCACCAGCTGGCAATGATTTTCACTAAGATTCAAATGAGGTAAAAAAAAATTTTTTTTTCCCCTCCTAATTTATTTTAATAGAGTGACAAGCTAGCGCTACGTTTGATGCTTGTATCCTGAAGAAAATACTGTTCTCCGTTTCAAAAAGAACATTTTGATCATCACCGGGTTAGCCAGCTTTACTCCCCGAACAGCAGTGAGTGCCATACAGAAGGACCCACATCTGCATATGGATTGCTGTAGAAGGTCACTTATCAGTTTAGGAAGACGGGGGACACTAAAAAGGCCTGTCCCAACAGTCCACTGCCTGGCAAAATCCCTCTGGATATCCATGTCAAACACCTCATTGCTCCTTAACAACTGCTTCACTGCAGAGTGACTGCTATATTTTATTGCTAACATATAAATATATAAGAAGTCGGCTTGCTTCGGTGATATTTTAGCAGTTTGTTAATGTTTTGCGATCGGGATCCAAACACGCAGTATGAGTTTCACACACCACGCTGTGCTCGTGTCTCCTCCCCACGACACGGACTGTTCCTATTCCGCATCCCGCGCCGTTTGAACAGGAGCCCTGACCCGGGCAGAGCGCGGAGCGGCCGCCAGAGGAGCGGGGAGCAGCGGTCACCGTGACCCTCGGCGCGGCGCTGCCCGCCGAGACGCTGCAGGGCGCGCAGCCCAGCCAGCCACCCGGATACCTTCCCCGAGCTCACTACACACACTCCGTCCCCAATTCCTCTTCTCTGCAAACACGCTCCAGAGACGAGGGGAGTGAGCAGGAGAGCTAACGGCGCGGGGCACTTCAGGCCCGTGCAGGGCAGGAGCACTCCTGCACGCAGTGCAGCGGTTCAGCTCTCTCCACAAACATACACGAGGCAGCTTCCAAATCATCCCCTTGAAGAGGGCAGTGAAAACGAGCACTTACAGCCGTTCGTTTGGATGACAGAAACATAGAGGGCAGCTCGCAGATACCTCTGCTGCAAGCGCTTCTGCTGGAAAACTCCTGATGAAGCTGCACGCACTGAGGAGGCTCGTGCTGAGTTACCCCCGTCTTCAGGCCTTTCTTCCACAAGTGGAGCCTTTTCTTTCAGTTATGTTACATGGAAGTGAAAAATGGTTTCAGTTCAACAGAGCCCAGTCACTTTTGCATCAAACTCAGAAACCTCTCGCTGCTCATGGTAATGGACCAGTGTCCAACGGCAGCCTGGGAAGGACCCTGGGCTTTGAGAGGAACATTTGGGGGTGCACCCGTTACCTCGTCCTTGCTTTGCAGCCTTCTGGAGAGGGCAAGAGGCCTCCTGGCTGGGAGCCAGATCCTGCTGTTCGGAGCCCGCACCAAGGGAGGAGGAGGAGGAGGAGGCTGCTCACTGCTCGGAGGCCGGGCTCCTTGCAGCCTCTGACACTCAGGCATGAGGTGGGGATTTGGCTTCGTCGCTGCAAGAACTAGAGCATGCAGCTTCCTAAACCAGAAACATGGAATAGAAACCTCAAAAATGTAAAACAAAATGCACCAGCGACACTGATACAGATGTAACCCCACAAGATTTAGGCACTAGACAACAATTTTCAGGAGAAGCACCAAGGGCTGTTCCCTTGGTACATGCCCCGGCAACCACCGGCTCCGCTCCTGGTGCCGGATGGGCTGCGAGGGGCAGGACGAACACATGGTCCGAGATGCAGTGCAAGATACGCAGACCTAACACTGAAAAACGGGCCGCTGTCAACCGCCGAGCAGTAACGGTGGAGTGTGAAGATGGAGCAGTGGCTCCAGGACAGCCCCTTCCCGCTCCCCTTCGAGGGGTGACTCGTGGGGCCCGGGCAGCAGGGCTGCTGGTTGCACTGCTCCGGCCCTGCTCATCCCGAGGCACTCGCGTGACGCCCAACCCAGCCAGCGCGCCGCGCGGCGAATACCGAGCAAGAGAAGACCAACCTTTGGAAGGCAAGCACAACCGCCTGCTGTCGAGCTCTGTCGCCATGCTCTAGCTGAAGAAGGGAATTAAATTCAGATTTGGGAGGAGATAGGACAGAAAGCCATACAGAGATACAGTCTTTAATGCTTTGGTTTAAGATATGTGGTTCAGTCAGAGGGAGAAACATCAGTTCATTCTAAAATCATTTAATTAAGAAAAGATAAAATTAAATCACTGCCTTAATATGCCCACATGTTCTGAAGAAAGCAATTTATGTCATTATGTAGACTGAAATTTGTGGCAAATTAAATTTATACAGAAAATACCATATTTTTTAATACAACTCATCTGGAGAAGGGGCTGATAAATCAAGTATACAAGCTTTGAACCGTATAAGCAATATGATAGCAAATCATTTTTCATATCATGAAATGTAGATAGAAATCCCTGGTCAGCCTTTATCTAGGATTGCATATGCAATGCTGGCTACTTTCATTCTTGCAAATATTAGTTCTGAAAGGAACTGATAGGAAGGAATGACTAGTGAACTGAAAGAAATGACCAAGAGAGTAGAAAAGCTCCTAAACAAGGATTTTGAGAAGCCTGGAATTTTTTATCTTAGACAACAGAAACATCACAAGAAAAAAAACAACACACTGAGCAATCTAAAAATGGAAACAGCGACTAAAACCATCTTTTGCTGGTCTTCTAACAAAAGACAGCAACTCTCCATGGAGTTAAAAGGTGGGAAAGACTGAGAAAGGAGATGTGTTTCCCCAAAGTACGTAATTACACCACGGGACGCAGTGTTTACAGGAACTACTGAAGCAAACAAGTTTACAAGACTGGAGACGGAGAACTCTAATTATAGCTCTGGAGAGTAATGACAACCGCACTGTGTAATGATATTAAAGTGCACATTTCAAAGCTCAAAAGATTCTCTTATCAGGATCAAGGTCCTCCTAGATGAGGATGAGATACACGAGGCAGATGCATTGCCCTGTAATTGCCGTTCCAGGTTCTTCCCTTGTGCCACGCAGCACTTTCCCGTGCTGCAGACGGGGCCCGAGTCAGACAGACTGCAGCCAGCGCTCCAGCGGACGCGGCTCCACCAGCGCCGAGCTCGGAGGCGGCTTCCTGCACCTCGGTGCACCCGCCCTGCAACTCCAAAACACAACCCGAGGCTGGCAAGCTATCCGACATACCCAGCAAGGACGGCACAACCCATTCACAGGAGCTAATCCTACGGTTCTGAAATGTGCCTGTTCCGAGAAGGGAACTACAGCAGCCTGTCCCGAAGCACTACCCAGCATGTACCACCCACCAGTCATTCTTCACCTGGCAGAAAAGACAAAAAAGTCAAGACATATCTCAATACAAACAGAATGAAAAAGCATACTTGAGAGGTAGTGATTTCTGCATTGAGGTTATTTTATTCTGACTCTTTTTTTCTTCTGAAAAGTACATGTAAAATATGCTTATATATTCCTCTTCCTCAGTTAGGTAGCATGTTCATTTTTAAAATTGAAGATTCAATAGGGAAAAATAAATAACAACTGATCTAGTTGCCTTATGACTTACCACTACTTGTGCCTATTTATTAAAAAAGAAGAAAAAAGACATTTCTACCTAGAATATGTAAGTAAATAACAAAACACAGAATATTCTAAAACGATTTTTAACATTTTTGAATCCTAATGTAACTTCAGTCTTAATCAAAGCACACAGTTGTGTATTTAGACTAAATCCATCCCTGTGAAGGGCCTAGGGAGACCCTTACATGCTACTTTGATCCTCAAAATAAGTCTACAAAGAAAAATCTTGTTGGATACGTCACTGAATGATACCTCTGGTGTTCTACTTTTCAGTCTCACCTCCAGTATTATCACTGCAACTGTAGGATTAATGAAATTTGTTCATCACGACTAGCAGTAAGTACTATTCTTAAATTTGAAATTACATACTGTGCATTAGACAGCACGGTAATTACTTTGATGCCACTTTGATGACTCATTATGATGCCTGGAACAGCACAACTTCTATATGCTCCAAATGCCTCTAAAATGTCTTTGAGCCAGCATTATAAACGCCACACTGCTTTATAAAGAACACAACTTCAAGCAATACTAACGTAAAAACCATAACAGCCTTTTTCTAACAGGTTGATGTGTCAACAAAGCTGAAAACATAATTGTGTTATCACTATTCTTACAGTTTTCAAGAGAGCTTTCTAGATTCTTGAGAAAGTATTGAGACCAAATCATTAAATAGACTCAAGTTCAAACAGTCTGAGAGAAAACAGACCGGCTTTGTCCGATACCACTTTCATTTCCCGTGAGTGTTTTGCACAGCAATCGCAGAGCCTTCTCCCCAACACCTGTATCTACCATTGACAGGTAACAGCATTAACTGTATTACTACCATCTTCACTACTGTCCTCCTTCACTTTGTGTTCTTCCTGACCACGCAATATGCATTTCTTTACCAGCCTTATTTGAGCTGTTTAGCATTCTCACAATAACAACTAGAGACACTTAAAAAATGCATTTCATTTTACTTGGAATTTGGTTTGAAGCACCAAAAATCCCTTACCTAATGTTTCCTTTTGTAGTTCCCGACACCTATTTTGTAGCTCATTCCCTTGTTGAAGTGAAGCTTGAAGCTGTTGTGTTTTCAGCTCAACTGTATCAGCCACCAAAGTGAGATGTTTCACCTTTTCTTGGAGGGACTCATTCTCTCTCTGGGATTTTGATAGTCTTTGATTCAGTCTGCATATTTCTGAGGAGAAAAAACATATAGATGGTTTTCAAACTTCCTTTCTCTGGTATCTTACCTGATTTACGACCTCAGCACTTCAGCAGTCTGTAGCTTTAATTAGGGCGCGGGCCATGAGGGGCCATTTACATCCCCACTCCTGCTCAGACCTGAGGGCCAGCAGAACCACAACGTGCAACACCTCTTGTATAACTTGTTCTTCGCACCAAGGAGCAATAAGGCCATTTTTATTCCAAGTAATAACAGGCAATTTCTCTAAGATCTCAAAACCAAAATAAAGCACATGCATGTCTGCCAAATGAGAGCAGCTGACAAATACCTGAATCCAATATCTTAATAAGATACACAAACAACTAATGACATGCAAAAAACAACTGCAAATCCCACTGAAATTAAATTGGGGAAGATTTCACAGTACTTCACTGCAGACATTAAGGAAGCCAGCCCCGGTAAGCATAATATAAAACTTAAAACACTTTAGGCATGTATATTAATGTGTTTTTCTCTTTTCATTACTCAGGGTGACTACCGCTGTTAAAGTAATCAACGTACATCTTCAAAACATGAATGACTGACCTTTTTAATCTCTCATTCATTAACTCTTCAATTTAGAAGCTCAGCAATTCCAAGGAAGCTTCCTGAGCAGTCTCTATTGCAAGGCAAATAAGCCACTAAAGGGTGGGGTATAATGAGCCTCCTCCTACATTTTCACAGGTTTTCCTGAACTTAAGTTATCCTTAATGACTGTAGTTAACCTTTTCAAAAGCAGTTGCAATTGGTTTCTATTTCTTTTCCCCTCTTGAAGCCCTAGATGTTCGGATGTCCAAAGAAGTTATGCCACTTTGAGTTTTACTAGTAATTACAACGTTCAAGTTAGGAGTAGCCTAATTGAACTTTTAAATCATCACTTACATGGTAGTTTTTATTTTCTGCCCACAGACAAATTTTCATTTTATTGCTGTAGTATAAATATTTTCATTAACTACAACATTCCTACCTACATTTAAATAAATTTGTTCTACTAGCTGATGTAAATACTGAAAGATTTAAAATTCTTACACTTGTTTCTACTTGACATTAATTAACAGAGAATAAAGAATGTACATACACAAGGCTGTGGGAGATGTACAACACACATAATGGAGATTAGAATAACAATTGCTAAGAATTTGAGATAGAATAATTTTCTTTGCTGGATCTGCATTTTTGTGTCTTCTATGGGATTCCATGTATTTTAAGGTCAAGGATAAAGTGAAAATTATTAATAAATGAATTGCGATATTCCATAAATAAGTGAACATCTGCAAGACCAATTGTATTGGAGTGAAACAACTGCATAAACAAAGCCCATGTTCTACATGCATCAATGATAAATAGTGTTTATTTGGGGGATAAATGTTTAAAAGAATCTGAAAACACTATTTAAGAAGTCTTAAAATATTATGACTCTTAGAAAATGCCTTCAGAAATTTATCTATTTATCTAGAACTAGGCAGGGAATAAGCACGGGAAGAGATTAATTCTTGGGGACATTAACACTTTTTGCATTCAGTCTGAGCAGGAGATGAAGTCATGCACCAAGTGCAAGATACTGACACTGACTTCTACATGATGTGCTCTGGGTTCTCTGCTCAGAACACGCCAGACTCGCTGTTCAGATTCAACACCCTGTCTCTGTGGGTGATGTCTGCCCGCTCCCTCCCACAGCAGAACTGCCCCATTTATTTATTCCTATTGTGAAAAAGAACAAATATGGAAAACCTTAAAAAGCACCTCTTTTTTACTGGAAGAATGGGCTACGGGAAGCTATTATGGGGGAGATTTTATTTAAAATAACTTATTTCAATCACTTTTTCTCCAAGACACTCTATGTATGCAAGTTGCTCTTGAGCAATGTATCAGCAAGGGAGTTCCCAGGGTTTCACCAGCAGAGTAATTTGGGAGTGGTGTTGCCTAATATGCCCTGATGTTTTCTCACAAGGACCTAAAAGGTGACATCAGCTCACCTGCTTCTTTTCTGCCTTAATAACTTAGAATAAATAAATGAAGAAAATAAAAAAGCTCCAGGGCAACTAGCAGCTCAACAGAACACCCTGAAGAGCTACAAGGGAAGGAACTTGCATAGGAACATTACGTCAGAAGCCCAGGAAGGCTGCAAAAGTCAACCCACTTCTCAGCAAAACTGGTCTCTTAGCTGAGGCACAGAGACACTGGGACTCAGGGAGAAAGCGGCGCTTTCGAGTGCAGCTGGCAGCGAGGGCTGGACGCGGCCTTGCAGGGGCGGCAGCGAGGGGAAGGCTGCGGGCGCCGGCAGGAAGGCGGCTGCGGGCCAGGGAGACATCCCCATCCCGCTGCTCCGTGCCAATTCCCAGGCCAAGGCCTCTCGGCCAAGCACACGCACATCCTTGGTTGTTGCTCAGGCCCACACTCAGAGGGCGGCTGGAAACACGGAAGGTGTTTTTAGGTTTGACAACCTAAAAGGGGTAATTTCCCCTTCTAATTTTACTGAATTATCAGAATTTATTCCAGCTTGTCCAGAGGAGTGGCAGATGACGATTTACCTGCCAAAGCTTCTTTGCTAACTGCCTTTATTTGTAGAAAAATTTCTTCCTTCAGGGCAGCCCAGTTTTCTAGGTTACTAGAGACAACTTCTTTAATGCTGTCTAGTTCGCTTCTAATAAAAGGAAATAATGACAGAGCCTTGTTGAGAGTTGAGCAATGGTGTTCCAATGTATTTCTGCAAGACACAAAAAGCAGACACACATTCGTAAGAGCAAACAGACATGCAACAATCAGTAATATAAATTTGGCAACTACTTCTCTGTTACATTTTGACATACAGTTACAAGAATTCAGTATATGGAATATGCTTAATATCAAGTATATTTGTTCTAGATTTCTTTTAAATGTTTGATTTAAAACTTACACATACAACTAAAATTGTACAGACAACTGTATGATTACATTTTACTGCTTGAGAAGTGACAGCAACACAGTTTGCATGCGTATTATTAATGACGCTAGTAAACAACAGTAATATTTGTCAGTTATGGTTAGCTAATACTACAGCACCTTACCATATTCTGCAAAACAAGGAAAACCCAGCAGTTGTACACCCTGAAAGAGAGAAGTGCTCTTACCTGAGCGCTTGCGACTGCTGATACACAGCTTCCTTCTCTTCTTGGGAAGATTGCAAGCCTTCCTTCACATTTTGCACTTCATCCTGTTTGTTTTGCAGTTCCATTGTAAGCTTTTTTATTCTAGAAGTAAATAAAATAATGACAAAAGTATTATTGCACTACCAATCTCTCTTGTTGCCTTGACTTTAAAGTAAAAACTTAATAAAAGTAGTAAGGATGATGACTGCCTTTATTTCAGCCTGAATTAACAGACCTTCAAATGGAAGTCTCTAATCTCCAGCAACCTCTATGAGACACTTTGTAGTAAATCTCTCAGAATAACACTCAGAATGTGTTTGGAGAGCAATATGGACATGTATGTGCAGTATCAGGTTGCAAGTGATATATAAATAAAAGAATAATATAAATAAAAGAATCCAGGCTGCATAGGCTCCAAATAAATCCACAAGTTCCTGCACTTGGAGGGGAACAGAGAGCTCTCCCAAGCTGATGGAGAAGTTGTCTCAGGGCAGCACATAGGGAAAGCTAAATATGTGGTCATGCTCCCCCTAGTTTTCCCCCAGCCTCTTCATTCAGAGGGTTCATTTATTTGTGAAGTCCAGACACTTGCAAAAAAAACAAAGGAACAAATCCAAGTTAGTCACGAATCCAAATTAGTCATTTTCCCTTTCTCTTTACGCTCAGTTTCAAATTCCTGTTCCTGAGCACGGAGCAACCCTTGTTCTAAAGAGCTGAAGGACAAAGTCCCTGCCGCCTGCCCCAAACCCCATGTCCCGAGCGCGCTCAGACCGTAGGCGAGCACGTCAAAGGGGGAAGAAGCACCCGAGCACCAAGGGTCTCGTTTCATTAAAGCTGCTCCCCAACTAAGCACCGTGCAAATGACTTTAGGTATTGACTCCTTATCAGTAGGAAACAAATATTTGAATCCGCAAATATTTTACTAAGCTGGAGGGTGGTGGAAGCATTTGCTTCAAATCTAAAAGTAAAAGGAAACACTAACAGTTTAGATGGTTTAGTAAGACGGTTTAGAGCAAAAATAATTAATGTTTTACCTAATGGACTGTCTATAATGCACTTGCAGCAAAAGGCAAGCTTTAAAAATAACAGGCCGGATTAAAAAAAAGTTGGATGTGCACAGCTCTGTCAAAACCAATTTTTGTGTCTTGAGATCTCATAGAACTGATTTAAAAAAAAAAAAAAAAACAAACCTGCACTGACTGCATAGAAGAACAGAATCAGATCAATACTTCTGACTAATAGAGGGATGGCAAACATCTCCAGAATCTTGTAAATTCAATCTTCTTTTGTAGGCAATATATTGCGTTAACTAACCTCAAGGAACAAACGCAGTGATTGTCAAAGACCAACAAATCAAAGCTTCTGGAACCATGGATGCTAATTTTCTATTCTTATTCATTCCAGGATGGGCAGCATTTCAAGATCTTTCTGTGTAAAGCTCACAAGTACAGACATTTTCTTTCTCTTGCTATTGGGTTTGATATAACAGTAATCACGCAATTGTGTTCACAGAAGGGCATTATCAATGTCTTCCGGGCAGTCACATATAAAGGAAGAGGTGGACAAGTCAAGACAGTCGCATTCTGTCCACTGCTGTCACCATAAAAAAGGAGCAAAACAGACATGTTATTTTGGTGACATTTAACACAAAGGAAAGAAGTTCAATGGATCGTTAAACAGGGGAATTAAAGCAGAATCGTGAGAACACAGTGATCGTGTCCTCAGCCCTATATTTCACGCGAACTGTGAAAATTAACGCCCTGTCTTTGCAGCCAGAACACTTTCTTAGCAAACATAGGAGGAAGCCTGCAGCGTGGGAGATGAACTATAATACGTTAACAACTAGTGCTGACAACGACAAGAATAGCACGAGAAAATGAAGTAGCCGCCGAGAGGGATTCTTGCCAGCAAACAAATACACTCATTGTCCCGAAGTACTGACAAGAGCAATTACCACGTTTGCTCAAATACAAGATGTCGCATTTCACAGCAGCTCAAAATCTGAGAACAATAGCTACATCTTTACATACCAGAGAATCTACAGCCCCTTTAAGTGTCCCAGGAGGACCCATTTTATCCTGCAGCCAGTTACCTGAGGTCGGCAGAGAGTGTGCACATGGAGAAAGCTGGAGAATACAGTCAATGGGGGTGAGGATGGGGGAAACATATATATCTTTCCCTACAGCAATTTCAGCTTCATGAAACTGTAGGACCTGCTCAAGGCCAATTCCATTTGCTCTTCTTCATTTCTGCACGTCTCACTTTTTGAATTAGTATGCATCCCTTGTACACTGTTTTTAGACAGCTGAAGTTAAAAAATAAAGTAGAATTAGACACAAAGAGCCAGAAAAAAAATGTAGGACTTAGTATGTGCTTATCCTCCAGCAAGGAGAAAGAAGAAAAAAAGAAACAAGAGAGAAACCATGCAGACATTTCCGCGTGCTGGGAAGCGATCCGTGCAACCACACGGACTCGCCAAACGCCGCACGCCTCGGACACCTCTCGCCAGGTTACCACACCTCCCGGTCCCTCGCAATCTGCTCCTCAAAGCAGAGCTCACCTGAGACGCGCAGGGAACCGTGGGGGCGCAGGGGAGAACACCCATTTCCCACCTCACGGGTTAATTTCTCTGCAGGTGGCGAATGACGCCCCCACCTCGGTCAGAGCACGCTCGAGCGTCAGTCCCGCAGCGGTGACAATGCTTTGCTAATTACTCACGCTTTCTAAAAGAGTGAGGAGATGTGCAAGTCTCCCAAGTCGCCCACGTCTGATAGCGTGTACTGAGAAGAACTGAGCACATACCCTAGAGTGTATCTGAAACTGCTCTAAATTATTCATTTCTTCACATAGCTGCTTATGCTTGCCAGTAAGAAACTGCGTCTGGAAACACCGCTGGCATTTTAAACAGATCTTTCATACCCTACTCTTACCAACGCTAAGTTTTTCTGTGGGGAAGGTAAGCGGGTGGAAAGCGGGTCAACACCTTCCCCCTGCTACTGATGCCAAAAAATCCCACAGCCAAAGCTCTCTAACAGGTATCAACAGCTGGAAGCACTACAGGAAAACAGAGAAATCCAGAGGTGCAAGGCAAGGAGGAGAGTCTGCGTGGGGCAATTTAACACTGTTTAGACGTCTAGCCAGGTGAACATCTTTCTAAACTCCATCAGCTAAATTAAAATAAGATATTGCAACAACTTATCAGGTTAGATAGTCTACAAAGGCATGGAAAATGCTAGGGATTTTTGAAGGATTGATTGAATTTAAACATGAACCTTCAAAAAGACATAAATATTTAAGTTGTAGTACGGATGTAATCAAAACACAGTTTAGTTATACTAATAATGCATGATAATATCTTACATATATTCTTACACACAGAAAATAAAAGATATATTCTCAATAGTTATCAAGGAAAGTTGTTTATACAATTTCCTCTAACCTAAACATAAGCAAAATATCAAATACTTTATAATAAACACCTATGTATCTACACCAATTGCCATGTTACAGAGTACTTTTCTAAGGCTTGACTACTGGCCTGGCCAAGCACATGGATTCCAAAGAAAATAAACTACATGGTTTGCAATATTTCTAATATGGAAAGTATTTCCATCTTTGCTTCTCAGAAAGACCAAAAATTTGTGAAAAATGATACGGGCTGCTAGTCAGGAAGATATCTATTTATGACATGTTTTGTATTGGTGGAATAAATTGTACTCAAGCTCTGTTCCCAAAATTCTTCTGTCAAACATCTGGTACAGATCAGCAGTACACAGCACAGGGAGATTGAGCAATCTATGCGAATATCTTCTCAGTGCCCCAGGGAATCAGAATCAGTAGCTGGACCAAACGAGCTATTATAAATAGTGCTTTCTACCTAATCAAAGAGATTTTATAGAAAGAAAGAGACATGATTTATCTGTACTAGTCAAGTTCAGAGCTAGATAAGGCAGAAAGCAAATCATTCAAAATATTGCATGTTTTCCTTAAAAAGCAGTCTGAGGGCAGACTACAACCAACAGTATTAAACACATACAAAGCATTTGGATCTAGTGCAGTCAGTTTTCACATTCTGAAGTTATTTACTGTTTATCTGACTGTGCTACAAAGAGATGGCATCTGGTCATATCAGCTTAATGCATGGAGAAGAATTTAATCCATTGGACATATTAGATCAGTGCCTCTGAAGAATGCTACAAGCTAAATATCTGCCAACCATATCAAAGCACAATTAATGTCAAAATACCCACTATCTTCAGGTTAAGAGAATGTTTATAAGTGTGGAAAAAAGGGAAAGAAAAGTGTGGTGGTTTTTTTCTTTAGTGCTGCAGTCTAGGTTAGATTGCTTCAATTAGCAATACAGCAAAATGGAAATGATATAAAACATATAAGCAGATGCAGTACCAGCAGACTACCCGGTTATTTTCATCCATCTAACATGAAAAGCTTGTAATAGCCTAGAAAAGGAGAGGTTAGGTCTTTATGTCATTGCTCACCGCATCCAATTTTAGATCCTAGCAATTTTGATGCTAGCTCTACTTTATCACTACTTATTCATCAGAAATATCCTGCTACAAGTTTAGGCCTCACCAAATCACATACGCGGTCACTTTCCTAAACAATCACATTATAATAAAGTTATTTTAAGTAAATTCATCACCAAGGCATTTTCTATGGCATCAGATGTCATCAATGTAGTAAGGAACTAAAACTCAAGGCGTAAAACCCACGAACCTCTCCCAAAAACCAAACGCACAAATATGGAAAGGCAGAGTTCCCACAAGCCAAGATGTGAGGTTTACTTTACTTTTAATACTTTGTTATTTATAGATAAAATCTCCCACATCTACACACATTGCTCATGAGCATACAGCTTGTGATAGTCGCTAACGCAAAACTCCTTCTCATCAAATTCGTAAAAGTTTTGGAATTACATTTAAAGGCCTCTGGGACATACATCTCAGTAAGCGCTATCTATATGCCTGTTTAGGTGTACATTATAAAAACTCAATCAAAAAAATCATTGTTGCTGCTGATGACAACTAAAATCTTATAAAGTATAACCGTGGTGCTGAGCTTGCCATATCACAGCATCCATGCAGATGGCTCTTGGGGTTGTTGAGGAATTAAAGTGATTTCAACATGGAGTGGGTATTTTCCCACAAAATACAGTGTCCAACCTAAGAAAAAGGTTTGAAGAGCTACGTTGTCCCCGTGCAGTCTCCTGCATGGTGCTCAGTTTCCCCTGTTTTGGCTAAGTCTCACAGCTGGTTTCCTCGCACGCTAAAGCTCCGGGCGGCTTCCAAGGTTAACCACAGGTACAAGCAATAGCATTCGCCTAACCTTAAGGGAACACAGAAATGAAATAGGCTCATCTAGCAGGAAAGGTTCAATCTCTCAGCCTTCCAAAGATGAAAAGAAGACACATTTGGCTGCTAATAAAAAACTACATCTTGTGAGGAAACACTTGCCAACCGCGCAGGAACCAGGAGAACAAGGAGATGTTGATTAGTTGGTTTATGCCAAAGGCACCAGGTAACAAGAGAAGTCTGGGATGGGAGAGAGCAGATAAGGAATATTCAGACAAGCTCTTAGCAAGGCACAATAGCTGATTTATGGCCTCGGTGAAAGCCCCCTCAAAGTATTCCTCTGCATTTCAGCAGGTTTTAAATCAAGGCAAACCTGGGGGGAAAACGTAGAGATAAAAGCTTCATTATCTGCTGGCGCCTTCCTACAAAGCCAGCTAAATGCACCTTTTAGTCTACCCTGGCAAGTGACTCTCAACATGGCGCTGCTGCCACTGCGCAGGCAACTTATCCTTTATCTTGTGTTGTCCCTGCAACTGCCACCCAGGGCCGCTGAAACAGCGAGGAGCTCCTCAAAAATTGACCTAAACCAAAGCAAACGTGGAAAAAATGAGGGTGGAAGGCTCAGCTCATACTCAAGGCACAAAATGGAAAAAAAAAAAGTTTAATTATATGAGTAGGGGCATCCACTGTATATATAAGGACATTGTTCAACTTGGTGAAAACTGCATTTTAGAGTGAGGATTATTAGAAATACTATCAAAAAAAAGTCTATTTCCAATAGTTGTTATGTTCAATCTTGGAATTAAATATTACCAGTTTAGAACACAGCCCATTACTATGAACCTCCACAACTAGAAGTCATTAGAAACAAGATGATGACTGACCTGACTTTTAACATTACAGTCTCATTCCTAGAAAGAGCTTCTGACATTTTCATGCAGATTAGCAAGGAATTGCCAAGAAGAGTCTTGAACGACTGCATTTTTACAGTTGGTTATTAAACATACTTCCTTTACAAAGGTAAATATTTACATTCAGATTACAGTCATGTTGTAAATAAAGACTGGAATACAGCAGTGAATTTTGAAGCAAAGGAGAGAAAAATTAGGATACAGAAGAAAAAAGTACAGAATATGCATGTTAAGTCTAATTATGGACAACAGAAGAAAGGAGGAGCAGGTTTCAGAACTTACAGACTAGAGGAAGCACAAACACTTGCATTTCTTTACAGTACAAAGATATTTCTTTTGTTATAAAATCTGTTACACTGTCATGGCATCATACAAGGGCATAAAAGCGACAGAAGGTTAAATAGAAACAAGAGATATTCAGGAATTCTACAGTAACAAACAGATAAAAAAAAGCCTACCCTAAATGCTAACACTGTCATAACATATTTGCTTTGATTATAACAAGTCTGATACAACAAGCCCTAGTCTTTTTATGCAGTATAAATAACCTCCAAGGATGGCCAAATCAAAACCACCACGCCAGCTCAATGCCTGGGGTTTAGACTGAAGATGATACAACTGAGGTGGCACAAAACAAACAAACCAAAAAAGCCCAGAAGAAGGCAGGTATTTTCAATGTATGACTTCATGTCCTAAATTTAAAGTGGTCATGTGGTGACAAACAAGAAAAGACAAAAGCTTGCCTATAAGCATTAGCTGAAAGAGCCCTAAATCCATAGGCAAGCCTCTGTTTGACGAATCCAAGATTTTCTTAACTATTTTAGTACTACATATTATCCTTTCGTACTTTGATTTATAAGTTTCTCTGTGTAGCAGTTCTGGTTTTTCACATTACTGCATCATTGCGAGCATGGCCATAAGTACAACTTCATGACTGTGAAATTCATCACACTGTGACGTTTCATTTTAATAACTACAATGCTGTAACAAAAATATTTGTGAGATGAAATATTTCATCATTTCCCCTTTTGTGAGGAATGGGGAAAAGAGAAAGTGGAAATACCTCTGAAATACCTCTCTTTTTTTTTTTGCTAAATGTGTTTACTGTAACTAAATTATTCAAGAATTCAAGATTTGCTTCTAGAGAATAATTCAAAATATTATTTAAATCAAGTGTTACGGTATAGAGCGATTATATCCAACAAAAGCCAAGCAAAGCATCTTTTTTTTAAATAATACTAATAAAAAACCTTCCTTGGAATGAGATTAACTAGTACATAAGCATGAGAATAATATCAGAGTACATAACACACTCTGACCTTTCTGCTTTCGACTGACTGTCAGCTCGACTGTGTTCGAGGTCTTGGCAAAGCGTCTTTAATTCTTCTTGGAGACGTTTTTCCCGTTCTATACTTCCTTCATAAAATTTAATCTCCTTTTCCATTGCTTTTACTTTTTCTTCCATCATCTTAAATTCATGAAGTATCAAATAGCTGACTCCACAATATTTACAAACTGTCTCATCCCGGGGCATCTAGAAAAGAAGATGCATATAAAGAAACAGGTTCAACAAAAATAAAAGGCTGAGTGACCATAACAATAATTCTGTCTGGCTTTAAATGTGTACTGTTGTGCAGCAGCTGTGACCACGAGATGCTACTGCTTTATCAATTAATAAACACAAAACTCATTAGCAAATGAAATCATGCTACAACAGTACTTTTGTTTATGGGAAACCACTCAAGATCCACAGCTCTGCAGTCTACTACATAGGAATTTCCATTGCAACTCTAAAAAAATAAAACTTGAACTATGCTTTATACATTAATTTTAAAAGTATTGTTCTGTGTTTTACAAAATTATTTCCTTAATGAATAGCTGATTGCTCCAGCCAACAAGAAAGTAATTTGCTATGTTTTTGATAACTCATATCCAATTAAATAGGCAAGCTGAAAAGTGGAAAGCAAATGGAGTAATGTAGCCCAGCAATCTTCACAAAAACAATTCAAATGAGTAGGGGAATAATTTGTATGATGTAATGTGTATGGCACTTGAGTGTTATAGAAAATATAACCAGTTTGCTAGATATGAAGTATTCACCACAATTTTAAAAATATAGCACACATAATGGATGTCTAACAAAGACCATTCCTTAAATCGAGAAACACATCTGAAGGGATCAAATACTTGAGCAAAGCTTAATACAAGGGACAGACAGACGTGCTCTAACTTTGCCACACACTGCTCAGTATATCTGTTATTCCTGTGTATTTAACCCCTTTTACTTCCTCAAAACAAATTGCTTGGTTTACAAGCGATGCTGAACTAAACCTTCATGAGAAATGGATCCATTCAATAAAACTAGGCCTTACTTACATAACATTACTTGACATTTAAAAGAATATTTATAAGATACATATTTCTCTTCAACAGAAAGGCCCTTTTGGAAGGCCCTGTATTACGTAGCCAAAGAGGCTGCATCCCAAGCTAGGCATTATACAAACTTCAAAAAGCAAATAGTTGTCCTAGGAGTTCATGGTCTTCAGCTTTTCCTAGGAAAGACTGTAAGAAAGAGATAATCACGACCAGCTATGCACACAGCTCAGCTGATTCGAAATGGGGCATTCAGGTAAGACAGGGATGGCATTTGAAGCCATGCAGCTGGGTAATATCACTTAAGTAATACAGACGGCAAACAGAGAGAGCTGGACCACAAGACATAATGAAAAGAGGGAGAGCAAAACAAGCTGCAGACTGCCCAGATTACTGTGGGAGTCAGGCGAGCAGAAGATGACAAAGGACGCTATGATGAAGCACCAAAGCAAGAGAAGGTTTAAGAAAGCAGAGGGATGGAGTAGGAGGACCAAGACTTAGAAAGACATCCCCGAGAATTCAGAGTGGATTTTCTGTTTGTGCCATGGCCCAGTTCCATCAGACACAGACCTACACCAGTGAGGGAGGTTCTGGGACATGACAAGAGAGATGAAAAGAGCAAAAAGGGCCTATTGAGTTTGATCTCATGACGATTTCAAGCACATTTATACCACCCTAACGTGCTGTGTCCTGTGTTAGAGGAATGATACTAAGCAGATAAGTGACCCAGGGCTACCAGGAAGATGTGACACTTCAGTGCAGCTTGGGTAAGCACCTCCTCCTCCGTGCAAACCTCAGACTGCGACCGCTGTTGCCCTGCCCTTGCATCACGGCAGAAACGCGTTTCGGAGGAGACGGCTAGAAGCAGGATTAGATTAGAGGTCACTCACAGCACAGCTAAAGAGACAGGCTCCAGGCAACGAATATAACAAGCTTGGGGCAAGGTTGGAGACATGAAAGATGGAAAACAGATGGCGACTGAAGGAGCAGTTGTGTTTGTGGATCAAGCTTCAAACACACTTCTGCCTTTCTTGCAACTATCGGCAGTTACAAGGATTGTAACAACTTCGGAAAATCAAAAAGCTGCAACACTGCAAACAGTTTAGAACATATACATACATGCACAATGTATACAAATATCTTGTGTTACAGAAAAAAAAGTATTTTGAAATATTGATATCAACTGAAAAAAGTCACACCTAGATGAAAGAGAATTTTTTCCAAAATAACAAATACTCGTTATTTCATGATTCGATGATCTTCATCACTTTAAGCACAGCTCAATAAAAATGCTATTTCGGGACACCCTGGGACTACCAGGCCAAACTTAATTTTACAATTTCTTACTTTTGCCCCAGTATAAAACAACCTTAGTTACAGTTGCTCTGAATGAACTGAAAATTCAAGTTTATTTTTCCTGGCAGTTACAAACTGTGCTTGGAAATATGAAACTGTTATTCAGAATAAATACCATAAAGTTCCAAAGAACTAAAATTACTATATTGAAAGAGGACAAAATGAGCTCTTATAAAGAGGACAGGAGGGGGGCTCTTATCCCAATAAGAACATCGTGCTCTCTTGCAGCAACACCACTTCTGTCTTTCAAATAAACAGTCACAGAAATATCACTGGTACCAGAACAAAAAAAAACAATCAGGATCTGAAGTGCAATGCTTAAGCAAGCACTAAAGCCTTTTAACTTTCAAAATGCACACATCTCTTTCGATCTTGTTGTTGAACTTAAAAACAAAGTTATGGAATAATAAATCATTTCCACCTGCACTTAATGGGAATGGTCCCATTCTTCTTGTTGATTCCCTCTCAATATCCCCAGGAAACTAGTTCTATAAACTACTGCATAGTATATTATTTCAGCTATTAACTATTCAGAAGCTGGTGTCCAAATAACCATGAGAAGGGAAGCTTCATCCTGCAATTAATTTTGGAAGGGTTTCTACTGCTTTCTTTGCTTCCCCAGAAGTTGCCAGCCCGAGCAAATAGAATGTGAAGACTCATAATGAATTATGGGAAAGTGAAATCCAAACAGGATACACTGGCATCCGACATTTCATAAAGCAAATCAGAATCAATCATCAAAAATAAGTTCCTTTTCACAACTGAAATACTTCATAGTGGAAAAATCAAGCACTTATGCTTTTATCTACACAGCCTATGTTCTGTAAGCATTATGTATAAAATTCTACTGAGCGTCTGTGGGTTTTGAGCCCTGTCTCTCCTGGAGGTTGTGCTGTGGGTTCCTTTAGCAAGGCATGTCTTCCTCCGCTGCCATTCTGCAATTTGTGAACCAGAACGGTTGGCCAGTTACCACCAAGTCTCACAGCGAGGACAGAAAGTATCAGGCAACCAGGCTGGGAGAAAAAGACTTTATACATCCCCTGCTGAAGAAAACTTGGCAGCATAAGCACAGTCTTTAAATATCAGACAGAGGAGAGAGCTTTACCTATGCATTCCAAGAGAAGTTACCACTACACCTTGCATCATAAGCACCAAGATGCAAATCTATAGGAAACAAATTTTCCCTAGTTCCTCTCCTTAATGAAGCTACTTCTTGTGGAATAATATTATCTCTGAGTTACCCTTATAGAATTTATGTTTTATGTCTCCATATTTGCAGAAATCTCTAAATTTTAGGTTCATATTTGGTCAAAAGGCTGTTGATATCATCGCAAAAGCCAAATACGGAAAAAAAATCACGGAAAAAAAACGTTTGTAAGGAACAGAAAGAGACCAGAGTTGTAACTGGAAAAGAGGCTGTATATGCCCTCAGAAACAAGAATAAGTGGTGGATAGCAAAAGAAATAACCAATCAGGAATTTTAAAATAGAAGGTATTTTAGCATTATATTTTTGGTCGGCCCACGCAAGAAAACTCAGGGCAAACAAGACATGAAATGACTATATAGAGAGATACCAAAAGAAAAAATGCTATTTGAGTTAGCATGATGACACTGCATGCAAGACACGAACAAACAGAAAAACAAAGAAAAATGCACTGAGGACAAAGCATTTAAGCTAGAAATATATTGGATCCGTAAGGTTTCTAGCCGCACTTCTGCTGCACATTGCAGCAGATGCTAGCGAGGCAGCAGAAGAGCTGTACTGGGAACAAATCGTATCCCAAGGTGGTACTTCTGTCTGTGACATTCGAGCAGCTGTTCCACTACAGCATCTGGGGGAGTAGTTTCAAATCAGAGCTGCGTTCATTTTTGGAGGAACTAACATTATTCCATAGTCACATAGATTTCTTTAGCTACCAAGGGCAAGTGGAAAACTGAGCCAAGACGGATAGTTGCTCGAATGACATCTGCCTGACTCAATACTATAAGCATCTGCAAAGCACAAGTTATGAGGGAAAGGAGGACTTTGCCAGGCTGGCCCATTTTTAGCCTTTTGAATAATAAGCTTCTTTTTAAGCTTCCGAAATGACAAGATGGAAATTTATATCATTTCTACTTGACTGAATAACTGTAGGGAACATAGGCTCAGGCACTGCTACTCCTCCAATATTTCAGATTCCACTGGCAAATATTATAATCTTACAGAATAGAGAGCTAAATTCTTGTTAAAAAGAAGAAAAGCCTCCCTCTTCACTTAGGAGCACCTTGATGTGCCCATGCCCAGCATATGCATCTGTGATCCTAAACTGCCAGGTATGCACAGCTTACAGACACTGCTCTGAAATGCCAGAATCTCAGTCCTCAGTTAATAAGATTCCTTCAAAGCTTTGAATATGTTTCTAGTGACAGTGAAATTAAAACTTGGAGCCACGAGCAAGGACAAACTCCTTGAACACCTGAAACAATAAATCCAAGCAGCACACAACACCCAGAAACCACCAAAGTAAAACAGTATCAAGCTGCAGCTGGGAGCTGTTAGTTTTGTAGACTGACTGTTTTCTTCCACCTCCAGCTTGACTCTCCTTCACTATCTGACACTTTCTTCTCCTTTCACTCCTTCTCCATATTACTTTCACTTCCTTCATGCCATTTTTCTCCCTCCTGCCAAATTTGACAATTATTTTACACACACAAAATTGTCACTTGAGCCACGTAATTCATATTTCCAGAAGAAAGCAGCGTGTTCTGCTGCACACCAAGAGTCATTTAATGGAAATCAATTGAGTTCTGTGCCCAGGAAAAAAGAAATGAGAGGACCAGGATTTCACTTCTCTGGGGATTTGCTCCTATTTTATAAAATAGGAGTTGCAAAATAAAAATCACAGTACTTGTTTTGAACACATATATGTGTATTAGATACAAACACCATACATGCCTACACACAAATATATATACAGTAGAAATAGGTTTAAGTGAAAACAATGTCCCATTCTCAAAAGTTGAATTGCTCTCAGTGCAGCAAGAGCTGTGAGCTGCAGGAACCCGGGTGATTCCACCCGTCTTTGGCCCTGTCTCTGTTTGCTGGACAATATGGAGTTCTGGCATTCATAGGTACAGCCGCACCTGTAAGACAAGGGCTCATACAAAAAATAACTAGTTTTCAAACATTTCCTAAGCTCACTGCAGCCACTGAGAACATTCCCATAGCCAGAGCTCAACAAAAGCAAAATGCTAGAAATTCTACAACTAAGTTCTGAAAATCCCATCAAATACAGGGGGATATTTATGAGCACTATCTCAAGAAACCTTCGTAGGGTGCAAGTCAATAAGGATGAAAATATCTCCTGCCATTCTGCATGCAAACACAGCAGTGCTCACCCAGAGGGAATGGGAAATTCCCATGCATTGGAATACTGCTGCTTCCAACTTTGGAGCAATATTGGAAGCTACCTTTCACACCTGGACAACTAGCCCGGAGGCTGGACCTGGTAGATTCCTAGGCAATCCACACAACTGCAATTTGCCTATTCAAGAAAAATCCTCCCAGGGCCAAAGGAGGGAAGAAAAGTTAAAGATACCATAACGTGCTCCCATCTATAGCACATGTAGCAAATTTAATGAGTAACCACTTGCCACAGCAGTACGTGATGTTTTGTGGAAAGTGAAATGCCACGGAACATTCTGTACTGATGTATAATACAGTGTCAAAGTCCCCGTTTTGCTTATTTTTCTAAGCTCCTATGGCTAATCTGTATAGGGTATCTTGTGCCCCATTAATTTTATGATTTGTTTTAAGCAGGGCTTATTTACTTGCCAAATAAAATTTAAAATTAATTATAACATTTTGTTATATAGACAGTTTGCAGTTTTAGCCTTGTGCTGCCTTCCGGACCTTAAGCAATAGAGAGCTATGTACTAATGCGGCTCATTTTTACAAAAGACGAAGTCCCAACAGTAACTTTCTCATGGGTGCAATGTTTGCACTAACAACCTCAGTCTTATTTGGGGGGAAAAAGGACACGAGGGCGATGCAGGGCTCAGAACACTCCATTCTCGTGGCAGCGGCCTGGTGGGAGGCAGGCAGGGCTGTCACGAACGCAGTTTGTGGATCCTACTGGCATTTACAGCATTTACACTGTGCAAAGCACGTGTTTCGGGCCCTGAACAGAAACCGGCGCAACACCCTGGCCCAGCACTCCGGTACAGATGCACACGGTGCTTCCTCATGCTCAGTTTTGCTCTGAACAACCCAGCTCCCCCGGCAGACCTGTGTTTTACTCCGTTCTAAGCCCTTGTGATCCTTCCTGCGCTCCTCTCCCTTTTGCCCTTCATTGCTGACGGGCAACATACTAACACCACAGCAGTGCCGTGAGTCTCAACACACATTTAACCAAAACTACAAGGCACAGTCCCACTTGGTATTTCCCCCACGCTGTGTCCGGATGAGCTGTCCCGTAGGCCTGAGTCCCCCAACTTGCACCTCTCTTCCTCATCTCCGACGAGGGCAACTACAGGACGCTTGGGCTTTGCCCTCAGCCATACGCCCTCTGGTACTTCTCAAACTGGATTTGATGGCAGAAACATTAGACAGGGCATTATACAGGCACTGCAGACCAATGATCTCTGCAAAGGTCACTGCAGCCCTGCAACCACCCGCTCGGGAGCGGGTGCAAGGCTGCCCAAGCAGCTCATCCACTGAGCTGATGTGCCTGCGTTCCAGCGCTTGGTACCTCCCCAGGAACACCACTGCCCATAACGCAGGCGAAGGGCTACACAAACCTCTCTCCAGAATCGCCACAGTGCCATTAACTAACTCGGTTATTTCCCCCCAAGAAAGCTAAAACTTGAGTAACTGACTCGTGTTTACCTGTTTTTGTCTATTTAGCATCCGCCTGGCAACACGTATGCATTATGTGAACGAGAAACGAGAAACAGAGGCCATCAAAGAAAAATAAAAAATGGGCCAAGTAAAAATCTTCTATGACTTTCTTTCTATGCCAAAATTGAGCAGATCCTCAGGAATCTAAACCCTTCCTCACCTACAAGTTAATTGACAAAACACCATGAGTTTCCCTGTGCATTAAGTTCTGCTTACACTACGAGCAATTTGAAAGGTAACCAAAGACAAGCGATAAAAGTCTAAGCAGCAGAAAATGTGAAAGGAATAATAAGAAGAAATGCAATTAGAAAGTAGAAGACTGAAAACCGTGGCTCGTGCTCAAGCACTGTTCTCTGTGAGCTATGCTGGAAGTGCAGCGCGAGCCGGAGGATGGCGAGGATGGCGAGGATGACGAGGATGAGGAGGCAGGCAGCAGCCAAGGAGAGGCGAACGCAGGAGCCCCGGGGGATCCTGGAGCCGGGCTGTTCCGGGGCAAGATCCCGTGCGTGAGCTCCATCCAGGGCAAGGAGGCAGCCACTCGACAGGGTGCCGAGACCCCCCTCGAACGCCCCGGCGCCCGCGTGCCGCCCGCACGCAGGCGTTTGTGCCGAGGACGCACCGCAGGGCTGCGAGCTTCTGAACTGCGCAGACCGCCTGCTCCGTCCGTCCCTCCCCGCGGAAAGGAGTTTGCTTTCTCACGTAGAAACAGTGCCAGAGCCCTCACCAAAGAGATGGCACTAGGTTCCCTTACATCCATTAAACCCTCCTCCCAAAAAAGACACAGTGGGTTTTTCTAGAGAAATTCCCACTGAATTCCCTTAGCCGCACTGTCCCGTTGACGCTGGACACGGGTATTTCATGAATAAACACATCCAATAAGCCATGAGGATCACAGCGGGGCACCTCGAGCTTGCCCCGACCCCCTCCCCAGCACCTCGGGCTGCTGGGCCGGTCCCCAGGCTGTGGGGACGGCCGGGGCCTCCGACACCCCCTCGACGTCCCCCCGCGCACTCGAGGGGACCCGCTCCAGGCGCGCCCGCACAAACGCCACTTCCCCGGTGCTTTTCCGTCACCGGCGGCGCGCGGGGGCAGCAGGGCCGGCGCGGCCCAAACGGGCGCGTTCTCGCCCCACAAGGGCGCCCGCCCGGCCCCGCGCCGC